>CM051035.1:4312958-4825458 GCA_027627225.1 Congeria kusceri
AGTATGATTATGTAGGCATACTTCTAGATAAGATAACAAGATACTTTTCATGAACATTTGACTAATCTTCAAAAAATGTTTTCAATTTTTCACGAAAGTATGCGCAGTTTTCACGAAAACATTTTGTTGTTCACTTCACGTATGGTCACCATACTCAATGGAAACTTTCACGATGTGCCTTGAACTGCATACGATAACTATTTAAAGATGGGCAGTCGTGGTCACTATTTTTTGTTGTTGATAACCAGTTTATATTTTGACGAAAACATCAAAATGTTGCGAGAAAGTTTTTTAGGTTTTCGCGAAAGTTTTTAAAGTTTTCATGAAAATATGTTAAACGTTCATGAACATCATCTATCTTACGCGGAAGTATGCCACCATATAGTGTTCACACTAAATGCGGAATCGACGAGGAAGGACTAAATAAAGTTCGAGATACATTAACGCAATGTTCTCCGTAACGGACTGTCCTGTGGTCTAGCGGTATGTTACTGGCTTCTTCACATTACAGACTTTTAGGTTCGGCACCCGATAAGGAAAACCTACCATAGCGTTAGTCACCGTAATTTCCATGCTGGCGGGAATAATGCGTATCATCATAACCTTTGGACACCTTAAGTTTGAGCAAATCGAAACAATTCGAAGGAATTTAGTAGATAGTTAGGACATTTCTGTGAAATTACTTGAAACTCCAGCAAGTGATTTCCGGCAAGACAATTTTCAAAGTTTTCAAAATAACCATATCCGGAAACCATTTGAAGACATTTGGTAGATGGTCAACCAAGGAACATTTGTGCAAACTTATTCTGAAATTCCTGTCGGTGGTTTCTGACAAAAAGGCTTTCTAAGTTGTTTACGAGTATACAGCCATAAAAGAAAAACTGCCTCGCACCCTAGCGAATCAAAACAATTCGAATTAATTTGGTTGATAGAACATTTCCGTGAAATTATTTCAAAATCCAGCAAGTGATATCCAAAATAGCCATATCAGGAAACCTGCGCATGTTTTTAAACGAACTTATTTGAATGAATTTGATAGAGGGTCACCTTGAATACATTTGATAGACGGTCACCTAAGGAACATTAATGTGAAATTATTTTGAAATCCAGTCAGACAAGACTGACAAGAAGATTTTCGAAGTTTTCCATATGGCTATATAAGGAAAAAAGGCCCCGTCATGTTTTTCGACAAATCAAAATAATTTGAAGGAATTTGATAAAGGGTCACCCAAGGAACAATTTTGTGAAATTATTTTAAAAATCCAAAAAGTGGTTTCTGATAAAAAATATAATTATTTTTTTTAGCTTTTCGTTGCCATGCACGAGTGTTTTCAACATATTCTAATGAATTGAAGGAATTCGGTAGAGGACCAGCCCTGGTAGATTTGGTAAAATCCACTTAGCGGTTTCAGAGAAGTTGTTTGAAGTAAATGGTTGACGACGGACGCCGGACGGTGACTGACCACAACAGCTCACGCTTGAGCACTTTGTGATCAGGTGAGCTAAAATATATTAAAAAGCAGTATACACATTAGTTTTTTGGAAGAACTTGCTCATTCGGACATAAGTTATACACTTTCAACTTGCCTGAAATCCCCTGAACTTGTCCAAAATGGATTTCTTTCCATTGTGGCCATATAAATATTATGTTCTCCCCCAATTTCCCCCTTTTTCTATATGGATGAAACGTGTACGGAATGCTCAATGGACCTACTGATATTGCGTCTTTGTGAGTTCAGCATTCCTAGCAGTCGGACATGGTCTTTTAAGCGCTAGGACTAATTTATATTTTTGAACTTATTTATCTGCTCTGTTTACTCGGTATTTATATTGGATATATTAGGTCAGCTTACTATTTGTGATTTTTGAAAATGTCCGACATGCTTTAAAAGTATTTCTTTTATTTTGTATTTACGATTATATAGTGATTGTATATATAATTATATATACCTACAAACTGATCAATTTAGATTCATACTATTTACCGGTAGTTTCCTCATTTTGATTTGATTAAAAAAAACAGAGAGTTGGACAAGTTGTATACCGAACACTTGGGTATATACACATGCGAAGTATCTCACACTTGAAATTCGAGGTCTTGCTTACTGGTTTGAAGCATTTGACTCAAGGTTGATGTAGCAGCAGGGCATTGGTAACTACCCGGTAGACTGTATGTATGAGCCCAGTTAGCTCTTGATCACTCGCTATGTAAGTGGTCAGTACTGGGTTAAGAATCCCAATATTGCTTCTTAATTTTCTTGCTGTTCAAAAATTCTGTGCACAACAAAAACGATTACAGAATCTGTCTAAGATTTAAAATTGAAACAACCATTCATAGCTGACATTTCAGACCGACATTCTTATAAATATGTATCTAAAAAAAATATTTTTTATCAGATTTATTATTTATGACTATAAATTTAAAGAGCAGATTCTTCCACATTCAGTATCATGTGAATTTTTACTATTAAACCGAATACCAAATAGCACACAAAAACTCGAGTACATGTTGTGTAAGATCATATGCAAAATTTTTGTGCAAGTTGTCACTGCTATCGATTCTGTGTGGATAGTCGGTTCATAAAATCATCAAAATCCTGTGAAATTCCCATGGCATGGTTAAATATGGACGAGCGAAACCAGGTTCTTGGTATCGTGCGAGCAGGACGGATTTTAACTGACATAAGTCGAACGTTTAATGGCACAAGGGCAATCATAAATTGTCTACTCACACGTTCCTGTTATGTGATTTTTATTTTTACACCTGTTAAGTTTTTGCTTTGTGTTTAACCATAAATATAAATATGGAATTGATTTTAAAAAATGTAAGCATTTTATTGGAAGATTATTAAAGTTACATTGACTTTAGTTTTCCTTTAAATATTTCATACAGTTGTCGAAAAACAATTAAATACAATAGTGGATACTTTCTTTTTTTGTTGAGTATATGAGGAAAATGGACGTGACCAACCGCCTTATTTGTAGTATGCCCGTTATTTTGCAGTATCGCATTTCGCAGAATCGCAATTGAATTGTAATAGGTGTGAAACTCAAATGATCTAGAGAGTATAGACTGCAGCATAATTATTGTTGTTTGTAAGACTCTTCGAAAAAGATACATGTGCATAAAAATAAAACATTAAGACATTTCATGTCTCCTATTATGCATTCTAAATATGTAACAAAACCCCTATTTTACTGAGAGCACAAAATGTTATGTTTTAAATACAATGTTTACCGGTACATATGGACATAAAAATGTTAACTTAAAACAGCAAACATATCTGTTCAAAATGCTAAAGAAACACTTATTGTTTGTCATTTGAAAACAAGGGAAGTTGATTTTATTCAAGCACTCATTCTGTCATTGTAAGATATACATAACTGTTTTTGTATCTTACACATGTACAATTAAACTATTGCACTTTCAACACCAGGATGTTGTTTTTCAATGCTTGTCCCACAATGATGGAGGTTGTGTGCCTGTTGTAGCAGAATGACACTGTAGCCAAAGTAGCCAGATTCTTCCTGCCCGTGCAATCCACCTGTACGATAGTGTGGGATAAGACTCTACAGACCAACACCTGGCCTCAAGTTGTCACATGTACACCATTTGGGTGTTGTAGTTCAGGGTCAGTGAAGGTGGCCAGGAGTGACCCATCCCTGGCTAGGGTGAGGAGCTGGTTCTGAGAATGGTTGGTTATATAATATTGTCACCTGTCACAGCACTTCTCCTTACTGCAAGCAAACAAACATCAAGCTATTGCATTACTTTAAATTAAAAAAATTTAATAATGTAAAATAACAAATTACGGCAATATTTTATTCTTTTTAGGTTTATTTTGGCTTTCAAAACAAACAACAACAACCCTTAAACTAAAGACTTGCATAAAATCCAATAATCATAAATATTTTAGAGTTACTGGAAAGCTCTGTAAATGTTTTGTCCATGGTGAATTGGAATTGATGTATGCCACAATAACAAAGTTTGAAACAATTGCACAGTAGAATAAACATGAACACAGTCATAAATGTGTCAGATGATGGAACTTCTGGTCCAGCAGCTTTACTTTGTCATTTGCTAAGTATGTCACAATGATCTGACCATCAGGGTGAACACAGATGGCTGTGATATAGCATGTGTCTGAATCACTTCTTATCCTCACACCATACTCAGACTTGCCCTTCACAGTCAATACCTGGTCTGGATTTCAGGCTGTGTACAATCCTCCCCAGTCCGGACAGTTTGGACAAGTATTGCACAATGTCACTGTTAGGCTGCAATGTTAATGAATTTTTAACCTGAATAGAGTTGTCCTTCAAATATGTTTCAGACTGTTCAATCTTTTCCAAGCATTTATTGCTGACTATAAAGGAGAGTTCCTCTTTGCTCTTATCACTAATGTCCTGTATTGCTTCATGGAGTTGTTTCAATTCAATTCATCCTGAAGCCTGGTGCAGTTGTTTACATCATTCTTGAGAGAAAGCTTGCAGTCTCATCAAGGAATCTTTCATTTCCTTTAAATTCATCTCACTATCGTCTAAAGTGGCATTTATTCTCCGGCGTGTTTCTTGTATCTTGTGTAACTGTTCATTGTATGAACCCTGCGGACTCTGAATGCTCACCCCCCAGTTATTCAGAAGTGTTTTGATTTGTTCCAGAATAAATTGAAGTAATTTTAACAAACTTTGTAGAGCAACTCTAGAGCATGCCACATATCAAATATGAATGCGGTTTCAGAGGAGATGTTTACTTATTAAATATATTTTTAGCCCTGGTGACCTACACATTTGTCGCACTGGAACGATTTGAACAATTTTCAAATTGTGTAAAAAAAAGATCATTCCTATCAAGTTTTGTGAAAATATGCCCAGCGGTTTAGCAGGAGATGGTGCTTGCATGAAAATATTGGCGCACAACGGACCGCGTACGACGGACGATGGACAGAAGGTGGTCACAAAGGCTCACCATGAACACAGATGAGCTAAAAATACTGCATTTAACCTCCTCCAGAGGCTATACATTTTTATTATATTTTATGATCTTTATTGTTGACCAAATAGTCTGTGGTGTGAATATACGATGTAAATAAATCTGCCAGGCTTTAGAGCGAAATTTTTTGTTGCATACATGCGCAGAGTAAATATTGTTCAGGGAAAGATAATCTAGTTTCGAGAAAGACTAACTATCTACATCCACAAGTATTCTAGATGAAAAAAAGCCTATGTTTATACCAAATAAAATAAATAATCAAACTAGTTAAAACTTCATCCGTCTCCATCAGTGTTTGTATGATAAGGAGTCGGAACGAAGATTGTAAAAGAGATAAAACAAGATAACTGTCCTCAATAATGACAAATATATAAAGTAACATGTGACTACCAGTTAAAGGCACCATTTTCTTAGATTACATCAATTTTGTAATATTATTCCTTATAACAAAATCATAAATGTCATTAAAAGAACGAACATAAAAATAACCGATTTCAATTTTAAGTTACAAAATAAAACACAGATTCGACTATAAGAATTGTACCAGCAAGCAAGCATATATCGGATAGATATCGGTATATCGATATCGCATTGACAAAACGGCCCGATATCTATCCGTTATCACTAGCGAGCATGTAGCCTACTGTACATATCGAATAGATATCGGCCAGTTGTCGGCTATCGATATAACAGTTCGATATCTATCCGTTCTTTATCCGATATAGTTATTGTGAAAAATAAAAAGTAGATGTGTACATTTAGTGTATGTGATATATGTTAAACAAATCCATATATGAGTGGCATTTCTCCAATATGTGTTACTTTTCGTCATTTTAAGTCACGATGTCGGGTCGATGTAGGGCCGATATTTTTCATGGCAAGCAGTAATTTTTTCTCTTTATTTTCATAAAATTATTTATGTGTATCAATCCGGCAATACTAATTAGTATTTTACTGAAATGAATGTGCGTTCTAAGACTCCACAAATCTTATTTGAAATATCATCGAAATTATTTTCGTCCAACAAGAAGTAAGTACTTATGACTATTTGTAGACATCGTGTTTCTTTATATCAGCTATTCAAAATTTATTAAGTCTTGTAGGCGTTGAAAAATCCAGATACTTGAAATGTAACATATTTTCCCGAGTATTGTTTATTATAATTAGTATACTATGATACTGTTTTGTAATATCTACGAATGTAAGTATTTACAGCTAGATAAGTTATTTTTACATGTTACAGGTTCAATATACCTCAAATATTTGTATTTTAAAGGCTTACAGTTTAAATTTATTTTTATTTTAACAGTATTGTAGACATTGTATTTAAAGGGACTTGTTCACACTCACAGATTTTTGTATGTTTTTGTAGTATGACATTCATTGTCTTAACTTTACAGATTTAAGCATCGAATCTAAGAAGCTGAAGTATAATGACGAGAAAAAAAAAAGAAAAAAAAAAGAAAAGAAAAAAAGTTGCTCCCACCGGGGTTCTCTTTGGATGACAATAAGGTCTTGGACTTGATAACGTTCTTCACTGACGGTTTGTCAGTGCATATTCATTTGAATTTGAATTTGTCATTTGGACATATGAAGGTAATCAAATGTACATTGGATGTAATAATCACTTCTATTGATGCGAGCAAGTTAGTAACACATTGTTTAAGCAGTTTCTGCATAACACCATTACAGAGATCTAGTACAATTTCTCGAACTCTGATTTAATAATTATTATTATGACTCAACATTTTCTGTGTAATATTGTTACAGTTATGTAAAATTGGAGTGTATCGCAAAAGAATTATTGCATTTTTATATGACTACAATTATTAATTGAACTACTTTCTGTGATCTAAACTTCTCACTCAAAAATAAGAGTAAGTTTACTTTACATACATTCCAGCTGCCAGTCCCATACAGTGTCTGCTTTGAACAACACCATTATCATTATCGGGTGTAGTGCTGCATCAAACACTGGCTAAGGAATTTGACTGAGATAAAGAACAGTGGATAAAAAACATTCCACTCATCATTAATATTATGAAGACTTCTAAAGTAAACACTCTTAAATGTATGATAGGGACTGGACAATTCCAATTTATGAAGTTAGTTTTAATAACTATAACCACAACTCTTAATAACAAGTGTACTGTGTAGTTTATAAAAAAAACTTAATATAATGACACACATTGTTTAGTGTTACTTAATTGTTTTACATTTTTCATGTTTTTGTGAAGACATGCACAGGTCTTTGAATTCTGATTCATTTTAAAGATGTGATGCAACATATATATGAGGCTAACAAATTACATGTTAATATATATAACTTTACTACACCATAGTTTTCTTTTATTTGCAAAAATAAATGTAAAAATTGTGTGAGGACAACAAAGAAACCATTCATCTAGGATGCTTTTGAAACCATAATAAAAGTGACCGTATTGTTTTGTGACCGTTTGAATTGGGACTGAATTGAATTGGGGCTTTTTCTCAAGTGAACGTTTTGTTCTGTGACCGTTTTGACTTGTGATCGAATTGAGTTTCGGTCATTATGACAAGAGAACGTATTGATTAGTGACCGTTTTGACTTGTGACCGAAATGATTTTAGGACATAATGACAAAAGACGGTACTGTTCAGTGAAAGTTTTGATTTGTGACAGAATTGATTTAGGGGCTTTTTGACAAGTGACCGTATTGATTAGTGACCATTTTGACTTGTGACCGAATTTATTTTGGGCCAATTTGACAAATGACCGTAGAGAATAGTGACCGAATTGATTTGGGAGCATATTGACATGTGACCGTATTGATAAGTGACCGTGTTGTCTTGTGGCCGATTTGATTTGGGGCCATTTTGACAAGTGACCGTATTGTTTTGTGACCGTTTTCACTTGTTACCGAATTGATTTGTGGCCATTATGACAAGTGATCGTACCGACATGTGACCGTATAAATTAGTGACCGAATTGATTTGGGGCCATTTTTACAATTGACACAGTATTGATTGGTGACCGTTTTGACCAGAGACCGAATTTTGGGGCCATTTTGACAAGTGACCGTATTGATAAGTGACCGTTTTTACTGCTGACCGAATTGATTTTGAGCCATATTGACAAGTGACCGTATTGATTAGTGACCGTTTTGACTTGCTACCGAATTGATTTGGGGCCATTTTGATAAGAGACCGTATTGATTAATGACCGTTTTGACTTGTTACCGAAATGATTTGGGGCCATTTTGCCAAGAGACTCTATTGATTAGTGACCGTTTTTTTTGGTAACTAAATTGATTTAGTTACACATTTAGTTTTAACACATAATAGTATTGAATGGTGACCGTTTTCATTCGTGACCGAATTGATTTGGGGCCTTTTTAACAAGTCACCTTATTGTTTTGTGACCGTTTTGACTTGTGACCGAAATGAATTTATGACATAATGACAAGAGACGGTACTGTTTTGTGACCGTTTTGTCTTGTGACATAATTTATTAAGGGGCTTTTTCACAAGTGACCGTAATGATCAGTGACCGTTTTGACTCGGGACCGAACTGATTTGGGGCCTTTTTCTTAAGCGACCGTATTGTTTTGTGACCGTTTTGACTTGTGATCGAATTGATTTTCGGGTATTATGACAAGAGACCGTATTGATTTGTGACCGTTTTGGGTTATTTTGACAAGTGACCGTATTGATTAGTGACCGTTTTAATCTGATACCGAATTGATTTGGGGCCATTTTGACAAGTGACCGTATTGATTAGTGACCGTTTTGACTTGTTACCGAAATGATTATGGGCCTTGTTGACAAGAGACCGTATTGATTAGTGACCGTTTTGGCTTGTGACTGAATTGATTTGGGGCCATTTTGAAGAGTGACTGCAATGATTACTGACCGTTTTGACTTGTGGCCGAATTGATTTAGGGGCCTTCTTTACAAGTGGCCGTATAGTTTTGTGACCGTTATGACTTCGGACCGAATAAATTTGGGGTCATTTTTCAAAAGAGACCGTATTGTTATGTGACCGTTTTGACGAAATTGATTTTGGGCCAATCTGACAAGTGACCGTATTGATTAGGGATCGTTTTGAAATGTGACCGAATTGATTTTGGGCCATTTTGACATGTGACCGAATGATTTTGGGTCATTTTGACATGTGACCGTATTGATTAGTGACCGTATTGATTAGTTACAATTTTGACCTGAGACCGAATTGATTTGGGGCCATTTTGACCAATGACCAATGACCGTATTGGTTAGTGACAATTTTTGCTTGTGGCCGAATTGATTTGGGGTTATTTTGACAAGTGACCGTATTGTTTAGTGACTGCATGAAGAGTGAAGAGTGACTGCATTGATTACTAACCATTTTGACTTGTGGCCGAATTGATTTAGGGGCCTTCTTTACAAGTGGCCGTATAGTTTTGTGACCGTTTTGACTTGGGACCGATTTGATTTGGGGTCTTTTTCAAAAGACACCGTATTGTTATGTGACCGTTTTGACCCAATTAATTTTGGGCCAATCTGACAGGTGACCGTATAGATTAGGGATCGTTTTGACTTGTGACCGAATTGATTTTGGGCCATTTGGACTTGTGACCGAATGATTTTGGGTCATTTTGACAAGTAACCGTATTGATAAGTGACCGTATTGATTAGTGACCGTATTTATTAGTTACCGTTTTGACCTGAGATCGAATTGATTTGGGGCCATTTTGACAAGGGACCGTAATGATTAGTTACCGTTATTGCATGTGGACGAATTGATTTGTGGTTATTTTGACAAGTGACCGTATTGATTAGTGACAGTTTTTTGTATGTGGCCGAATTGATCTGGGGTCTATTTGCCAAGTGAATGTATTATGTTTTGACCGTTTTGACTTTAGACCGAATTGATTGCGGGCTTTTTCTCAAGTGACCGTATTGTTTTGTGACCGTTTTGACTTGTGATCGAATTGATTTTCTGGCATTACGACAAGTGACCGTATTGATCAGTGACCGTTTTGACTGGTGACTAAATTGGTATAGGGCTGTTTTCACACACAACACTTTATTGATTAGTGACCGTTTTGACATGTGAACAAATTGATCTGGGACTTTTTTCACAAGTGACCGGATTGATTTGTGACCGGTGACTTGTGACCGAAATGATTTTGGGACATAATGAGAGGAGACGTTACTGTTTAGTGACCATTTTGACTTGTGACAGAATTGATTTAGGGGCTTTTTCACAAGTGACAGTATTAATTTTCGGCATTTTGACAAGTGACCGTAATGTTTAGTGACCGTTTTGACTTGTGACCGAATTGATTTGGGGCCTTTGTGGCAAGTGACGGCATTGTTTGGCGACCGTTTTGACTTGTGACCTAAATGATTTTGGGACGTAATAACAAGATACAGCTGTTTAATTACCATTTTGTCTTGTGACCGAATTGATTTGGAGCCATTTTGACACGTGACAGTATTGGTTAGTGACCGTTTTGACATGTGATCGAATTGATTTGGGACTATATTGACAAGTGAACGTATTGATTAGTGACCGTTTTGACTAGTGGCCGAACTAATTTGGGGCCTTTTTCACAAAATGCCGTATTGATTTCTGAGCATTTTAACTTGTGATCGAATTGATTTTCGGGCTTTTTGACAAGAGACCGTTTTGATTAGTAACAGGTTTTGACTTGTGACCGAATGATTTTGGGTCAGTTTGTCAAGTGACCGTATTGATTAGTGACCGTTTTGACATGTGATTGATTTGTGACCGTTTTGACTTGTGATCGAATTGATTTTCGGGCATTATGATAGATACCTATTGATTTGTGACTGGTTTGACCTGTAACCGAATTGATTTGGGATCCATTTCACAAGTGACCGTATTGTTTCGTGACCGTTTTGAATTGGGACTGAATTGATTTGGGGCTTTTTCTCAAGTGAACGTCTTGTTTTGTGACCGTTTTGACTTGTGATCGAATTTATTTTCCGTCATTATGACAGGAGAACGTATTGATTAGTGACCGTTTTGACCTCTGACCAAATTGATTTAGGGCCTTTTTCACACATAACAGTATTGATTAGTGACCGTTCTGACTTGTGACCGAAATGATTTTAGGACAAAATGACAAAAGACGGTACTGTTCAGTAAAGTTTTGACTTGTGACAGAATCGATTTAGGGAGTTATTGACAAGTGACCGTATTGATTAGTGACCATTTTAAGTAATGACCGAATTTATTTTGGGCCAATCTGACAAGTGACCGTATAGATTAGTGACGGAATTGATTTGGGGCCATTTTCACAAGAGACCGTTGATAAGTGACCCTTTTTCACTTGTGACCGAATTTACTAATAGGCTTATTCACAAGTGACCGTTTCGACTTGTGACCGAATTGATTAGGGGCCTTTATGGCAATTGACCGTATTGTTTTGCGACAATTTTGACTTGTGACCTAAATGATTTTGGGACGTAATGACAAGAGACAGCTGTTTAGTGACCATTTTGACTTGTGACCGAATTGATTTGGAGGCATTTTGACAAGTGACAGTATTGATTAGTGACCGTTTAGACTAGTGGCCGAACTAATTTGGGGCCTTTTTCACAAAAGACCGTATTGATTTGTAACAATTTTGACTTGTGATCGAATTGATTTTCGGGCTTTTTGACAAGAGACCGTATTGATTTGTGACAGGTTTTGATTTGTGACCGAATGATTTTGTGTCAGTTTGTCAAGTGACCGTATTGATTAGTGACCGTTTTGATATGTGATTGATTTGTGAAAGTTTTGACTTGTGATCGAATGGATTTTCGGGCATTATGACAAGAGACCGTATTGATTAGTGACCGTTTTGACTTGTGACCAAAATGATATATTGCCGTTTTCACACACAACACTGTATTGATTAGTGACCGTTTTGACATGTGACCGAATTGATTTGAGACTTTTTGCACAAGTGACCGGATTGTTTTGTGACCGTTCACTTGTTACCGAAATGATTTTGGGACATAATGAGAAGAGACGTTACTGTTTAGTAACCGTTTTGACTTGTGACCGAATTGATTTTGGGCCAATTCGAAAAGTGACCCTATAAATTAGTGACCGATTTGACTTGTGATCGAATTGATTTGGAGCCATTTTGACAAGAGGCCGTACTGATTATTGACCATTGTGACTTTTGAACGAATTGGTTTGGGGCCATTTTGATCGCATTGATTAGTGACCGTTTTGACTTGTGACCAAATTGATTTTGGGCCATTTTGACAAGAGGCCGTACTGATTATTGACCATTGTGACTTTTGAACGAATTGGTTTGGGGCCATTTTGACAAGTGACCGTATTGTTTTGTGACCGTTTTGACTTGTTTCCGAATTGATTTGTGGCCATTTTGACATCTGGCCGTTTTGACTTGTGACAGAATTGATTTAGGGGCTTTTTCACAAGTGACAGTATTGATCAGTGACCGTTTTGACTTGTAACCGATTTGATTTTGGGCCATATTGACAAGAGACCGTATTGGTAAGTGACCGTTTTGGCTTATGACTGAATTGATTTGGGGCCATTTTGAAGAGTGACTGCATTGATTTCTGACCGTTTTGACTTGTGGCCGAATTCATTTAGGGGCCTTCTTTACAAGTGGCCGTAAAGTTTTGTGACCGTTATGACTTCGGACCGAATGAATTTTGGGGTCTTTTTCAAAAGAGACCGTATTGTTATGTGACTGTTTTGACCCAATTGATTTTGGGCCAATCTGACCAGTGACCGTATTGGTTAGGGATCGTTTTGAATTGTGACCAAATTGATTTTAGGCCACTTTGACTTGTGACCGAATGATTTTGGGTCATTTTGACATGTGACCGCATTGATTTGTGACCGTATTGATTAGTTACCGTTTTGACCTGAGACCGAATTGATTTGGGGCCATTTTGACAAATGACCGTATTGATTAGTGACCGTTTTTGCTTGTGGCCGAATTGATTTGGGGTTATTTTGATAAGTGACCGTATTGATCAGTGACAGTTTTTGCTTGTGGCCGAATTGATTTTGGGTCTAATTCGCAAGTGAACGTATTGTTTTTTGACAGTTTCGACTTGGGACCGAATTGATTGCTGGCTTTTACTCAAGTGGCCGTATTGTTTTGTGACCGTTTTGACTTGTGATCGAATTGATTTTCTGGCAATTTGACAAGAGATCGTATTGATTAGTGACCGTTTTGACTTGTGACCAAATTGATATAGGGCCGTTTTCACACACAACACTTTATTGATAAGTGAACGTTTTGACATGTGACCGAATTGATTTGGGACTTTTTTCACAAGTGACCGGATTGTTTTGTGACCATTGACTTGTGACCGAAATGATTTTCGGACATAATGAGAAGAGACGTTACTGTTTAATAACCGTTTTGACTTGTGACAGAATTGATTTAGGGGCTTTTTCACCAGTGACCGCATTGATCAGTGACCGTTTTCACTTGTGACCGAATTGATTTTGGGCCAATTCGAAAAGTGACCCTTTAGATTAGTGACCGTTTTGACTTGTGACGGAAATGATTTGGAGCCATTTTAACAAGTGACCGTATTGTTTTGTGACCGTTTTGACTTGTGACCAAATTGATTTTGGGCCATTTTGACAAGAGACAGTATTGATTAGTGACCGTTTTGACTTTTGAACGAATTGATTTGCGGCCATTTTGACAAATTTGACTTGTGACAGAATTGATTTAAGGGCTTTTTCACAAGTGAGAGTATTTATCAGTGACCGTTTTGACTTGTAAACGATTTGATTTTGGGCCATTTTGACAAGTGACCGTATTGTTTAGTGACCGTTTTGACTTGTGACCGAACTGACTTATTGGCTTTTTGACAAGTGACCGTTTTGACTTGAGACCGAATTGATTTGGGGTCTTTGTGGCAAGTGACCGTATTGTTTTGCGACCTTTTTGACTTGTGACCTAAATGATTTGGGACGTAATGACAAGAGACAGCTGTTTAGTGACCATTTTGACTTGTGACCGAATTGATTTGGAGCCATTTTGACCACTGACAGTATGGATTAGTGACCGTTTTCACATTTGATCGAATTGATTTGGGGCTATTTTGACAAGTGAACGCATTGATTAGTGACCGTTTTGACAAGTGGCCGAACTAATTTGGGGCCTTTTTCACAAAAGACCGTATTGATTTGCGACCATTTTAAGTTGTGATCGAATTGATTTTCGGGCTTTTTGACAAGAGTACGTATTAATTTGTGACAGGTTTTGATTTGTGGCCGAATTATTTTGGGTCAGTTTGTCAAGTGACCGTATTGATTAGTGATTGATTTGTGACCGCTTTGACTTGTGATTGAATTGATTTTCGGGCATTATGATAGAGACCGTATTGATTTGTGACCGTTTTGACTTGAAACCGAATTGATTTGGGGTCTATTTGACAAGAGACAGTGTTGTTTTGTGATCGTTTTGAATTGGGACTGAATTGATTTGGGGCTTTTTCTCAAGTGAACGTTTTGTTTTGTGACCGTTTTCACTTGTGATCGAATTGATTTTCGGTCATTATGACAAGAGAACGTATTGATTAGTGACCGTTTTGACTTGTAACCAAATTAATTTTGGGGCTTTTTCAGATATAACCGTATTGATTAGTGACCCTTTTGACTTGTGACCGAAATGATTTTAGGACATAACGACAAAAGACGGTACTGTTCAGTGAAAGTTTTGCCGTGTGACAGATTTGACTTTGGGGCTTTTTGACAAGTGACCGTATTGTTTTGTGACCGTTTTCATTTGTTACCGAATTGATTTGTGGGGATTATGACAAGTGATCGTATTCACAAGTGACCGTATAGATTAGTGACCGAATTGATTTGGGGCCATTTTGACAAGTGATAGCATTGATTAGTGACCGTTTTGACCAGAGACCCAATTGATTTAGCGCCATTTTGACAAGTAACCGTATTGATAAGTGGCCGTTTTTTACTGCTGACCGACTTGATTTTGAGCCATATTGACAAGTGACCGTATTGATTAGTGACCGTTTTGACATGATACCGAATTGATTTGGGGCCATTTGGATAAGTGACCGTATTAATTAGTGATCGTTTTGACTTGCTACCGAATTGATTTGGGGCCATTTGGATAAGTGACCGTATTAATTAGTGATCGTTTTGACTTGTTACCGAAATGACTGTATTGATTTGTGACCGTTTTGTATCATTATTGAATGTTGACCGTTTTCATCCGTGACCGAATTGATTTGGGGCCTTTTTAACAAGTCAACTTATTGTTTTGTGACCGTTTTGACTTGTGACCGAAATTATTTTAGGACATAATAAAAAGAGACGGTACTGTTTTGTGACCGTTTTGTCTTGTAACACAATTTATTTCGGGGCCTTTTTAAAAGTGACCGTATTGATCAGTGACCGTTTTGACTTGGGATCGAAATGATTTGGGGCCTTTTTCTTAAGCGACCATTTTGTTTTGTGACCGTTTTGACTTGTGATCGAATTGATTTTCGAGTATTGTGACAAGAGACCGTATTGATTTGAGACCGTTTTGGGTTATTTTGACAAGTGACCGTATTGATTAGTGACCGTTTTAAGCTGATACCGAATTGATTTGGGGCCATTTTGAAAAGTGACCCCATTGATTAGTGACCATTTTTTCTGCCGACCGAATTGATTTTAAGCCGTACAACAAGTGACGGTATTGATTAGTGACCTTTTTGACTTGTTACCCAAATGATTTTGGGCCTTGTTGACAAGAGACCGTATTGATTAGTGACCGTTTTGGCTTGTGACTGAGTTGATTTGGGGCCATTTTGACGAGTGACTGCATTGATTACTGACCGTTTTGACTTGTGGCCGAATTGATTTGGGGTCTTTTTCAATAGAGACCGTATATTTATGTGACCGGTTTGACCCAATTAATTTTGGGCCATTCTGACAAGTGACCGTATAGATCAGGGATCGTTTTGACTTGTGACCGAATTGATTTTGGGCCATTTTGACTTGTGACCGGATGATTTTGGGTCATTTTGAAAAATAACCGTATTGATTAGTGACCGTATTTATTAGTTACCGTTTTGACCTGAGACCGAATTGATTTGGGGCCATTTTGAAAAGTGATCGTGTTGATTAGTGACCGTTATTGCTTGTGGCCGAATTGATTTGGGGTTATTTTGACAAGTGACCGTATTGATTTGTGACAGTTTTTGCTTGTGGCCGAATTGATCTGGGGTCTATTTCCCAAGTGAACGTATTATTTTTTGACCGTTTTGACTTTGGACCGAATTGATTGCGGGCTTTTGTCAAGTGACCGTATTGTTTTGTGACCGTTTTGTCTTGTGATTGAATTGAGTTTTTGGCATTATGACAAGATACTATATTGATTAGTGACCTTTTTGAGTTGTGACTAAATTGATATAGGGCCGTTTTCACACACAACACTTTATTGATTAGTGACCGTTTTAACCTGTGAAGAAATTGATTTGGCACTTTTTTCACAAGTGACCGGATTGTTTTGTGACCGTTGATTTGTGACCGAAATGAGTTTGGGACATAATGAGAAGAGACGTTACAGTTTAGTGACCGTTTTGACTTGTGACAGAATTGATTGAGGGGCTTTTTCACAAGTGACCGCATTGATCAGTGACCGTTTTGAGTTGTGACCGAATTGATTTTGGGCCAAATCGAAAAGTGTCCCTATAGATAAGTGACCGTTTTGACTTGTGACCGAATTGATTTGGAGCCATTTTAACAAGTGACCGTATCGATTAGTGGCCGGTTTGACTTGTGATCAAATTGATTTTGGGCTATTTTGACAAGAGACCGTATTGATTAGTGACCGTTTTGACTTTGGAACGAATTGATTTGTGGCCATTTTGACAAGTGACCGTATTGTTTTGTGACCGTTTTGACTTATTACCGAATTGATTTGTGGCAATTTTGACTTGAGACCAAATTGATTTTGGGCCATTTTGACAAGAGAACGTTTTGATTAGTGACCGTTTTGACTTGTGACCGAATTGATTTGGAGGCATTTTGATAAGAGACCGCATTGATTAGTGACCGTTTTGACTTTTGAACTAATTGATTTGGGGCCATTTTGACAAGTGACCGTATTGTTTAGTGTCCGTTTTGACTTGTGGCCGAATTTACTAATGGGCTTTTTCATAAGCGACCGTTTTGACTTGTGACCTAAATAATTTTGGGACGTAATGACAAGAGACAGCTGTTTAGTGACCATGTTGACTTGTGACCGAATTGATTTGGAGCCATTTTGACAAGTGACAGTATTGATTAGTGACCGTTTTGACATGTGATCCAATTGATTTGCGGCTATTTTGACTAGTGAACGTACTGATTAGTGACCGTTTTGACAAGTGGCCGACCTAATTTGGGGCCTTTTTTTTTTTACAAAAGACCGTATTGATTTGTAATTATTTTGACTTGTGATCGAATTGATTTGCGGGCTTTTTGACAAGAGTTCGTATTGATTTGTCACACGTTTTGAATTGTGACCGAATGATTTTGGGTCAGTTTGTCAAGTGACCGTATTGATTAGTGACCGTTTTGATATGTGATTGATTTGTGACCGTTTTGACTTGTGATCGAATTGATTTTCGGGCATTATGATAGAAACCGTATTGATTTGTGACCGTTTTGACTTGAAACCGAACTGATTTGGGGTCTATTTGACAAGAGACCGTGTTGTTTTGTGACCGTTTTGAATTGGGACTGAATTGATTTGGGGCTTTTTCTCAAGTGAACGTTTTGTTTTGTGACCGTTTTGACTTGTGATCGAATTGATTTTCGGTCATTATGACAAGAGGACGTATTGATTACTGACCGTTTTGACTTGTGACCAAACGGATTTAGGGGCTTTTTCACACATAACCGTATAGATAAGTGACCGTTTTGACTTGTGACCGAAATGATTTTAGGACATAATGACAAAAGACGGTACTGTTCAGTAAAAGTTTTGACTTGTGACAGATTTGTTTTAGGGGCTTTTCGACAAGTGACCGTATAGTTTTGTGACCGTTTTGACTTGTTACCGAATTGATATGTGGCCATTTTGACAAGTGATCGTATTGACCAGTGACCGTATAGATTACTGACCAAATTGATTTGGGGCCATTTTGACAAGTGATAGTATTGATTAGTGACCGTTTGACCAGAGACCCAATTGATTTGGGGCCATTTTGACAAGTGACCGTATTGATAAGTGGCCGTTTTTACTGCTGACCGCATTGATTTTGAGCCATATTGACAAGTGACCGTATTGATTAGTGACCGTTTTGATTTGCTACCGAATTGATGGGGCTATTTTCATAAGTGACCGTATTAATTGGTGACCGTTTTGACTTGTTACCGAAATGATTTGGGGCCATTATGCAAAGAGACTGTATTGATTAATGACCGTTTTGAATTGTAACTAAATTGATTTAGGGCCTTTTTCACACAACAGTATTGAATGGTGACTGTTTTTGTTCGTGACCGAATTGATTTGGAGCCTTTTTAACAAGTGACCTTATTGTTTTGTGACCGTTTTGACTTGTGGCCGAAATGATTTTAGGACATAATGACCAGAGACGGTACTGTACTGTGACCGTTTTGTCTTGTGACAGAATTTATTTAGGGGCTTTATCACAAGTGACCGTATTGATTAGTGACCGTTTTGACTTGGGACCGAACTAATTTGGGGCCTTTTTCTTAAGCGACCGTATTGTTTAGTGACCGTTTTGACTTGTGATCGATTTGATTTTCGGGTATTATGACTAGAGACCGTATTGATTTGTGACCGTTTTGGGTTATTTTGACAAGTGACCGTATTGATTATTGACAAACGATTTAATCTGAGACCGAATTGATTTGAGGCCATTTTGACAAGTGACCGTATTGATTAGTGACCGTTTTGACTGCTGACCGAATGGATTTTAATCCGTATTAACAAGTGACGGTATTGATTAGAGACCGTTTTGGCTTGTTACCGAAATGATTTTGGGCCTTGTTGACAAGAGACCGTATTGATTAGTGACCGTTTTGGCTTGTGACTGAATTGATTTGGGGCCATTTTGAAGAGTGACTTCATTGATTACTGTCCGTTTTGACTTGTTTCCAAATTGATTTAGGGGCCTTCTTTACAAGTGGCCGTATAGTTTTGTGACCGTTTTGACTTGGGACCGAAATGATTTGGGGACTTTTTCAAAAGAGACCGTATTGTAATGGGACCGTTTTGACCCAATTGATTTTGGGCCAATCTGACAAGTGACGGTATTGATCAGGGACCGTTTTGACTTGTGACCGAATTGATTTTGGGCTATTTTGACTTGTGAGCGAATGATTTTATGTCATTTTGACAAGTCACCGTATTGAAAAGTGAGCGTAATGTTTAGTTACCGTTTTGACCTGTGACCGAATTGATTTGGGGCCATTTTCACAATTGACCGTATTGATCGGTGACCGTTTTTGCTTGTGGCACAATTGATTTGTGGTTATTTTGACAAGTGACCGTATTGATTAGTGACAGTTTTTGCTTGTGGCCGAATTGATTTGGGGTCTATTTCCCAAGTGAACGTATTGTTGTTTGACCGTTTGACTTGGGACCGAATTGATTGCGGGCTTTTTCTCAAGTGACCGTATTGTTTTGTGACCGTTTTGACTTGTGATCGAATTGATTTTCTGGCATTATGACAAGAGACCGTATTGATTAGTGACCGTTTTGACTTGTGACCAAATTGATATAGGGCCGTTTTCACACACAACACTGAATTGATTAGTGACCGTTTTGACATGCGACCGAATTGATTTGGGACTTTTTGCACAAGTGACCGGATTGCTTTGTGACCGTTGACTTGTTACCGAAATGAGTTTGGGACATAATGTGAAGAGACGTAACTGTTTAGTGACCGTTTTGACTTGTGACCGAATTCATTTTGGGCCAATACGAAAAGTGTCCCTATATATTACTGACCGTTTTGACTTGTGACCGAATTGATTTGGAGCCATTTTAACAAGTGACCGCATTGATTAGTGACCGTTTTGACTTGTGACCAAAGTGATATAGGGCCGTTTTCACACACAACACTGTATTGATTAGATACCGTTCTGACATGTGACCGAATTGATTTGGGACTTTTTTCACAAGTGAACGGATTGTCTTGTGACCGTTGACTTGTGACCGAAATGATTTTGGGACATAATGAGAAGAGACGTTACTGTTTAATGACCGTTTTGACTTGTGACAGAATTGATATTGGGCCAGTTGGAAAAGTGGCCCCATAGTGACCGTTTTGGCTTGTGACCAAGTTGATTTTGGGCCATTTTGACAAGAGACAGTATTAATTAGTTACCGTTTTGACTTTTGAACGAAGCTATAGGCGGCCATGTTGGCATATTTGACTTGTGACAGAATTCATTTAAGGGCTTTTTCACATGTGACAGTATTTATCAGTGAACGTTTTGACTTGTAACCGAATTGATTTTGGGCCATTTTGACAAGTGAACGTATTGTTTAGTGACCGGTTTGACTTGTGACCGAATTGACTTATGGGCTTTTTCATAAGTGACCGTTTTGACTTGAGACCGAATTGATTTGGGGCCTTTGTGGCAAGTGACCATATTGATTAGTGACCATTTTATCTGCTGACCGAATTGATTTTGAGCCGTACAAACAAGTGACGGTATTGATTAGTGACCGTTTTGACTTGTTACCCAAATGATTTTGGGCCTTGTTGACAAGAGACCGTATTGATTAGTGACCGTTTTGGCTTGTGACTGAATTAATTTGGGGCCATTTTGACGAGTGACTGCATTGATTACTGACCGTTTTGACTTCTGGCCGAATTGATTTGTGGGCTTTTTCAATAGAGACCGTATATTTATGTGACCGTTTTGACCCAATTAATTTTGGGCCATTCTGACAAGTGACCGTATGGATCAGGGATCGTTTTGACTTGTGACCGAATTGATTTTGGGCCATTTTGACTTGTGACCTGATGATTTTGGGTCATTTTGAAAAATAACCGTATTGATTAGTGACCGTATTTATTAGTTACCGTTTTGACCTGAGACCGAATTGATTTGGGGCCATTTTGAAAAGTGACCGTGTTGATTAGTGACCGTTATTGCTTGTGGCCGAATTGATTTGGGGTTATTTTGACAAGTGACCGTATTGATTAGTGACAGTTTTTGCTTGTGGCCGAATTGATCTGGGGTCTATTTCCCAAGTGAACGTATTCTTTTTTGACCGTTTTGACTTTGGACCGAATTGATTGCGGGCTTTTTGTCAAGTGACCGTATTGTTTTGTGACCGTTTTGTCTTGTGATTGGATTGATTTTTTGGCATTATGACAAGATACTATATTGAGTAGTGACCTTTTTGAGTTGTGACTAAATTGATATAGGGCCGTTTTCACACACAACACTTTATTGATTAGTGACCGTTTTGACATGTGAAGAAATTGATCTGGGACTTTTTTCACAAGTGACCGGATTGTTTTGTGACCGTTGACTTGTGACCGAAATGAGTTTGGGACATAATGAGAAGAGACGTTACAGTTTAGTGACCGTTTTGACTTGTGACAGAATTGATTGAGGGGCTTTTTCACAAGTGACCGCATTGATCAGTGACCGTTTTGACTTGTGACAGAATTGATTTGGAGCCATTTTAACAAGTGACCGTATCGATTAGTGGCCGGTTTGACTTGTGATCAAATTGATTTTGGGCCATTTTGACAAGAGACCGTACTGATTAGTGACCGTTTTGACTTTGGAACGAATTGATTTGTGGCCATTTTGACAAGTGACCGTATTGTTTTGTGACCGTTTTGACTTATTACCGAATTGATTTGTGGCAATTTTGACAAGTGACCGTATCGATTAGTGACCGTTTTGACTTGAGACCAAATTGATATTGGGCCATTTTGACAAGATAACGTTTTGATTAGTGACCGTTTTGACTTGTGACCGAATTGATTTGGAGGCATTTTGATAAGAGACCGTATTGATTAGTGACCGTTTTGACTTTTGAACTAATTGATTTGGGGCCATTTTGACAAGTGACCGTATTGTTTAGTGTCCGTTTTGACTTGTGGCCGAATTTACTAATGGGCTTTTTCACAAGCGACCGTTTTGACTTGTGACCTAAATGATTTTGGGACGTAATGACAAGAGACAGCTGTTTAGTGACCATGTTGACTTGTGACCGAATTGATTTGGAGCCATTTTGACAAGTGACAGTATTGATTAGTGACCGTTTTGACATGTGATCCAATTGATTTGGGGCTATTTTGACTAGTGAACGTACTGATTAGTGACCGTTTTGACAAGTGGCCGACCTAATTTGGGGCCTTTTTTTTTTTTTACAATAGACCGTATTGATTTGAAACTATTTGATTTTCGGGCTTTTTGACAAGAGTTCGTATTGATTTGTCACACGTTTTGAATTGTGACCGAATGATTTTGGGTCAGTTTGTCAAGTGACCGTATTGATTAGTGAGCGTTTTGATATGTGATTGATTTGTGACCGTTTTGACTTGTGATCGAATTGATTTTCGGGCATTATGATAGAAACCGTATTGATTTGTGACCGTTTAGACTTGAAACCGAACTGATTTGGGGTCTATTTGACAAGAGACCGTGTTGTTTTGTGACCGTTTTGAATTGGGACTGAATTGATTTGGGGCTTTTTCTCAAGTGAACGTTTTGTTTTGTGACCGTTTTGACTTGTGATCGAATTGATTTTCGGTCATTATGACAAGAGGACGTATTGATTAGTGACCGTTTTGACTTGTGACCAAATTGATTTAGGAGCTTTTTCACACATAACCGTATAGATAAGTGACCGTTTTGACTTGTGACCGAATTGATTTTAGGACATAATGACAAAAGACGGTACTGTTCAGTAAAAGTTTTGACTTGTGACAGATTTGTTTTAGGGGCTTTTCGACAAGTGACCGTATTGATTTGTGACCGTTTTGACTTGTTGCCGAATTGATATGTGGCCATTTTGACAGGTGATCGTATTGACCAGTGACCGTATAGATTACTGACCGAATTGATTTGGGGCCATTTTGACAAGTGATAGTATTGATTAGTGACCGTTTTGACCAGAGACCCAATTGATTTGGGGCCATTTTGACAAGTGTCCGTATTGATAAGTGGCCGTTTTTACTGCTGACCGGATTGATTTTGAGCCATATTGACAAGTGACCGTATTGATTAGTGACCGTTTTGACTTGCTACCGAATTGATTTGGGGCCATTTTCATAAGTGACCGTATTAATTAGTGACCGTTTTGACTTGTTACCGAAATGATTTGGGGCCATTATGCAAAGAGACTGTATTGATTAATGACCGTTTTGAATTGTAACTAAATTGATTTAGGGCCTTTTTCACACATAACAGTATTGAATGGTGACTGTTTTTGTTCGTGACCGAATTGATTTGGAGCCTTTTTAACAGTTGACCTTATTGTTTTGTGACCGTTTTGACTTGTGGCCGAAATGATTTTAGGACATAATGACCAGAGACGGTACTATACTGTGACCGTTTTGTCTTGTGACATAATTGATTTAGGGGCTTTATCACAAGTGACCGTATGGATTAGTGATCGTTTTGACTTGGGACCGAACTAATTTGGGGCCTTTTTCTTAAGCGACCGTATTGTTTAGTGACCGTTTTGACTTGTGATCGATTTGATTTTCGGGTATTATGACTAGAGACTGTATTGATCTGTGACCGTTTTGGGTTATTTTGACAAGTGTCCGTATTGATTATTGACAAACGATTTAATCTGAGACTGAATTGATTTAAGGCCATTCTGTCAAGTGACCGTATTGATTAGTGACCGTTTTGACTGCTGACCGAATGGATTTTAATCCCTATTAACAAGTGACGGTATTGATTAGGGACCGTTTTGGCTTGTTACCGAAATGATTTTGGGCCTTGTTGACAAGAGACCGTATTGATTAGTGACCGTTTTGGCTTGTGACTGAATTGATTTGGGGCCATTTTGAAGAGTGACTTCATTGATTACTGTCCGTTTTGACTTGTTTCCAAATTGATTTAGGGGCCTTCTTTACAAGTGGCCGTAAAGTTTTGTTACCGTTTTGACTTGGGTCCGAAATGATTTGGGGACTTTTTCAAAAGAGACCGTATATTTATGTGACCGTTTTGACCCAATTAATTTTGGGCCAATCTGACAAGTGGCCGTATAGATCAGGAATCGTTTTGACTTGTGACCGAATTGATTTTGGGCCATTTTGACTTGTGACCGAATGATTTTGGGTCATTTTGACAAAAACCGTATTGATTAGTGACCGTATTGATTAGTTACCGTTTTGACCTGAGAACGAATTGGTTTGGGGCCATTTTGACAAGTGACCGTATTGATCAGTGACCGTTATTGCTTGTGGCCGAATTGATTTGTGGTTATTTTGACAAGTGATGGTATTGATCAGTGACAGTTTTTGCATGTGGCCGAATTGATCTGGGGTCTATTTACCAAGTGGACCTATTATTTTTTGACCGTTTTGACTTTTGACCGAATTGATTTTCTGGCATTATGAAAAGAGACCGTATTGATTAGTGACCGTTTTGACCTGTGATCGAATTGATTTTCGTTCATTATGACAGGAGAACGTATTGATTAGTGACCGATTTGACCAGTGAACAAATTGATTTAGGGCCTTTTTCACACATAACAGTATTGATTAGCGACCGTTCTGACTTGTGACCGAAATGATTTTAGGACTTCATGACAAAAGACGGTACTGTTCAGTAAAGTTTTGACTTGTGACAGAATTGATTTAGGGGTTTTTTGACAAGTGACCGTATTGATTAGTGACCATTTTGACTTATGACCGAATTTATCTTGGGCCAATCTGACAAGTGACCGTATAGATTAGTGACGGAATTGATTTGGGGCCATTTTTACAAGTGACCGCATTGATAAGTGACCGTGTTGACTTGTGGCCGATTTGATAAATGGTCATTTTGACAAGTGACCGTATTGTTTTGTGACCTTTTTCACTTGTTACCGAATTGATTGGTGGCCATTTTGACATGTTGCCGTTTTGACTTGTGACGTAATTGATTTATGGCGCTTTTCCACGTGACAGTATTGATCAGTCACCGTTTTGTCTTGTAACCGATTTGATTTTGGGCCATTTTGACAAGAGACAGTATTGATAAGTGACCCTTTTTCACTTGTGACCGAATTTACTAATGGGCTTATTCACAAGTGACCGTTTTGACTTGTGAATGAATTGATTAGGGGCTTTTGTGGCAAGTGACCGTATTGTTTTGCGACAATTTTGACTTGTGACCTAAATGATTTTGGGACGTAATGACAAGAGACAGCTGTTTAGTGACCATTTTGACTTGTGACCGAATTGATTTGGAGGCATTTTGACAAGTGACAGTATTGATTAGTGACCGTTTTGACATGTGATCGAATTGATTTGGGGCTATTTTGACAAGTGAACGTATTGATTAGTGACCGTTTTGACTTGTGGCCGGACTAATTTGGGGCCTTCTTCACAAAAGACCGTATTGATTTGTAACCATTTTGACTTGTGATCGAATTGATTTTCGGGCTTTTTGACAAGAGACCGTATTGATTTGTGACAGGTTTTGATTTGCGACCGAATGACTTTGGGTCAGTTTGTCAAGTGACCGTATTGATTAGTGACCGTTTTGATATGTGATTGATTTGTGAACGTTTTGACTTGTGATCGAATGGATTTTCGGGCGTTATGACAAGAGACCGTATTGATTAGTGACCGTTTTGACTTGTGACCAAAATGATATATTGCCATTTTCACACACAACACTGTATTGATTAGTGACCGTTTTGACATGTGACCGAATTGATTTGAGACTTTTTGCACAATTGACCGGATTGTTTTGTGACCGTTCACTTGTTACCGAAATGATTTTGGGACATAATGAGAAGAGACGTTACTGTTTAGTGACCGTTTTGACTTGATACCGAATTGATTTTGGGCCAATACGAAAAGTCACACTATAAATTAGTGACCGATTTCACTTGTGATCGAATTGTTTTGGAGCCATTTTAACAAGTGATCGCATTGATTAGTGACCGTTTTGACTTGTGACCAAATTGATTTTGGGCCATTTTGACAAGAGGCCGTACTGATTATTGACCATTTTGACTTTTGAACGAATTGGTTTGGGGCCATTTTGACAAGTGACCGTATTGTTTTGTGACCGTTTTGACTTGTTACCGAATTGATTTGTGGCCATTTTGACATCTTGCCGTTTTGACTTGTGACTGAATTTATTTAGGGGCTTTTTCACAAGTGACAGTATTGATCAGTGACCGTTTTGACTTGTAACCGATTTGATTTTGGGCCATTTTGACAAGAGACCGTATTGGTAAGTGACCGTTTTGGCTTATGAATGAATTGATTTGGGGCCATTTTGAAGAGTGACTGCATTGATTTCTGACCGTTTTGACTTGTGGCCGAATTGATTTATGGGCCTTCTTTACAAGTGGCCGTAAAGTTTTGTGACCGTTATGACCTCGGACCGAATGAATTTGGGGTCTTTTTCAAAAGAGACCGTATTGTTATGTGACCGTTTTGACCCAATTGATTTTGGGCCAATCTGACCAGTGACCGTATTGGTTAGGGATCGTTTTGAATTGTGACCAAATTGATTTTGGGCCACTTTGACTTGTGACCGAATGATCTTGGGTCATTTTGACATGCGACCGCATTGATTTGTGACCGTATTGATTAGTTACCGTTTTGACCTGAGACCGAATTGATTTGGGACTTTTTTCACAAGTGACCGGATTGTTTTGTGACCATTGACTTGTGACCGAAATGATTTTCGGACATAATCAGAAGAGACGTTACTGTTTAATAACCGTTTTGACTTGTGACAGAATTGATTTAGGGGCTTTTTCACAAGTGACCGCATTGATCAGTGATCGTTTTCACTTGTGACCGAATTGATTTTGGGCCATTTCGAAAAGTGACCCTTTAGATTAGTGACCGTTTTGACTTGTGACGGAAATGATTTGGAGCCATTTTAACAAGTGACCGTATTGTTTTGTGACCGTTTTGACTTGTGACCAAATTGATTTTGGGCCAGTTTGACAAGAGACAGTATTAATTAGTGACCGTTTTGACTTTTGAACGAATTGATTTGCGGCCATTTTGACAAATTTGACTTGTGACAGAATTGATTTAAGGGCTTTTTCACAAGTGAGAGTATTTATCAGTGGCCGTTTTGACTTGTAAACGATTTGATTTTGGGCCATTTTGACAAGTGACCGTATTGTTTAGTGACCGTTTTGACTTGTGACCGAACTGACTTATTGGCTTTTTGACAAGTGACCGTTTTGACTTGAGACCGAATTGATTTGGGGTCTTTGTGGCAAGTGACCGTATTGTTTTGCGACCTTTTTGACTTGTGACCTAAATGATTTGGGACGTAATGACAAGAGACTGCTGTTTAGTGACCATTTTGACTTGTGACCGAATTGATTTGGAGCCATTTTGACAAGTGACAGTATTGATTAGTGACCGTTTTCAGATTTGATCGAATTGATTTGGGGCTATTTTGACAAGTGAACGCATTGATTAGTGACCATTTTAACTTGTGATCGAATTGATTTTCGGGCTTTTTGACAAGAGTCCGTATTGATTTGTGACAGGTTTTGATTTGTGGCCGAATGATTTTGGGTCAGTTTGTCAAGTGACCGTATTGATTAGTGACCGTTTTGATATATGATTGATTTGTGACCGCTTTGACTTTTGATTGAATTGATTGTCTGGCATTATGATAGAGACCGTATTGATTTGTGACCGTTTTGACTTGAAACCGAATTGATTTGGGGTCTATTTGACAAGCGACCGTGTTGTTTTGTGATCGTTTTGAATTGGGACTGAATTGATTTGGGGCTTTTTCTCAAGTGAACGTTTTGTTTTGTGACCGTTTTCACTTGTGATCGAATTGATTTTCGGTCGTTATGACAAGAGAACGTATTGATTAGTGACCGTTTTGACTTGTGACCAAATTAATTTTGGGGCTTTTTCAGATATAACCGTATTGATTAGTGACCCTTTTGACTTGTGACCGAAATGATTTTAGGACATAATGACAAAAGACGGTACTGTTCAGTGAAAGTTTTGCCGTGTGACAGATTTGACTTTGGGGCTTTTTGACAAGTGACCGTATTGTTTTGTGACCGTTTTCATTTGTTACCGAATTGATTTGTGGGGATTATGACAAGTGATCGTATTCACAAGTGACCGTATAGATTAGTGACCGAATTGAATTGGGGCCATTTTGACAAGTGATTGTATTGATTAGTGACCGTTTTGACCAGAGACCCAATTGATTTAGCGCCATTTTGACAAGTAACCGTATTGATAAGTGGCCGTTTTTACTGCTGACCGAATTGATTTTGAGCCATATTGACAAGTGACCGTATTGATTAGTGACCGTTTTGACTTGATACCGAATTGATTTGGGGCCATTTGGATAAGTGACCGTATTAATTAGTGATCGTTTTGACTTGCTACCGAATTGATTTGGGGCCATTTGGATAAGTGACCGTATTCATTAGTGATCGTTTTGACTTGTTACCGAAATGACTGTATTGATTTGTGACCGTTTAGTATCATTATTGAATAGTGACCGTTTTCATTCGTGACCGAATTGATTTGGGGCATTTTTAACAAGTCACCTTATTGTTTTGTGACCGTTTTGACTTGTGACCGAAATGATTTTAGGACATAATGAAAAGAGACGGTACTGTTTTGTGACCGTCTTGTCTTGTAACAGAATTTATTTCGGGGCCTTTTCACAAGTGTCCGTATTGATCAGTGACCGTTTTGACTTGCGATCGAAATGATTTGCGGCCTTTTTTTAAGCGACCATTTTGTTTTGTGACCGTTTTGACTTGTGATCGAATTGATTTTCGAGTATTGTGACAAGAGACCTTATTGATTTGTGACCGTTTTGGGTTATTTTGACAAGTGACCGTATTGATTAGTGACCGTTTTAATCTGGGACCGAATTGATTTGACGCCATTTTGACAAGTGACCGTATTGATTAGTGACCGTTTTGACTGCTGACCGAATGGATTTTAATCCGTATCAACAAGTGACGGTATTGATTAGAGAACGTTTTGGCTTGTTACCGAAATGATTTTGGGCCTTGTTGACAAGAGACCGTATTGATTAGTGACCGTTTTGGCTTGTGACTGAATTGATTTGGGGCCATTTTGAAGAGTGACTTCATTGATTACTGTCCGTTTTGACTTGTTTCCAAATTGATTTAGGGGCCTTCTTTACAAGTGGCCGTATAATTTTGTGACCGTTTTGACTTGATTTGTGGACTTTTTCAAAAGAATCCGTATTGATATGTGACCGTTTTGACCCAATAGATTTTGGGCCAATCTGACAAGTGACCGTATTGATCAGGGACCGTTTTGACTTGTGACCGAATTGATTTTGGGCTATTTTGACTTGTGAGCGAATGATTTTATGTCATTTTGACAAGTCACCGTATTGATAAGTGAGTGTATTGTTTAGTTACCGTTTTGACCTGGACCGAATTGATTTGGGGCCATTTTCACAAGTGACCGTATTGATTAGTGACCGTTTTTGCTTGTGGCCGAATTGATTTGTGGTTATTTTGACAAGTGACCGTATTGATTAGTGACAGTTTTTGCTTGTGGCCGAAATGATTTGGGGTCTATTTCCCAAGTGAAGGTATTGTTTTTTGACCGTTTGACTTGGGACCGAATTGATTGCGGGCTTTTTCTCAAGTGACCGTATTGTTTTGTGACCGTTTTGACTTGTGATCGAATTGATTTTCTGACATTATGACAAGAGACCGTATTGATTAGTGACCGTTTTGACTTGTGACCAAATTGATATAGGGCCGTTTTCACACACAACACTGTATTGATTAGAGACCGTTTTAACATGCGACCGATTTGATTTGGGACTTTTTGCACAAGTGACCGGATTGCTTTGTGACCGTTGACTTGTTACCGAAATGAGTTTGGGACATATTGAGAAGAGACGTAACTGTTTAGTGACCGTTTTGACTTGTGACCGAATTCATTTTGGGCCAATACGAAAAGTGACCCGATAAATTAGTGACCGTTTTGACTTGTGACCGAATTGATTTGGAGCCATTTTAACAAGTGACCGCATTGATTAGTGACCGTTTTGACATGTGACCAAACTGATATAGGGCCGTTTTCACACACAACACTGTATTGATTAGATACCGTTGTGACACGTGACCGAATTGATTTGGGACTTTTTTCACAAGTGACCGGATTGTTTAGTGACCGTTGACTTGTGACCGAAATGATTTTGGGACATAATGAGAAGAGACGTTACTGTTTAATGACCGTTTTGACTTGTGACAGAATTGATTTTGGGCCAATTGGAAAAGTGGCCCTATAGATTAATGACCGTTTTGGCTTGTGACCAAATTGATTTTGGGCCATTTTGACAAGAGACAGTATTAATTAGTGACCGTTTTGACTTTTGAACGAAGCTATTTGCGGCCATGTTGGCAAATTTGACTTGTGACAGAATTCGTTTAAGGGCTTTTTCACATGTGACAGTATTTATCAGTGACCGTTTTGACTTGTAACCGGTTTGATTTTGGGCCATTTTGACAAGTGAACGTATTGTTTAGTGACCGATTTGACTTGTGACCAAATTGACTTATGGGCTTTTTCATAAGTGACCGTTTTGACTTGAGACCGAATTGATTTGGGGCCTTTGTGGCAAGTGACCATATTGATTAGTGACCATTTTTTCTGCTGACCGAATTGATTTTGAGCCGTACGAACAAGTGACGGTATTGATTAGTGACCGTTTTGATTTGTTACACGAATGATTTTGGGCCTTGTTGACAAGAGACCGTATTGATTAGTGACCGTTTTGGCTTGTGACTGAATTGATTTGGGGCCATTTTGAAGAGTGACTGCATTGATTACTGACCGTTTTGACTTCTGGCCGAATTGATTTGGGGTCTTTTTCAATAGAGACCGTATATTTATGTGACCGGTTTGACCCAATTAATTTTGGGCCAATCTGACAAGTGGCCGATTTGATCAGGAATCGTTTTGATTTGTGACCAAAATGATTTTGGGCCATTTTGACTTGTGACCGAATGATTTTGGGTCATTTTGACAAGTAACCGTATTGATTAGTGACCGTTATTGCTTGTGGCCGAATTGATTTCGGGTTATTTTGACAAGTGATGGTATTGATCAGTGACAGTTTTTGCATGTGGCCGAATTGATCTGGGGTCTATTTCCCAAGTGAACGTATTATTTTTTGACCGTTTTGACTTTTGACCGAATTGATTTCGGGCTTTTTCTCAAGTGACCTTATGGTTTTGTGTCCGTTTTGACTTGTGATTGAATTGATTTTCTGGCATTATGACAAGAGACCGTATTGATTAGTGACCGTTTTGACTTGCGACTAAATTGATATAGGGCCGTTTTCACACACAACACTTTATTGATTAGTGACCGTTTTGACATGTGAACAAATTGATCTGGGACTTTTTTCACAAGTGACCGGATTGTTTTGTGACCGTTGACTTGTGACCCAAATGTGTTTGGGACATAACGAGAAGAGACGTTACTGTTTAGTGACCGTTTTGACTTGTGACAGAATTGATTTAGGGGTTTTTCACAAGTGACCGCATTGATCAGTGATCGTTTTGACTTGTGACCTAATTGATTTCGGGCCAATTCAAAAAGTGACCCTATAGATAAGTGACCGTTTTGACTTGTGACCGAGCTGATTTGGAGCCATTTTAACAAGTGACCGTATCGATTAGCGACCGTTTTGACTTGTGATCAAATTGATTTTGGGCCATATTGACAAGAGACCGTATTGATTAGTGACCGTTTTGACTTTTGAACGAATTGATTTGGGGCCATTTTGACAACTGAACCTATTGTTTTTTGACCGTTTTGACTTGTTACCGAATTGATTTGTGGCCATTTTGACAAGTGACCGTATCGATTAGTGACCGTTTTGACTTGTGAACAAATTGATTTTCAGCCATTTTGATAAGAGACCGTTTTGATTTGTGACCGTTTTGACTTGTTACCGAATTGATTTGTGGCCACTTTGGCAAGTGATCGTATTGACAAGTGACCGTATAGATTACTGACCGAATTGAATTGGGGCCATTTTGACAAGTGTTAGTATTGATTAGTGACCATTTTGACCAGAGACCCAATTGATTTGGGGCCATTTTGACAAGTGAACGTATTGATAAGTGGACGTTTTTACAGCTGACCGAATTGATTTTGAGCCATATTGACAAGTGACCGTATTGATTAGTGACCGTTTTGACTTGTTACCGAATCGATTTGGGGCCATTTCGATAATTGACCGTATTAATTAGTGATCGTTTTGACTTGTTACCGAAATGATTTGGGCCATTATGCCAAGAGACTGTATTGATTAGTGACCGTTTTGTATTGTAACTAAATTGATTTAGGGCCTTTTTCACACATAACATTATTGAATTGTGACCGTTTTTATTCGTGACCGAATTGATTTGGAGCCTTTTTAACAAGTGACCTTCTTGTTTTGTGATCGTTTTGACTTGTGACCGAAATGATTTTGGACATAATGACAAGAGACGGTACTGTTTTGTGACCGTTTTGTCTTGTGACATAATTTATTTAGGGGCCTTTTCACAAGTGACCGTATTGATCAGTGACCGTTTTGACTTTGGACCGAACTGATTTGGGGCCTTATTCGTAAGCGACCGTATTGTTTTGTGACCGTTTTGACTTGTGATCGAATTGATATTTGAGTATTATGACAAGAGACCGTATTGATTTGTGACCGTTTTGGATTATTTTGACAAGTGACCGTATTGATTAGTGACCATTTTTTCTGCTGACCGAATTGATTTTGAGCCGTACAAACAAGTGACGGTATTGATTAGTGACCGTTTTGACTTGTTACCCAAATGATTTTGGGCCTTGTTGTCAAGAGACCGTATTGATTAGTGACCGTTCTGGCTTGTGACTGAATTGATTTGCGGCAATTTTGAAGAGTGAGTGCATTGATTACTGACCGTTTTGACTTGTGGCGGAATTAATTTGGGGTCTTTTTAAAAAGAGACCGTATTGTTATGTGGCCGTTTTGACCCAATTGATTTTGGGCCAATCTGACAAGTGACCATATAGATCAGGGACCGTTTTGACTTGTGACCGAATTGATTTTGGGCTATTTCGACTTGTGAGCGATTGATTTTATGTCATTTTGACAAGTCACCGTATTGATTAGTGACCGTATTGGTTAGTTACCGTTTTGACCTATGACCGAATTGATTTGGGGCCATTTTCAGAAGTGAACGTATTGATTAGTGACCGTTTTTGCTTGTGGCCGAATTTATTAGTGTTTATTTTGACAAGTGTCCGTATTGATTAGTGACAATTTTTGCTTGTGGCCGAATTGATTTGGGGTCTATTTCCCAAGTGAACGTATTGTTTTTTGACCATTTGACTTGGGACCGAATTGATTGCGGGCTTTTTCTCTAGTGACCGTATTGTTTTGTGACCGTTTTGACTTGTGTTCGAATTGATTTTCTGGCATTGTGACAAAAGACCGTATTGATTAGTGACCGTTTTGACTTGTGACCTAATTGATATAGGGCCGTTTTCACACACAACACTGTATTGATTAGTGACCGTTTTGACATGTGACCGAATTGATTTGGGACTTTTTGCACAAGTGACCGGATTGTTTTGTGACCGTTGCTTGTTACCGAAATGGTTTGGGACATAATGAGAAGAGACGTTACTGTTTAGTGACCGTTTTCACTTGTGAGCGAATTGATTTTGGGCCAATACGAAAAGTGACCCTATAAATTAGTGACCGTTTTGACTTGTGACCGAATTGATTTGGATCCATTTGAACAAGTGACCGCATTGATTAGTGACCGTTTTGACTTGTGACCAAATTGATTTTGGGCCATTTTGACAAGAGGCCGTATTGATTAGTGACCATTGTGACATTTGAACGAATTGGTTTGGGGCCATTTTGACAAGTGACCGTATTGTTTTGTGACCGTTTTCACTTGTTACCGAATTGATTTGTGGCCATTTTGACAAGTGGCCATTTTGACTTGTGACAGAATTGATTTAGGGGCTTTTTCACAAATGACAGTTTTGATCAGTGACCATTTTGACTTGTAACCGAATTGATTTTGGGCCATTTTGACAAGAGACCTTATTGATAAGAGACCGTTTTGACTTGTGACCAAATTGATATAGGGCCGTTTTCACACACAACACTTTATTGATAAGTGAACGTTTTGTCATCTGACCGAATTGATTTCGGAATTTTTCACAAGTGACCGGATTGTTTTGTGACCGTTGTCTTGTGACCGAAATTATTTGTGGCCTTTGTGGCAAGTGACCGTGTCGATTTGCGACCGTTTTGACTTGTGTCCTAAATGATTTTGGGACGTAATGACAAGAGACATCAGTTTAGTAACCATTTAGACTTGTGACAGAATTGATTTGGAGCCATCTTGACAAGTGACAGTATTGATTAGTGACCGTTTTCACATGTGATCGAATTGATTTGGGGCTATTTTGACAAGTGAACGCATTGATTAGTGACCGTTTTGACAAGTGGCCGAACTAATTTGGGGCCTTTTCACAAAAGACCGTATTGATTTGCGACCATTTTTACTTGTGATCGAATTGATTTTCGGGCTTTTTGACAAGAGACCGTATTGATTTGTGACAGGTTTAAATTTGTGACGGAATGATTTTGGGTCAGTTTGTCAAGTGACCGTATTGATTAGTGACCGTTTTGATATGTGATTGATTTGTGACCGATTTGACTTGTGATCGAATTGATTTTCTGGCATTATGACAAGAGACCGTATTGATTTGTGACCGTTTTGACTTGTGACCAAATTGATATGGGGCCGTTTTCACACACAACACTTTGTTGATAAGTGAACGTTTTGACATGTGACCGAATTGATTTCGGACTTATTTCACAAGTGACCGGATTTTTTTGCGACCGATGACTTGTGACCGAAATGATTTTGGGACATAATGAGAACAGACGTTACTGTTTAATAACCGTTTTGACTGTGACAGAATTGATTTAAGGGCTGTTTCACAAGTGACCGCATTGAACAGTGACCGTTTTGACTTGTGACCGAATTGATTTTGGGCCATTCCGAAAAGCGACCCTATAGATTAGTGACCGTTTTGACTTATGAACGAATTGATTTGGAACCATTTTAACAAGTGACCGTATTGATTAGTGACCGTTTTGACTTGTGACCAAATTGATTTTGGGTCATTTTGACAACAGACAGTATTGATTAGTGTCCGTATTGACTTTTGAACGAATTGATTTGCGGCCATTTTGACAAATTTGACTTGTGACAGAATTGATTTAGTTGCTTTTTCACAAGTGACAGTATTTATCAGTGACCGTTTTGACTTGTAAACGATTTGATTTTGGGTCATTTTGACAAGAGAATGGATTGATTAGTGACCGTTTTGACTTTTGAACTATTGATTTGGGGCCATTTTGACATGTGGCCGTATTGTTTAGTGACCGTTCTGACTTGTGGCCGAATTTACTAATGGGCTTTTTCACAAGTGACCGTTTCGACTTGTGACCGAATTGATTAGGGGCCTTTGTGGCAAGTGACCGTATTGATTTGCGACCGTTTTGACTTGTGACCTAAATGATTTTGGAACGTAATGACAAGAGACAGTTGTTTAGTGGCCATTTTAACTTGTGACCGAATTGATTTGGAGCCATTTTGACAAGTGACAGCATTGATTAGTGACCGTTTTGACATGTGATCGTATTGTCAAGTGACCGTATGGATTAGTGACCGAATTGATATGGGGCCATTTTGACAAGTGATAGTATTGATTAGTGACCGTTTTGACGATAGACCCAATTGATTTGGGGCCATTTTGACAAGTGACCGTATTGATGAGTGGCCGTTTTTACTGCTGACCGAATTTATTTCATTTCGAGCCATATTGACAAGTGACCGTATTGATTAGTGACTGTTTTGACTTGTTACCGAATTGATGTGGGGGAATTTTGATAAGTTACCGTATTGGTTAGAGACCGTTTTGACTTGTTACCGAAATGATTTGGGGCCATTATACCAAGAGACTGTATTGATTAGGTACTGTTTTGTATTGTAACTAAATTGATTTAGGGCCTTTTTTACACATAACTGTATTGAATGGTGACCGTTTTCATTCCTGACAGAATTGATTTTGGGCCTTTTTAACAAGTGACCTTATTGTTTTGTGACCGTTTTGTCTTGTGACAGAATTTATTTAGGGCCCTTTTCACATGTGACCGTACTGATCAGTGACCGTTCTGACTTGTGACCTAACTGGTTTTGGGCCAATTCGAAAAGCGACCGGTCTATAGATAAGTGACGGTTTGACTTGTGACCGAGTGGATTTGGAGTCATTTTAACAAGTGACCCTATCGCTTAGTGACCGTTTTGAATTGTGATCAAAGTGATTTTGGGCCATTTTGACAAGAGACCGTTTTGATTAGTGACCGTTTTGACTTTTGAACGAATTGATTTGTGGCCATTTTGTCAAGTGAACGTATTTTTTTTTTTACCGTTTTGACTTGTTACCGAATTGATTTGTGGCCATTTTGACACGTAACCGTATCGATTAGTGACCGTTTTGACTTGTGACCAAATTGATTTTGGGCCATTTTGACAAGAGAACGTTTTGTTTAGTGACCGTTTGGACTTGTGACCGAATTGATTTGGAGCCATTTTGACAAGAGACCGTATTGATTAGTGACCGGTTTGGCTTGTTACCGAAATGATTTGGGGCCATTATGCCAAGAAACTGTATTGATTAGTGACCGTTTTGAATTGTAACTAAATTGATTTAGGGCCTTTTTCACACATAACAGTATTGAATGGTGACCGTTTTTATTCATGACCGAATTGATTTGGAGCCTTTTTAACAAGTGACCTTATTGTTTTGTGACCGTTTTGTCTTGTGACAGAATTGATTTAGGGGCTTTTTCACAAGTGACCGTATTGTTCAGTGACCGTTTTAACATGGGACCGAACTGATTTCTGGCCTTCTTATTAAGCGACCGTTTTGTTTTGAGACCGTTTTGACTTGTCATCGAAAATCGATTTTCGGGTATTATGACAAGAGATTTGTGACCGTTTTGGGTTATTTTGACAAGAGACCGTATTGATTAGTGACCGTTTTAATCTGAGACCGAATTGATTTGGGGACATTTTGACTAGTGTCCGTTTTGATTAATGACCGTTTTGACTGCTGACCGAATGGATTTTGAGCCGTATTAACAAGTGACGGTATTGATTAGTGACCGTTTTGACTTGTTTCGGAAATGATTTTGGGCCTTGTTGACAAGAGACCGCATTGATTAATGACCGTTTTGGCTTGTGACTGAATTGATTTGAGGCCATTTTGACAAGAGACCGTATTGATTAGTGACCGTTTTGACTTGTGACTAAATTGATATAAGGCCGTTTTCACACACAACACTTTATTGATTTGTAACCGTTTTGACATGTGACATCTGGGACTTTTTTCGCAAGTGACTGGATTTTTCTTTTGTCATCGTCGACTTGTGACCGAAATGAGTTTGGGACATAATGAGAAGAGACGTTACTGTTTAGTGACCGTTTTGACTTGTGACAGAATTGATTTAGGGGCTTTTTCACAAGTGACCGCATTGATCAGTGACCGTTTTGACTTGTGACCTAATTGATTTTGGGCCAGTTCGAAAAGTGACCCTATAGATAAGTGACCGTTTTGACTTGTGACCGAGTTGATTTGGAGCCATTTTAACAAGTGACCGTATCGATTAGTGTCCATTTTGACTTGTGATCAAATTGATTTTGGGCCATTTTGACAAGAGACCGTATTGATTAGTGACCGTTTTGACTTTTGAACGAATTGATTTGCGGCCATTTTGACAAGTGAACGTATTGTTTTTTGACCGTTTTGACTTGTTACCGAATTGATTTGTGGCCATTTTGACAAGTGACCGAATCAATTAGTGACCGTCTTGACTTTTGATAAAATTGATTTTTTGGCCATTTTGACAAGAGACCGTTTTGATTAGTGACCGTTTTGACTTGTGACCGAATTGATTTGGAGCCATTTTGACAGGAGACCGTATTGATTAGTGACCGTTTTGACTTGTTACCGAATTGATTTGGGGCCATTTAGATAAGTGACCGTATTAAGTAGCGATAGTTTTGACTTGTTACCGGAATGATTTGGGGCCATTATGCTAAGAGACTGTATTGATTAGTGACCTTTTTGAATTGTAACTAAATTGATTTAGGGCCTTTTTCACCCATAACACAATTGAATGGTGACCGTTTTTATTCGTGACCGAATTGATTTGGAGCCTATTTAACAAGTGACCTTATTGTTTTGTGACCGTTTTTACTTGTGACCGAAATGATTTTAGGACAAAATTGCAAGAAACGGTTCTGTTCTGTGACCGATTTTTCTTGTGACAGATTTGATTTAGGGGCTTTTTCACATGTGACCGTATTGATCAGTGACCGTTTTGACTTCGGACCGAACTGATTTGGGGCCTTTTTCTTAAGCGACCGTATTGTTTTGTGACCGTTTTCACTTGTGATCGAATTGATTTTCGGGTATTATGAAAAGAGACCGCATTGATTTGTGACCGTTTTGGGTTATTTGACAAGTGACCGTATTGATTAGTGACCGTTTTGACTGCTCACCGAATGGATTTTGATCCGTATTAACAAGTGATGGTATTGATTAGTGACCGGTTTGACTTCTAATCGAAATGATTTTGGGCCTTGTTGAAAGAGACCGTATTGATTAATGACGGTTTTGGCTTGCGACTTAATTTATTTGGGGCCATTTTGAAGAGTGACTTCATTGATTACTGACCGTTTTGTCTTGGGACCGAATTGATTTGGGGTCTTTTTCAAAAGAGACCGTATTGTTATGTGACCGTTTTGACCGAAATGATTTTGGGCCGATCTGACAAGTGACCGTATTGATTAGGGACCGTTTTGACTTGTGACGGAATTGATTTTGAGCCATTTTGACTTGACAGCGAATAATTTTATGTCATTTTGACAAGTCACCGTTTTGATTAGAGACCGTATTGATTAGTTACCGTTTTGACCTGTTACCGAATTCATTTGGGGCCATTTTCACAATTGACCGTATTGATTAGTGACAGTTTTTGCTTGTGGCCGAATTGATTTGTGGCCGAATTGATTTTGACAAGTGACCGTATTGATTAGTGACAGTTTTTGCTTGTGGTCGAATTTATTTGTGGTCTATTTCCCGAGTGAACGTATTGTTTTTTGACCGTTTTGACTTTTGACCGAATTGATTGCGGGCTTTTTCTCAAGTGACCGTATTGTTTTGTGACCGTTTTGACATGTGATTGAATTGATTTTCTGGCATTATGAGAAGAGACCGTATTGATTATTGACCGTTTTGACTTGTGACTAAATTGATATAGGGCCGTTTTCACACACAACACTTTACTGATTAGTGACAGTTTTGACATGTGAACAAATTGATCTGGAACTTTTTTCACAAGTGACCGGATTGTTTTGTGACCGTTGACTTGTGTTCGAAATGAGTTTGGGACATAATGAGTAGAGACGTTACTGTTTAGTGACCGTTTTGACTTGTGACAGAATTGATTTAGGAGCTTTTTCACAAGTGACCGCATTGATCAGTGACCGTTTTGACTTGTGACCGAATTGATTTTGGGCCAATTCGAAAAGTGACCCAATTGATAAGTGACCGTTTTGACTTTTGAACTAATTGATTTGAGTCCATTTTGACAAGTGACCGTATTGTCTAGTGACCGTTTTGACTTGTGGCCGAATTTACTAATGGGGTTTTTCACAAGTCACCGTTTTGACATGTGACCGTATTGTTTTACGACTGTTTTGACTTGTGAACTAAACGATTTTGGGACGTAATGACAAGAGACAGCTGTTTTGTGACCATTTTGACTTGTGACCGAATTGATTTGGAGACATTTTGACAAGTGACAGTATTGATTAGTGTCCGTTTTGACATGTGATCCTATTGATTTGGGGCTATTTTGACTAGTGAACGTACTGATTAGTGACCGTTTTGACTAGTGGCCGACCTAATTTGGGGCCTTTTTAACAAAAGACCGTATTGATGTGTAACCATTCTGACTTGTGATCGAATTGATTTTCGGGCTTTTTGACAATAGTTTGTATTGATTTGTGACAGGTTTTGATTTGTGACCGAATGACATTTTGGTCAGTTTGTCAAGTGACCGTATTGATGAGTGACCATTTTGATATGTGATTGATTTGTGACCGTTTTGACATGTGATCGAATTGATTTTCGGGCATTATGACAAGAGACCGTATCGATTTGTGACCGTTTTGACTTGAAACCGAATTGATTTGGGGTCTATTGACAAGTGACCGTGTTGTTTTGTGACAGTTTTAAATTGGGACTGAATTGATTTGGGGTTTTTCTCAAGTGAACGTTTTGTTTTTTGACCGTTTTGACTTGTGATCGAATTGATTTTCGGTCATTATGACAAGAGAACGTATTGATTAGTGACCGTTTTGACTTGTGACCAAATTGATTTAGGGGTTTTTACACACATAACCGTATTGATTAGTGACCGTTTTGACTTGTGACCGAAATGATTTTAGGACATACTGACAAAAGACGGTACTGTTCAGTGAAAGTTTTGACTTGTGAAAGATTTGATTTAGGGGCTTTTTGACAAGTGACCGAATTGTTTTGTGACCGTTTTCACTTGTTACGGAATTGATTACTGGCCATTTTGACAAGTGATTGTATTGACAAGTGACCGTATAAATTAGTGACCGAATTGATTTGGGGCCATTTTGACAAGTCACCGTATTGATAAGTGGCCGTTTTTACTGCTGAACAAATTGATTTTTATCCATATTGACAAGTGACCGTATTGATTAGTGACCGTTTTGACTTGTTACCGAATTGATTTGGGGCCATTTAGATAAGTGACCGTATTAATTAGTGATAGTTTTGACTTGTTACCGGAATGATTTGGGGCCATTATGCCAAAAGACTGTATTGATTAGTGACCGTTTTGTATTGCAACCAAATTGATTTAGGGCCTTTTTCACACATACCAGTATTTAATGGTGACCATTTTTATTCGTGACCGAATTGATTTGGAGCCTTTTTAACAAGCGACCTTATTGTTTTGTGACCGTTTTGACTTGTGACCGAAATGATTTTAGGACATAATGACAAGAGACGATACTGTCCTGCAACCGTTTTGTCTTGTGACAGTATTGATTTAGGGGCTTTTTCACAAGTGACCGTATTGATCAGTGACCGTTTTGATTTGGGTCCGAAATGATTTGGGGCCTTTTACTTAAGCGTCCGTATTGTTTTGTGACCGTTTTGACTTGTGATCGAATTGATTTTCGGGTATTATAACAAGAGACCGCATTGATTTGTGACCGTTTTGGATTATCTTGACAAGTGACCGTATTGATTAGTGACCGTTTTTACTGCTGACCGAATGGATTTTGATCCGTATTAACAAGTGACAGTATTGATTAGTGACCGGTTTGACTTGTTATCGAAATGATTTTGGGCCTTGTTGAAAGAGACCGTATTGATTAATGACCGTTTTGGCTTGTGACTTAATTGATTTGGGGCCATTTTGAAGAGTGACTTCATTGATTACTGACCGTTTTGACTTGTGACCAAATTGATTTATGGTCCTTCTGTACAAGTGGCCGTATAGTCTTGTGACCGTTTTGACTTGGGACCGAATTAATTTGGGGTCTTTTTTAAAAGAGACCGTATTGTTATGTGACCGTTTTGTCCGTATTGATTTTGGGCCAATCTGACAAGTATTGATTAGGGACCGTTTTGACAAGTGATTGTATTGACAAGTGACCGTTTTGACTTGTGACCGATTTGATTTTGGGCCATTTTGACTTGAAAGCGAATGATTTTATGTCATTTTGACAAGTCACCGTTTTGATTAGTGACCGTATTGATTAGTTACCGTTTTGACCTGTGACCGAATTGATTTGGGGCCATTTTCAAAATCGACCGTATTGATTAGTGACCGTTTTTGCTTGTGGCCGAATTGATTTGTGGCCGAATTGATTATGACAAGTGACCGTATTGATTAGTCACAGTTTTTGCTTGTGGTCGAATTTATTTGGGGTCTATTTCCGAAGAGAACGTATTGTTTTATGACCGTTTTGACTTTTGACCGAATTGAATGCGGGCTTTTTCTCAAGTGACCGTATAGTTTTGTGACCGTTTTGACTTGTGATTCAATTGATTTTCTGGCATTATGACAAGAGACCGTATTGATTATTGACCGTTTTGACTTGTGACTAAATTGATATAGGGCCGTTTTCACACACAATACTTTATTGATTAGTGATCGTTTTGACTTGTGATCAAATTGATTTTGGGTCATTTTGACAAGAGACCGTATTGATTAGTGACCGTTTTGACTTCTGAACGAATTGATTTTGGGGCCATTTGGACAAGTCACCGTATTGTTTTATGACCGTTTTGACTTGTTACCGAATTGATTGTGGCCATTTTGAGAAGTGACCGTATCGATTAGTGACCGTTTTGACTTGTGACTAAATTGATTTTGGGCCATTTTGACAAGAGACCGTTTTGATTAGTGACCGTTTTGACTTGTGACTGAATTGATTTGGAGCCATTTTGACAAGAGACCGTATTGATTACTGACCGTTTTGACTTTTGAACTAATTGATTTGGGGCCATTTTGACTAGTGACCGTATTGTTTAGTGACCGTTTTGACTTGTGGTCGAATTTACTAATGGGCTTTTTCACAAGTGACCGTTTTGACATGTGACCCAATTGATTAGGGGCCATTGTGGCAAGTAACCGTATTGTTTTGCGACGGTTTTGTCTTGTGACCTAAATGATTTTGGGACGTAATGACAAGAGACATTTTGTGTGTGACCATTTTCACTTGTGACCGAATTGATTTGGAGACATTTTCACAAGTGACAGTATTGATTAGTGTCCGTTTTGACATGTGATCCAATTGATTTGGGGCTATTTTGACAAGTGAACGTACTGATTAGTGACCGTTTTGACCAGTGGCCGATCTAATTTGGGGCCTTTTTAACAAAAGACCGTATTGATGTGTAACCATTTTGACTTGTGATCGAATTGATTTTCGGGCTTTTTGACAAGAGACCGTATTGATTTGTGACAGGTTTTGATTTGTGACCTGATGATTTTGTGTCAGTTTGTCAAGTGACCGTATTGATTAGTGACCGTTTTGATATTTGATTGATTTGTGACCGTTTTCACTTGTGATCAAATTGATTTTCGGGCATTATGATAGAGACCGTATTGATTTGTGACCGTTTTGACTTGAAACCGATTTGATTTGGGGTCTATTTGACAAGAGACCGTGTTGTTTTGTAACCGTTTTAAATTGTGACTGAATTGATTTGGGGCTTTTTCTCAAGTGAACGTTTTGTTTTGTGACCCTTTTGACTTGTGATCGAATTGATTTTCGGTCATTATGACAAGAGAACGTATTGATTAGTGACCGTTTTGACTTGTGACCAAATTGATTTAGGGGCTTTTTCACACATAACCGTAGTGATTAGTGACCGTTTTGACTTGTGACCGAAATGATTTTAGGACATACTGACAAAAGACGGTACTCTTCAGTGAAAGTTTTGACTTGTGACAGATTTGATTTAGGGGCTTTTTGACAAGTGACCGTATTGTTTTGTGACCATTTTCACTTGTTACCGAATTGATTTGTGGCCATTTTGACAAGTGGCCGTTTTGACTTATGACCGAATTGATTTAGGGCCTTTTTCACAAGTGACAGTATTGATCAGTGACCGTTTTGACTTGCAAACGAATCGATTTTGGGCCATTTTGACAAGAGACCGTATTGATAAGTGACCGTTTTGGCTCATGACTGAATAGATTTGGGGCCATTTTGAAGAGTGACTGCATTGATTACTGACCGTTTTGACTTGTGTCCGAATTTATTTAGGCTCCTTTTTTACAAGTGGGCGTATAGTTTTGTGTCCGTTATTTTTTCGGACCGAATGAATTTGGGGTATTTTTCAAAAGAGACCGTATTGTTATGGACCGTTTTGCCCCAATTCATTTTGGGCCATTCTGACAAGTGACGGTATTGATTATGGATCGTTTTGAATTGTGACCGAATTGATTTTGGGCCATTTTGAATTGTGACCGAATGCTTTTGGGTCATTTTGACATGTGACCGTATTGATTAGTGACCGTATTGATTATTTACCGTTTTGACCTGAGACCGAATTGATTTGGGGCCATTTTGACAAATGACCGTATTGATTAGTGACCGTTTTTGCTTGTGGCCGAATTGATTTGGGGTCAATTTCCCAATTGAACGTATTGTTTTTTGACCGTTTCGACTTGGGACCGAATGGATTGCAGGCTTTTTCTCAAGTGACCGTATTGTTTTGTGACCGTTTTGACTTGTGATCGAATTGATTTTCTGACATTATGACAAGAGACCGTATTGATTAGTGACCGATTTGACTTGTGACCAAATTGATATAGGGCCGTTTTCACACACAACACTGTATTGATTAGTGACCGTTTTGACATGTGACCGAATTGATTTGGAACTTTTTGCACAAGTGACCGGATTGTTTTGTGACCGTTGACTTGTTACCGAAATGATTTTGGGACATAATGTCTTTTTCAGAAGTGACGTTATTGTTTTGTGACCGTTTTGACATGGGACCGAACTGATTTGTGGCCTTTTTGACAAGTGACCGAATTGTTTTGTGACCGTTTTGTCTTGTGATCGAATTGATTTTCGGGCACTATGACAGGAGCCCGTATTGATTTGTGACCGTTTTGACTTGTGACCGATTTGATTTAGGGCCTTTTTCACAAGTGACCGTATTGTTTTACGACCGTTTAGACTTGTGACCGAAATGATTTTGGGACGTAATGACGAGAGACAATAATGTTTAGAATTGATTTTGGGCCATTTTGTCAAGTAAACGTATTGATTAGTGACCGTTCTGACTTGTGGCCGAATTGATTTGGGGTCCTTTTCACATGAGTCTGTATTGTTTTGTGACCGTTTTGACTTAGGACCGAACTGATTTGGGGCCTTTTTCTTAAGCGACCGTATTATTTTGTGACAATTTTGACTTGTGATTGAATTGATTTTGGGGTATTATGACAAGAGACCGTATTGATTTGTAACCGTTTTCTCTTCTGACCGAATGATTTTGGGTTATTTTGACAAGTGACCGTATTGATTAGTGACCGTTTTAATCTGAGACCGAATTGATTTGGGGCCATTTTGACAAGTGTCCGTTTTGATTTATTAAGGGGCTTTTTGACAAGTGACCGATCAGTGACCGTTTTGACTTGCGATCGAATTGATTTTGGGCCATTTTGACAATAGACTGTATTGATAAGTGATCGTTTTAAATTGCGATCGAATTGATTATGAGATTATCAAACTTGGCCAAGATATTATGCCAACAATCATTTTCAGCAAGATTGGTGAAGATCGGATGAAAACTGTTTGACTTACAGAGTGGAAATGGCTAAAAAGGCTTATTTTAGATAATTCAAGTGCCATAACTCCGCAATCTTATAGCAAAATTTGGCTGATTATTGAACTTGGCTGAGATATTATGCCGATAAACATTTTCAGGAAGTTTGGTCGAGATAGAATAAAAAGTATTGGAATGTGAGAGCAGAAACAAAACTGGTCTACCGACCAACCAACCAACCAACAGCAGCAAGCCAATATACCCTCCATTTTTGATAGGGGGCATACAAATTAAATGGTGCGCATAATCATGTAATCAACCTTAATTTGTGTACCAAAGTCATGATCATATCTTATGTATTGTTTGAATTATTGCAGTATTTTGTTGTTTCCATTTTGTAGCAACAGTCAAATGCACCAGTCCAAATAGTACAAGAAACGTGGAAATTCCACAAAAACCAAATTTTCGAACACAATGCATTAAAGTCAGCACAAAAGTAAAAGTAATGGTAATGTTGACCTTGACTTCACCAACCCCATACACAATCCCAAGCGAGGTCTAGATATAAGGCATGAAGTTTCATTAAAATATTTCACAATGTCTTCTCAAGTTATTGAACGAAACCGTTTTTCTATTTTTAGTAACAGCGACCTTGACCTTGACCCACCTCATATGCAATCCGAAGCGAGGTCTCGATATAAGGTATCTATGTATTGAGTTTCATTAAAATATCTCAATGAGTTCTCAAGTTATTGAGCGGAAACTGTTTTTCTATTTTTAGTAACCTTGACCCCATCCACCACATATGCAATCCCAATCGAGGTCTCGCTATTAGGTATCTATGCATTTAGTTTCATTACAATAGCTCAATCCGTTCTCAAGTTAGAGAGCGGAAACTAAAAGTGCTACGCCCGCCCGCACGCCCAACAACATATGCCAATCTAATAACCGAAATTTGTTCTTTGAAAAAGTTGGTTAAAATCCACCCCTTCTAAACAAATAAGATTTTACTTTCTATGTTGTAAATATTATTTAATTTTCAAAGCAATCACCCTTAATCTGTATATCTAATAACACAGATATTTAATCGAAGGGCCATAAGCATTCATCGTATCGATCAATCTGGTATCACTTTCACCAGTGTGACTGACAAGTGACTGCACAGTGCAGCCCCACCTACAACGATTTCGTTAGCCACTCAAATACTGCACTTTTTATGGGCAGAGTATAAATGCCATTAATAATTATGTGACAACAAATACACACATTTACCAAGAAAATGGTACAGGCATTTTAAAAACATTTCATTGTCATATTTACCTTTTATTTTTATCCCAAAACTCCATTACAGACAAATAAACATATTACATATAAAAGCGTAAAAGAGACTCTTGTAAAACACAATTTGACCTTGTTGAACTGTGTTTTCTTATGTCTTTATGAATATTCTTAAGACTTATTAAAAATACTTAATTTGAACTTCATTAAAAATTAACAGTTCGTTCATATTAGAATGCAACACAATTGTTTGCACTCTTTGTCAATCCATTTCAATATAAAATATGCAATTAAACATGTGACCAATCAGTACATGTATGTTTAACATAAGATGTCCATAACCTAATGCGCATGTCAACATAATCGTTGCACTTGTTTGTAGCAAAACACATTTGCTTTACATAGAATTACATGTATTTTATGTTGATTGAAGTATTTGTACTAATTAAAGTAATAAATAATAGGGATATTTTCAGACGCTAAATCGATGAATCTTTACGGATCCATTAAACTATAAGAGTATTACGGTGGCGATAATCTTTCAAATTTACATCAAATTGTTAAGAGAAATAAATGAAAAGAAAGAAATAAGAGAGCCCATTTAATTGGTAGCCTTTACTTCATAGTTGATTATAAGGGTGGTAGGAGTCGAACGATGCGGCGGACTAGATGGAGGGCATGGGGGGGGGGCAGTGGTTTGCACAATGGGGTCAATTTGGGAGAGGTTGGGTGAAAGTTCTATTTTGTTTTGGTTCAAATGTGAAACCCCTGGGCCTTGCGGTTTTAGAGGAGAAGATTTTTAAAGTCATTTCGCTATTCAAGTCTATATAAACCATGTGACTCCCGGGGTGTGGCCAGTTTTGACCCCAGGGGCATCATTTGAACAATCTTTGTAGAGGACCACTATACAATGTTACATACGAAATATTAAACCTCTGGCCTTGCGGTTTCAGAGCAGAAGATTTTAAAAGTCATTTTGCTATTGAGTCTTTATGATGGAGAAAAAGGCGAAATAACTTGAAATTAGGAAGAGCAGTATACCAAAGTAGAGACGAAACATTTAACTATCGGAAGAATTAACACAACGGTAGCACCTAGGTGACATGCACTACTGATTTTGTTTATCTCGTTCCCACGAGATACTAACCTGAAGGAACGAGATACTAACTAGAGGGAACGAGTTAGGTATGTCGAAGGAACGAGATACAAACACGAGGGAACTAGTTAAGTATGTCGAAGGAACGAGATACAAACTCGTGGAAACAAAATACTACCTCGAGGGAACGAGATACTAACTCTTGGGAACTCTAACTCTTCCATTTTGACAAGGAACCGTTTTGTTTTGTAACCGTTTTGATTTCTAACCGAATTGATTTCTGACAAGTGACCATACTGATTTGTTACCGGTTTTACTTGTGACAGAATTGACTTATGGGCTTTTTCACAAGTGACCGTATTGAACAGTGACCGGTTTGACTTGTGAACAAATTGATTTGGGGCCTTTTCCACAAGTGACCGTATTGTTTTGCGATGGGTTTGACTTGTGACCGAAATGTTTTGGGACGTAATGACAAGAGACGGTATTGTTTAGTGACCGTTTTAACTTCTGACCAAAATGATTTGGAGCCATTTTGAAACGTGACCATTTTGTTTTGTGACCGTTTTGACTTGTTTACGAATTGATTTGGGGACACTTTGACAAGTGACCGTATTGATTTGTGACCGTTTTAACTTTTGACAGCATTGACATATGGACTTTTTCACAAGAGACCGTATTGATCAGTGACCGTTTTGACTTGTGACCGAATTGATTTGGAGCCATTTTGACAAGTGACAGTATTGATCTCATTGACCGTTTTGACATGTGACCGAATTGATTTGGAGCCATTTTGAAAAGTGACAGTATTGATTAGTGACCGTTTTGACTTGTGGCCGAATTGATTTGGGGTCCTTTTCAGAAGTGACTGTATTGTTTTTTGACCGATTTGACTTGTAATCGAATTGATTTTCGGGCCAATTTGAAAAGTGCCTGTATAGATTAGTGACCGTTTTGGCTTGTGACCGAATTGGGGTCACTTTGACAAGTGACCGTATTGATTAGTGACCGTTTTACTTATTACTTAATTGATTTGGGGCCATTTTGACAAGTGAACGTATCGCTTTGTGACCGTTTTCATTTGTTACCGAATTGATATATGGCCATTTGGATAAGTGACAGCATTGATTAGTGACCGTTTTGACTTGTGACAGAATTGATTAAGGGGCTTTTTCACAAGTGACCGTATTGATCAGTGACCGTTTTGACTTGTGATCGAATTGATTTTCGCTCATTATGACAAGTGAACGTATTGATTAGTGACCGTTTTGACTTTTGAAAAAATTGATTTAGGGGCTTTTTCACACATAACCGTATTGATTAGTGACCGTTTTGACTTGTGACCGAAATGATTTTAGGACATAATGATGAAAGACGGTACTGTTCAGTGAAAGTTTTGACTTGTGACAGATTTGATTTAGGGGCTTTTTGACAAGTGACCGTATTGTTTTGTGACCGTTTTCACTTGTTACCGAATTGGTTTGTGGCCATTTTGACAAGTGATCGTATTCACAAGTGACCGTATAGATTAGTGACCGAATTGATTTGGGGCCATTTTGACAAGTGGTAGTAATGATTAGTGACCGTTTTGACCAGAGACCCAATTGATTTGGGGCCATTTTGACAAGTGCCCGTATTGATAAATGGCCGTTTTTACTGCTGACCGAATTTATTTTGAGCCATATTGACAAGAGACCGTATTGATTAGTGACCGTTTTGACTTGTTTCCGAATTGATTTGGGGAAATTTTGATAAGTGACCGTATTGATTAGTGACCGTTTTGACTTGTTACAGAAATGAATTGGGGCCATTATGCCAAGAGACTGTAATGATTCGGGACCGTTTTGTATTGTAACTAAATTGATTTAAGGCCTTTTTCACACATAACAGTATTGAATGGTGACCGTTTTCATTCGTGACCGAATTGATTTGGGGCATTTTTACCATGTCACCTTATTGTTTTGTGACCGTTTTGACTTGTGACCGAAATGATTTTAGGACATAATGACAAGAGACGGTACTGTTTTGTGACCGTTTTGTCTTGTGACAGAATTTATTTAGGGGCCTTTTCACAAGTGACCGTATTGATCAGTGACCGTTTTGACTTGGGACCGAACTGATTTGGGGCCTTTTTCTTAAGCGACCGTATTGTTTTGTGACCGTTTTGGGTTATTTTGACAAGTGACCGTATTGATTAGTGACCGTTTAAACCGATACCGAATTGATTTGGGGCCAGTTTGATCACTGACGCTATTGATTAGTGACCATATTATTTGCTGACCGAATTGATTTTGAGCCGTTCAAACAAGTGACGGAATTGATTAGTGACCGTTTTGACTTGTTACCCAAATGATTTTGGGCCTTGTTGACAAGAGACCGTATTGATTAGTGACCGTTTTGGCTTGTGACTGAATTAATATGGGGCCATTTTGAAGAGTGACTGCATTGATTACTGACCGTTTTGGCTTGTGGCCGAATTGATTTGGGGTCTTTTTCAAAAAAGATCGTATTGTTATGTGACCGTTTTGACCCAATTAATTTTGGGCCAATCTGACCAGTGACCGTATAGATCAAGGATCGTTCTGACTTTTGACCGAATTGATTTTGGGACATTTTGACTTGTGACCGAATGATTTTGGGTCATTTTGACAAGTAACCGTATTGATTAGTGACCATATTCATTAGTTACCGTTTTGACATTAGACCGAATTGATTTGGGGGCATATTGACAAGTGACCGTATTGATTAGTGACCGTTATTGCTTGTGGCCTAATTGATTTGGGGTTATTTTGACAAGTGACCGTATTGATTGGTGACAGTCTTTGCTGGTGGCCGAATTGATCTGGGGTCTATTTCCCAATGAATGTATTATTTTTTGACCGTTTTGACTTTTGACCGAATTGATTGCGAACTTTTTCTCAAGTGACCGTATTGTTTTGTGACCGTTTTGACTTGTGATTGAATTGATTTTCTGTCATTATGACAAGAGGCCGTATTGATTTGTGACCGTTTTGCCTTGTGACTAAATTGATATAGGGCTGTTTTCACACACAACACTTTATTGATTAGTGACCGTTTTGACATGTGAACAAATTGATCTGGGACTTTTTTCACAAGTGACCGGATTGTTTTGTGACCGTTGACTTGTGACCGAAATGAGTTTGGGACGTAATGAGAAAAGACGTTACTGTTTAGTGACCGTTTTGACTTGTGACCAAATTGATTTAGGGGCTTTTTCACACATAACTGTATTGATTAGTGACCGTTTTGACTTGTGACCGATATGATTGTTGGACATAATGACAAAAGACGGTACTGTTCAGTGAAAGTTTTGACTTGTGACAGATTTGATTTAGGGGCTTTTTGACAAGTGACCGTATTGTTTTGTGACCGTTTTCACTTGTTACCGAATTGATTTGTGGCCATTTTGACAAGTGATCGTATTGACAAGTGACCGTATAGATTAGTGACCGAATTGATTTGGGGCCATTTTGACAAGTGATAGTATTGATTAGTGACCGTTTTGACCAGAGACCCCATTGATTTGTGGCCATTTTGACAAGTGACCGTATTGATAAGTGGCCATTTTTACTGCTGATCGAATTGATTTTGAGCCATATTGACAGGTGACCGTATTGATTTGTGACCGATTTGACTTGTTACCGAATTGATTTGAGGCCACTTTGATAAGTGACCGTATTAATTAGTGACCGTTTTGACTTGTTTCCGAAATGATTTGGGGCCATTATGCCAAGAAACCTTATTGATTAGTGACCGTTTTGTATTGTAACTAAATTGATTTAGGGCCTTTTTCACACATAACAGTATTGAATGGTGACCGTTTTTATTCCTGACCGAATTGATTTGGAGCCTTTTTAACAAGTGACCTTATTGTTTGATGACCGTTTTATCTTGTGAACAATTGATTTAGGGGCTTTTTTACAAGAGACCGTATTGATCAGTGACCGTTTTGACTTGGGACCGAACTGATTTGTGGCCTTTATCTTAAGCGACCGTATTGTTTTGTGACCGTTTTGACTTGCGATCGAATTGATTTTCGGGTATTATGACAAGAGACCGTATTGATTTGTGACCGTTTTGACTTGTGACCAAATTGATATAGGGCCGTTTTCACACACAACACTGTATTGATTAGTGACCGTTTTGACATGCGACCGAATTGATTTGGGACTTTTTGCACAAGTGACCGGATTGCTTTGTGACCGTTGACTTGTTACCGAAATGAGTTTGGGACATAATGTGAAGAGACGTAACTGTTTAGTGACCGTTTTGACTTGTGACCGAATTCATTTTGGGCCAATACGAAAAGTGTCCCTATATATTACTGACCGTTTTGACTTGTGACCGAATTGATTTGGAGCCATTTTAACAAGTGACCGCATTGATTAGTGACCGTTTTGACTTGTGACCAAAGTGATATAGGGCCGTTTTCACACACAACACTGTATTGATTAGATACCGTTGTGACATGTGACCGAATTGATTTGGGACTTTTTTCACAAGTGAACGGATTGTCTTGTTACCGTTGACTTGTGACCGAAATGATTTTGGGACATAATGAGAAGAGACGTTACTGTTTAATGACCGTTTTGACTTGTGACAGAATTGATTTTGGGCCAGTTGGAAAAGTGGCCCCATAGTGACCGTTTTGGCTTGTGACCAAGTTGATTTTGGGCCATTTTGACAGTATTAATTAGTTACCGTTTTGACTTTTGAACGAAGCTATAGGCGGCCATGTTGGCATATTTGACTTGTGACAGAATTCATTTAAGGGCTTTTTCACATGTGACAGTATTTATCAGTGACCGTTTTGACTTGTAACCGAATTGATTTTGGGCCATTTTGACAAGTGAACGTATTGTTTAGTGACCGGTTTGACTTGTGACCGAATTCACTTATGGGCTTTTTCATAAGTGACCGTTTTGACTTGAGACCGAATTGATTTGGGGCCTTTGTGGCAAGTGACCATATTGATTAGTGACCATTTTATCTGCTGACCGAATTGATTTTGAGCCGTACGAACAAGTGACGGTATTGATTAGTGACCGTTTTGACTTGTTACCCAAATGATTTTGGGCCTTGTTGACAAGAGACCGTATTGATTAGTGACCGTTTTGGCTTGTGACTGAATTAATTTGGGGCCATTTTGACGAGTGACTGCATTGATTACTGACCGTTTTGACTTCTGGCCGAATTGATTTGGGGGCTTTTTCAATAGAGACCGTATATTTATGTGACCGTTTTGACCCAATTAATTTTGGGCCATTCTGACAAGTGACCGTATGGATCAGGGATCGTTTTGACTTGTGACCGAATTGATTTTGGGCCATTTTGACTTGTGACCGGATGATTTTGGGTCATTTTGAAAAATAACCGTATTGATTAGTGACCGTATTTATTAGTTACCGTTTTGACCTGAGACCGAATTGATTTGGGGCCATTTTGAAAAGTGACCGTGTTGATTAGTGACCGTTATTGCTTGTGGCCGAATTGATTTGGGGTTATTTTGACAAGTGACAGTATTGATTAGTGACAGTTTTTGCTTGTGGCCGAATTGATCTGGGGTCTATTTCCCAAGTGAACGTATTTTTTTTGACCGTTTTGACTTTGGACCGAATTGATTGCGGGCTTTTTGTCAAGTGACCGTATTGTTTTGTGACCGTTTTGTCTTGTGATTGGATTGATTTTTTGGCATTATGACAAGATACTATATTGAGTAGTGACCTTTTTGAGTTGTGACTAAATTTATATAGGGCCGTTTTCACACACAACACTTTATTGATTAGTGACCGTTTTGACATGTGAAGAAATTGATCTGGGACTTTTTTCACAAGTGACCGGATTGTTTTGTGACCGTTGACTTGTGACCGAAATGAGTTTGGGACATAATGAGAAGAGACGTTACAGTTTAGTGACCGTTTTGACTTGTGACAGAATTGATTGAGGGGCTTTTTCACAAGTGACCGCATTGATCAGTGACCGTTTTGACTTGTGACAGAATTGATTTGGAGCCATTTTAACAAGTGACCGTATCGATTAGTGGCCGGTTTGACTTGTGATCAAATTGATTTTGGGCCATTTTGACAAGAGACCGTATTGATTAGTGACCGTTTTGACTTTGGAACGAATTGATTTGTGGCCATTTTGACAAGTGACCGTATTGTTTTGTGACCGTTTTGACTTATTACCGAATTGATTTGTGGCAATTTTGACAAGTGACCGTATCGATTAGTGACCGTTTTGACTTGAGACCAAATTGATATTGGGCCATTTTGACAAGATAACGTTTTGATTAGTGACCGTTTTGACTTGTGACCGAATTGATTTGGGGCCATTTTGACAAGTGACCGTATTGTTTAGTGTCCGTTTTGACTTGTGGCCGAATTTACTAATGGGCTTTTTCACAAGCGACCGTTTTGACTTGTGACCTAAATGATTTTGGGACGTAATGACAAGAGACAGCTGTTTAGTGACCATGTTGACTTGTGACCGAATTGATTTGGAGCCATTTTGACAAGTGACAGTATTGATTAGTGACCGTTTTGACATGTGATCCAATTGATTTGGGGCTATTTTGACTAGTGAACGTACTGATTAGTGACCGTTTTGACAAGTGGCCGACCTAATTTGGGGCCTTTTTTTTTTTTTACAATAGACCGTATTGATTTGAAACTATTTGATTTTCGGGCTTTTTGACAAGAGTTCGTATTGATTTGTCACACGTTTTGAATTGTGACCGAATGATTTTGGGTCAGTTTGTCAAGTGACCGTATTGATTAGTGAGCGTTTTGATATGTGATTGATTTGTGACCGTTTTGACTTGTGATCGAATTGATTTTCGGGCATTATGATAGAAACCGTATTGATTTGTGACCGTTTAGACTTGAAACCGAACTGATTTGGGGTCTATTTGACAAGAGACCGTGTTGTTTTGTGACCGTTTTGAATTGGGACTGAATTGATTTGGGGCTTTTTCTCAAGTGAACGTTTTGTTTTGTGACCGTTTTGACTTGTGATCGAATTGATTTTCGGTCATTATGACAAGAGGACGTATTGATTAGTGACCGTTTTGACTTGTGACCAAATTGATTTAGGAGCTTTTTCACACATAACCGTATAGATAAGTGACCGTTTTGACTTGTGACCGAATTGATTTTAGGACATAATGACAAAAGACGGTACTGTTCAGTAAAAGTTTTGACTTGTGACAGATTTGTTTTAGGGGCTTTTCGACAAGTGACCGTATTGATTTGTGACCGTTTTGACTTGTTGCCGAATTGATATGTGGCCATTTTGACAGGTGATCGTATTGACCAGTGACCGTATAGATTACTGACCGAATTGATTTGGGGCCATTTTGACAAGTGATAGTATTGATTAGTGACCGTTTTGACCAGAGACCCAATTGATTTGGGGCCATTTTGACAAGTGTCCGTATTGATAAGTGGCCGTTTTTACTGCTGACCGGATTGATTTTGAGCCATATTGACAAGTGACCGTATTGATTAGTGACCGTTTTGACTTGCTACCGAATTGATTTGGGGCCATTTTCATAAGTGACCGTATTAATTAGTGACCGTTTTGACTTGTTACCGAAATGATTTGGGGCCATTATGCAAAGAGACTGTATTGATTAATGACCGTTTTGAATTGTAACTAAATTGATTTAGGGCCTTTTTCACACATAACAGTATTGAATGGTGACTGTTTTTGTTCGTGACCGAATTGATTTGGAGCCTTTTTAACAGTTGACCTTATTGTTTTGTGACCGTTTTGACTTGTGGCCGAAATGATTTTAGGACATAATGACCAGAGACGGTACTATAGTGTGACCGTTTTGTCTTGTGACATAATTGATTTAGGGGCTTTATCACAAGTGACCGTATGGATTAGTGATCGTTTTGACTTGGGACCGAACTAATTTGGGGCCTTTTTCTTAAGCGACCGTATTGTTTAGTGACCGTTTTGACTTGTGATCGATTTGATTTTCGGGTATTATGACTAGAGACTGTATTGATCTGTGACCGTTTTGGGTTATTTTGACAAGTGTCCGTATTGATTATTGACAAACGATTTAATCTGAGACCGAATTGATTTAAGGCCATTCTGTCAAGTGACCGTATTGATTAGTGACCGTTTTGACTGCTGACCGAATGGATTTTAATCCCTATTAACAAGTGACGGTATTGATTAGGGACCGTTTTGGCTTGTTACCGAAATGATTTTGGGCCTTGTTGACAAGAGACCGTATTGATTAGTGACCGTTTTGGCTTGTGACTGAATTGATTTGGGGCCATTTTGAAGAGTGACTTCATTGATTACTGTCCGTTTTGACTTGTTTCCAAATTGATTTAGGGGCCTTCTTTACAAGTGGCCGTAAAGTTTTGTTACCGTTTTGACTTGGGTCCGAAATGATTTTGGGACTTTTTCAAAAGAGACCGTATATTTATGTGACCGTTTTGACCCAATTAATTTTGGGCCAATCTGACAAGTGGCCGTATAGATCAGGAATCGTTTTGACTTGTGACCGAATTGATTTTGGGCCATTTTGACTTGTGACCGAATGATTTTGGGTCATTTTGACAAAAACCGTATTGATTAGTGACCGTATTGATTAGTTACCGTTTTGACCTGAGAACGAATTGGTTTGGGGCCATTTTGACAAGTGACCGTATTGATCAGTGACCGTTATTGCTTGTGGCCGAATTGATTTGTGGTTATTTTGACAAGTGATGGTATTGATCAGTGACAGTTTTTGCATGTGGCCGAATTGATCTGGGGTCTATTTACCAAGTGAACCTATTATTTTTTGACCGTTTTGACTTTTGACCGAATTGATTTTCTGGCATTATGAAAAGAGACCGTATTGATTAGTGACCGTTTTGACCTGTGATCGAATTGATTTTCGGTCATTATGACAGGAGAACGTATTGATTAGTGACCGATTTGACCTGTGAACAAATTGATTTAGGGCCTTTTTCACACATAACAGTATTGATTAGCGACCGTTCTGACTTGTGACCGAAATGATTTTAGGACTTCATGACAAAAGACGATACTGTTCAGTAAAGTTTTGACTTGTGACAGAATTGATTTAGGGGTTTTTTGACAAGTGACCGTATTGATTAGTGACCATTTTGACTTATGACCGAATTTATCTTGGGCCAATCTGACAAGTGACCGTATAGATTAGTGACGGAATTGATTTGGGGCCATTTTTACAAGTGACCGCATTGATAAGTGACCGTGTTGACTTGTGGCCGATTTGATAAATGGTCATTTTGACAAGTGACCGCATTGTTTTGTGACCTTTTTCACTTGTTACCGAATTGATTGGTGGCCATTTTGACATGTAGCCGTTTTGACTTGTGACGTAATTGATTTATGGCGCTTTTCCACGTGACAGTATTGATCAGTCACCGTTTTGTCTTGTAACCGATTTGATTTTGGGCCATTTTGACAAGAGACAGTATTGATAAGTGACCCTTTTTCACTTGTGACCGAATTTACTAATGGGCTTATTCACAAGTGACCGTTTTGACTTGTGAATGAATTGATTAGGGGCTTTTGTGGCAAGTGACCGTATTGTTTTGCGACAATTTTGACTTGTGACCTAAATGATTTTGGGACGTAATGACAAGAGACAGCTGTTTAGTGACCATTTTGACTTGTGACCGAATTGATTTGGAGGCATTTTGACAAGTGACAGTATTGATTAGTGACCGTTTTGACATGTGATCGAATTGATTTGGGGCTAATTTGACAAGTGAACGTATTGATTAGTGACCGTTTTGACTTGTGGCCGGACTAATTTGGGGCCTTTTTTACAAAAGACCGTATTGATTTGTAACCATTTTGACTTGTGATCGAATTGATTTTCGGGCTTTTTGACAAGAGACCGTATTGATTTGTGACAGGTTTTGATTTGCGACCGAATGACTTTGGGTCAGTTTGTCAAGTGACCGTATTGATATGTGATTGATTTGTGAACGTTTTGACTTGTGATCGAATGGATTTTCGGGCGTTATGACAAGAGACCGTATTGATTAGTGACCGTTTTGACTTGTGACCAAAATGATATATTGCCATTTTCACACACAACACTGTATTGATTAGTGACCGTTTTGACATGTGACCGAATTGATTTGAGACTTTTTGCACAATTGACCGGATTGTTTTGTGACCGTTCACTTGTTACCGAAATGATTTTGGGACATAATGAGAAGAGACGTTACAGTTTAGTGACCGTTTTGACTTGATACCGAATTGATTTTGGGCCAATACGAAAAGTCACACTATAAATTAGTGACCGATTTCACTTGTGATCGAATTGTTTTGGAGCCATTTTAACAAGTGATCGCATTGATTAGTGACCGTTTTGACTTGTGACCAAATTGATTTTGGGCCTTTTTGACAAGAGGCCGTACTGATTATTGACCATTTTGACTTTTGAACGAATTGGTTTGGGGCCATTTTGACAAGTGACCGTATTGTTTTGTGACCGTTTTGACTTGTTACCGAATTGATTTGTGGCCATTTTGACATCTTGCCGTTTTGACTTGTGACTGAATTTATTTAGGAGCTTTTTCACAAGTGACAGTATTGATCAGTGACCGTTTTGACTTGTAACCGATTTGATTTTGGGCCATTTTGACAAGAGACCGTATTGGTAAGTGACCGTTTTGGCTTATGAATGAATTGATTTGGGGCCATTTTGAAGAGTGACTGCCTTGATTTCTGACCGTTTTGACTTGTGGCCGAATTGATTTATGGGCCTTCTTTACAAGTGGCCGTAAAGTTTTGTGACCGTTATGACTTCGGACCGAATGAATTTGGGGTCTTTTTCAAAAGAGACCGTATTGTTATGTGACCGTTTTGACCCAATTGATTTTGGGCCAATCTGACCAGTGACCGTATTGGTTAGGGATCGTTTTGAATTGTGACCAAATTGATTTTGGGACACTTTGACTTGTGACCGAATGATCTTGGGTCATTTTGACATGCGACCGCATTGATTTGTGACCGTATTGATTAGTTACCGTTTTGACCTGAGACCGAATTGATTTGGGACTTTTTTCACAAGTGACCGGATTGTTTTGTGACCATTGACTTGTGACCGAAATGATTTTCGGACATAATCAGAAGATACGTTACTGTTTAATAACCGTTTTGACTTGTGACAGAATTGATTTAGGGGCTTTTTCACAAGTGACCGCATTGATCAGTGATCGTTTTCACTTGTGACCGAATTGATTTTGGGCCATTTCGAAAAGTGACCCTTTAGATTAGTGACCGTTTTGACTTGTGACGGAAATGATTTGGAGCCATTTTAACAAGTGACCGTATTGTTTTGTGACTGTTTTGACTTGTGACCAAATTGAATTTGGGCCAGTTTGACAAGAGACAGTATTGATTAGTGACCGTTTTGACTTTTGAACGAATTGATTTGCGGCCATTTTGACAAATTTGACTTGTGACAGAATTGATTTAAGGGCTTTTTCACAAGTGAGAGTATTTATCAGTGGCCGTTTTGACTTGTAAACGATTTGATTTTGGGCCATTTTGACAAGTGACCGTATTGTTTAGTGACCGTTTTGACTTGTGAACGAACTGACTTATTGGCTTTTTGACAAGTGACCGTTTTGACTTGAGACCGAATTGATTTGGGGTCTTTGTGGCAAGTGACCGTATTGTTTTGCGACCTTTTTGACTTGTGACCTAAATGATTTGGGACGTAATGACAAGAGACTGCTGTTTAGTGACCATTTTGACTTGTGACCGAATTGATTTGGAGCCATTTTGACAAGTGACAGTATTGATTAGTGACCGTTTTCAGATTTGATCGAATTGATTTGGGGCTATTTTGACAAGTGAACGCATTGATTAGTGACCATTTTAACTTGTGATCGAATTGATTTTCGGGCTTTTTGACAAGAGTCCGTATTGATTTGTGACAGGTTTTGATTTGTGGCCGAATGATTTTGGGTCAGTTTGTCAAGTGACCGTATTGATTAGTGACCGTTTTGATATATGATTGATTTGTGACCGCTTTGACTTTTGATTGAATTGATTGTCTGGCATTATGATAGAGACCGTATTGATTTGTGACCGTTTTGACTTGAAACCGAATTGATTTGGGGTCTATTTGACAAGCGACCGTGTTGTTTTGTGATCGTTTTGAATTGGGACTGAATTGATTTGGGGCTTTTTCTCAAGTGAACGTTTTGTTTTGTGACCGTTTTCACTTGTGATCGAATTGATTTTCGGTCGTTATGACAAGAGAACGTATTGATTAGTGACCGTTTTGACTTGTGACCAAATTAATTTTGGGGCTTTTTCAGATATAACCGTATTGATTAGTGACCCTTTTGACTTGTGACCGAAATGATTTCAGGACATAATGACAAAAGACGGTACTGTTCAGTGAAAGTTTTGCCGTGTGACAGATTTGACTTTGGGGCTTTTTGACAAGTGACCGTATTGTTTTGTGACCGTTTTCATTTGTTACCGAATTGATTTGTGGGGATTATGACAAGTGATCGTATTCACAAGTGACCGTATAGATTAGTGACCGAATTGATTTGGGGCCATTTTGACAAGTGATTGTATTGATTAGTGACCGTTTTGACCAGAGACCCAATTGATTTAGCGCCATTTTGACAAGTAACCGTATTGATAAGTGGCCGTTTTTACTGCTGACCGAATTGATTTTGAGCCATATTGACAAGTGACCGTATTGATTAGTGACCGTTTTGACTTGATACCGAATTGATTTGGGGCCATTTGGATAAGTGACCGTATTAATTAGTGATCGTTTTGACTTGCTACCGAATTGATTTGGGGCCATTTGGATAAGTGACCGTATTAATTAGTGATCGTTTTGACTTGTTACCGAAATGACTGTATTGATTTGTGACCGTTTAGTATCATTATTGAATAGTGACCGTTTTCATTCGTGACCGAATTGATTTGGGGCATTTTTAACAAGTCACCTTATTGTTTTGTGACCGTTTTGACTTGTGACCGAAATGATTTTAGGACATAATGAAAAGAGACGGTACTGTTTTGTGACCGTCTTGTCTTGTAACAGAATTTATTTCGGGGCCTTTTCACAAGTGTCCGTATTGATCAGTGACCGTTTTGACTTGCGATCGAAATGATTTGCGGCCTTTTTTTAAGCGACCATTTTGTTTTGTGACCGTTTTGACTTGTCATCGAATTGATTTTCGAGAATTGTGACAAGAGACCTTATTGATTTGTGACCGTTTTGGGTTATTTTGACAAGTGACCGTATTGATTAGTGACCGTTTTAAACTGGGACCGAATTGATTTGACGCCATTTTGACAAGTGACCGTATTGATTAGTGACCGTTTTGACTGCTGACCGAATGGATTTTAATCCGTATCAACAAGTGACGGTATTGATTAGAGAACGTTTTGGCTTGTTACCGAAATGATTTTGGGCCTTGTTGACAAGAGACCGTATTGATTAGTGACCGTTTTGGCTTGTGACTGAATTGATTTGGGGCCATTTTTAAGAGTGACTTCATTGATTACTGTCCGTTTTGACTTGTTTCCAAATTGATTTAGGGGCCTTCTTTACAAGTGGCCGTATAATTTTGTGACCGTTTTGACTTGATTTGTGGACTTTTTCAAAAGAATCCGTATTGATATGTGACCGTTTTGACCCAATAGATTTTGGGCCAATCTGACAAGTGACCGTATTGATCAGGGACCGTTTTGACTTGTGACCGAATTGATTTTGGGCTATTTTGACTTGTGAGCGAATGATTTTATGTCATTTTGACAAGTCACCGTATTGATAAGTGAGTGTATTGTTTAGTTACCGTTTTGACCTGGACCGAATTGATTTGGGGCCATTTTCACAAGTGACCGTATTGATTAGTGACCGTTTTTGCTTGTGGCCGAATTGATTTGTGGTTATTTTGACAAGTGACCGTATTGATTAGTGACAGTTTTTGCTTGTGGCCGAAATGATTTGGGGTCTATTTCCCAAGTGAAGGTATTGTTTTTTGACCGTTTGACTTGGGACCGAATTGATTGCGGGCTTTTTCTCAAGTGACCGTATTGTTTTGTGACCGTTTTGACTTGTGATCGAATTGATTTTCTGGCATTATGACAAGAGACCGTATTGATTAGTGACCGTTTTGACTTGTGACCAAATTGATATAGGGCCGTTTTCACACACAACACTGTATTGATTAGTGACCGTTTTAACATGCGACCGAATTGATTTGGGACTTTTTGCACAAGTGACCGGATTGCTTTGTGACCGTTGACTTGTTACCGAAATGAGTTTGGGACATATTGAGAAGAGACGTAACTGTTTAGTGACCGTTTTGACTTGTGACCGAATTCATTTTGGGCCAATACGAAAAGTGACCCGATAAATTAGTGACCGTTTTGACTTGTGACCGAATTGATTTGGAGCCATTTTAACAAGTGACCGCATTGATTAGTGACCGTTTTGACTTGTGACCAAACTGATATAGGGCCGTTTTCACACACAACACTGTATTGATTAGATACCGTTGTGACACGTGACCGAATTGATTTGGGACTTTTTTCACAAGTGACCGGATTGTTTAGTGACCGTGACTTGTGACCGAAATGATTTTGGGACATAATGAGAAGAGACGTTACTGTTTAATGACCGTTTTGACTTGTGACAGAATTGATTTTGGGCCAATTGGAAAAGTGGCCCTATAGATTAATGACCGTTTTGGCTTGTGACCAAATTGATTTTGGGCCATTTTGACAAGAGACAGTATTAATTAGTGACCGTTTTGACTTTTGAACGAAGCTATTTGCGGCCATGTTGGCAAATTTGACTTGTGACAGAATTCGTTTAAGGGCTTTTTCACATGTGACAGTATTTATCAGTGACCGTTTTGACTTGTAACCGGTTTGATTTTGGGCCATTTTGACAAGTGAACGTATTGTTTAGTGACCGATTTGACTTGTGACCAAATTGACTTATGGGCTTTTTCATAAGTGACCGTTTTGACTTGAGACCGAATTGATTTGGGGCCTTTGTGGCAAGTGACCATATTGATTAGTGACCATTTTTTCGGCTGACCGAATTGATTTTGAGCCGTACGAACAAGTGACGGTATTGATTAGTGACCGTTTTGATTTGTTACACGAATGATTTTGGGCCTTGTTGACAAGAGACCGTATTGATTATTGACCGTTTTGGCTTGTGACTGAATTGATTTGGGGCCATTTTGAAGAGTGACTGCATTGATTACTGACCGTTTTGACTTCTGGCCGAATTGATTTGGGGTCTTTTTCAATAGAGACCGTATATTTATGTGACCGGTTTGACCCAATTAATTTTGGGCCAATCTGACAAGTGGCCGATTTGATCAGGAATCGTTTTGATTTGTGACCAAAATGATTTTGGGCCATTTTGACTTGTGACCGAATGATTTTGGGTCATTTTGACAAGTAACCGTATTGATTAGTGACCGTTATTGCTTGTGGCCGAATTGATTTCGGGTTATTTTGACAAGTGATGGTATTGATCAGTGACAGTTTTTGCATGTGGCCGAATTGATCTGGGGTCTATTACCCAAGTGAACGTATTATTTTTTGACCGTTTTGACTTTGGACCGAATTGATTTCGGGCTTTTTCTCAAGTGACCTTATGGTTTTGTGTCCGTTTTGACTTGTGATTGAATTGATTTTCTGGCATTATGACAAGAGACCGTATTGATTAGTGACCGTTTTGACTTGCGACTAAATTGATATAGGGCCGTTTTCACACACAACACTTTATTGATTAGTGACCGTTTTTACATGTGAACAAATTGATCTGGGACTTTTTTCACAAGTGACCGGATTGTTTTGTGACCGTTGACTTGTGACCCAAATGAGTTTGGGACATAACGAGAAGAGACGTTACTGTTTAGTGACCGTTTTGACTTGTGACAGAATTGATTTAGGGGTTTTTCACAAGTGACCGCATTGATCAGTGATCGTTTTGACTTGTGACCTAATTGATTTCGGGCCAATTCAAAAAGTGACCCTATAGATAAGTGACCGTTTTGACTTGTGACCGAGTTGATTTGGAGCCATTTTAACAAGTGACCGTATCGATTAGCGACCGTTTTGACTTGTGATCAAATTGATTTTGGGCCATATTGACAAGAGACCGTATTGATTAGTGACCGTTTTGACTTTTGAACGAATTGATTTGGGGCCATTTTGACAACTGAACCTATTGTTTTTTGACCGTTTTGACTTGTTACCGAATTGATTTGTGGCCATTTTGACAAGTGACCGTATCGATTAGTGACCGTTTTGACTTGTGAACAAATTGATTTTCGGCCATTTTGATAAGAGACCGTTTTGATTTGTGACCGTTTTGACTTGTTACCGAATTGATTTCTGGCCACTTTGGCAAGTGATCGTATTGACAAGTGACCGTATAGATTACTGACCGAATTGAATTGGGGCCATTTTGACAAGTGTTAGTATTGATTAGTGACCATTTTGACCAGAGACCCAATTGATTTGGGGCCATTTTGACAAGTGAACGTATTGATAAGTGGCCGTTTTTACAGCTGACCGAATTGATTTTGAGCCATATTGACAAGTGACCGTATTGATTAGTGACCGTTTTGACTTGTTACCGAATCGATTTGGGGCTATTTCGATAATTGACCGTATTAATTAGTGATCGTTTTGACTTGTTACCGAAATGATTTGGGCCATTATGCCAAGAGACTGTATTGATTAGTGACCGTTTTGTATTGTAACTAAATTGATTCAGGCCTTTTTCACACATAACATTATTGAATTGTGACCGTTTTTATTCGTGACCGAATTGATTTGGAGCCTTTTTAACAAGTGACCTTATTGTTTTGTGATCGTTTTCACTTGTGACCGAAATGATTTTAGGACATAATGACAAGAGACGGTACTGTTTTGTGACCGTTTTGTCTTGTGACATAATTTATTTAGGGGCCTTTTCACAAGTGACCGTATTGATCAGTGACCGTTTTGACTTGGGACCGAACTGATTTGGGGCCTTATTCGTAAGCGACCGTATTGTTTTGTGACCGTTTTGACTTGTGATCGAATTGATTTTTGAGTATTATGACAAGAGACCGTATTTATTTGTGACCGTTTTGGATTATTTTGACAAGTGACCGTATTGATTAGTGACCATTTTTTCTGCTGACCGAATTGATTTTGAGCCGTACGAACAAGTGACGGTATTGATTAGTGACCGTTTTGACTTGTTACCCAAATGATTTTGGGCCTTGTTGTCAAGAGACCGTATTGATTAGTGACCGTTCTGGCTTGTGACTGAATTGATTTGCGGCAATTTTGAAGAGTGAGTGCATTGATTACTGACCGTTTTGACTTGTGGCGGAATTAATTTGGGGTCTTTTTAAAAAGAGACCGTATTGTTATGTGGCCGTTTTGACCCAATTGATTTTGGGCCAATCTGACAAGTGACCATATAGATCAGGGACCGTTTTGACTTGTGACCGAATTGATTTTGGGCTATTTCGACTTGTGAGCGATTGATTTTATGTCATTTTGACAAGTCACCGTATTGATTAGTGACCGTATTGGTTAGTTACCGTTTTGACCTATGACCGAATTGATTTGGGGCCATTTTCAGAAGTGAACGTATTGATTAGTGACCGTTTTTGCTTGTGGCCGAATTTATTAGTGTTTATTTTGACAAGTGTCCGTATTGATTAGTGACAATTTTTGCTTGTGGCCGAATTGATTTGGGGTCTATTTCCCAAGTGAACGTATTGTTTTTTGACCATTTGACTTGGGACCGAATTGATTGCGGGCTTTTTCTCTAGTGACCGTATTGTTTTGTGACCGTTTTGACTTGTGTTCGAATTGATTTTCTGGCATTGTGACAAAAGACCGTATTGATTAGTGACCGTTTTGACTTGTGACCAAATTGATATAGGGCCGTTTTCACACACAACACTGTATTGATTAGTGACCGTTTTGACATGTGACCGAATTGATTTGGGACTTTTTGCACAAGTGACCGGATTGTTTTGTGACCGTTGCTTGTTACCGAAATGGTTTGGGACATAATGAGAAGAGACGTTACTGTTTAGTGACCGTTTTCACTTGTGAGCGAATTGATTTTGGGCCAATACGAAAAGTGACCCTATAAATTAGTGACCGTTTTGACTTGTGACCGAATTGATTTGGATCCATTTGAACAAGTGACCGCATTGATTAGTGACCGTTTTGACTTGTGACCAAATTGATTTTGGGCCATTTTGACAAGAGGCCGTATTGATTAGTGACCATTGTGACATTTGAACGAATTGGTTTGGGGCCATTTTGACAAGTGACCGTATTGTTTTGTGACCGTTTTCACTTGTTACCGAATTGATTTGTGGCCATTTTGACAAGTGGCCATTTTGACTTGTGACAGAATTGATTTAGGGGCTTTTTCACAAATGACAGTTTTGATCAGTGACCATTTTGACTTGTAACCGAATTGATTTTGGGCCATTTTGACAAGAGACCTTATTGATAAGAGACCGTTTTGACTTGTGACCAAATTGATATAGGGCCGTTTTCACACACAACACTTTATTGATAAGTGAACGTTTTGTCATCTGACCGAATTGATTTCGGAATTTTTCACAAGTGACCGGATTGTTTTGTGACCGTTGTCTTGTGACCGAAATTATTTGTGGCCTTTGTGGCAAGTGACCGTGTCGATTTGCGACCGTTTTGACTTGTGTCCTAAATGATTTTGGGACGTAATGACAAGAGACATCAGTTTAGTAACCATTTAGACTTGTGACAGAATTGATTTGGAGCCATCTTGACAAGTGACAGTATTGATTAGTGACCGTTTTCACATGTGATCGAATTGATTTGGGGCTATTTTGACAAGTGAACGCATTGATTAGTGACCGTTTTGACAAGTGGCCGAACTAATTTGGGGCCTTTTTCACAAAAGACCGTATTGATTTGCGACCATTTTTACTTGTGATCGAATTGATTTTCGGGCTTTTTGACAAGAGACCGTATTGATTTGTGACAGGTTTAAATTTGTGACGGAATGATTTTGGGGCAGTTTGTCAAGTGACCGTATTGATTAGTGACCGTTTTGATATGTGATTGATTTGTGACCGATTTGACTTGTGATCGAATTGATTTTCTGGCATTATGACAAGAGACCGTATTGATTTGTGACCGTTTTGACTTGTGACCAAATTGATATGGGGCCGTTTTCACACACAACACTTTGTTGATAAGTGAACGTTTTGACATGTGACCGAATTGATTTCGGACTTATTTCACAAGTGACCGGATTTTTTTCCGACCGATGACTTGTGACCGAAATGATTTTGGGACATAATGAGAACAGACGTTACTGTTTAATAACCGTTTTGACTGTGACAGAATTGATTTAAGGGCTGTTTCACAAGTGACCGCATTGAACAGTGACCGTTTTGACTTGTGACCGAATTGATTTTGGGCCATTCCGAAAAGCGACCCTATAGATTAGTGACCGTTTTGACTTGTGAACGAATTGATTTGGAACCATTTTAACAAGTGACCGTATTGATTAGTGACCGTTTTGACTTGTGACCAAATTGATTTTGGGTCATTTTGACAACAGACAGTATTGATTAGTGTCCGTATTGACTTTTGAACGAATTGATTTGCGGCCATTTTGACAAATTTGACTTGTGACAGGATTGATTTAGTTGCTTTTTCACAAGTGACAGTATTTATCAGTGACCGTTTTGACTTGTAAACGATTTGATTTTGGGTCATTTTGACAAGAGAACGGATTGATTAGTGACCGTTTTGACTTTTGAACTATTGATTTGGGGCCATTTTGACATGTGGCCGTATTGTTTAGTGACCGTTCTGACTTGTGGTCGAATTTACTAATGGGCTTTTTCACAAGTGACCGTTTCGACTTGTGACCGAATTGATTAGGGGCCTTTGTGGCAAGTGACCGTATTGATTTGCGACCGTTTTGACTTGTGACCTAAATGATTTTGGAACGTAATGACAAGAGACAGTTGTTTAGTGGCCATTTTAACTTGTGACCGAATTGATTTGGAGCCATTTTGACAAGTGACAGCATTGATTAGTGACCGTTTTGACATGTGATCGTATTGTCAAGTGACCGTATGGATTAGTGACCGAATTGATATGGGGCCATTTTGACAAGTGATAGTATTGATTAGTGACCGTTTTGACGATAGACCCAATTGATTTGGGGCCATTTTGACAAGTGACCGTATTGATGAGTGGCCGTTTTTACTGCTGACCGAATTTATTTCATTTCGAGCCATATTGACAAGTGACCGTATTGATTAGTGACTGTTTTGACTTGTTACCGAATTGATGTGGGGGAATTTTGATAAGTTACCGTATTGGTTAGAGACCGTTTTGACTTGTTACCGAAATGATTTGGGGCCATTATACCAAGAGACTGTATTGATTAGGTACTGTTTTGTATTGTAACTAAATTGATTTAGGGCCTTTTTTACACATAACTGTATTGAATGGTGACCGTTTTCATTCCTGACAGAATTGATTTTGGGCCTTTTTAACAAGTGACCTTATTGTTTTGTGACCGTTTTGTCTTGTGACAGAATTTATTTAGGGGCCTTTTCACAAGTGACCGTACTGATCAGTGACCGTTCTGACTTGTGACCTAACTGGTTTTGGGCCAATTCGAAAAGCGACCGGTCTATAGATAAGTGACGGTTTGACTTGTGACCGAGTGGATTTGGAGTCATTTTAACAAGTGACCCTATCGCTTAGTGACCGTTTTGAATTGTGATCAAAGTGATTTTGGGCCATTTTGACAAGAGACCGTTTTGATTAGTGACCGTTTTGACTTTTGAACGAATTGATTTGTGGCCATTTTGTCAAGTGAACGTATTTTTTTTTTTACCGTTTTGACTTGTTACCGAATTGATTTGTGGCCATTTTGACACGTAACCGTATCGATTAGTGACCGTTTTGACTTGTGACCAAATTGATTTTGGGCCATTTTGACAAGAGAACGTTTTGTTTAGTGACCGTTTGGACTTGTGACCGAATTGATTTGGAGCCATTTTGACAAGAGACCGTATTGATTAGTGACCGGTTTGGCTTGTTACCGAAATGACTTGGGGCCATTATGCCAAGAAACTGTATTGATTAGTGACCGTTTTGAATTGTAACTAAATTGATTTAGGGCCTTTTTCACACATAACAGTATTGAATGGTGACCGTTTTTATTCATGACCGAATTGATTTGGAGCCTTTTTAACAAGTGACCTTATTGTTTTGTGACCGTTTTGTCTTGTGACAGAATTGATTTAGGGGCTTTTTCACAAGTGACCGTATTGTTCAGTGACCGTTTTAACATGGGACCGAACTGATTTCTGGCCTTCTTATTAAGCGACCGTTTTGTTTTGAGAATGTTTTGACTTGTCATCGAAAATCGATTTTCGGGTATTATGACAAGAGATTTGTGACCGTTTTGGGTTATTTTGACAAGAGACCGTATTGATTAGTGACCGTTTTAATCTGAGACCGAATTGATTTGGGGACATTTTGACTAGTGTCCGTTTTGATTAATGACCGTTTTGACTGCTGACCGAATGGATTTTGAGCCGTATTAACAAGTGACGGTATTGATTAGTGACCGTTTTGACTTGTTTCGGAAATGATTTTGGGCCTTGTTGACAAGAGACCGTATTGATTAATGACCGTTTTGGCTTGTGACTGAATTGATTTGGGGCCATTTTGACAAGAGACCGTATTGATTAGTGACCGTTTTGACTTGTGACTAAATTGATATAAGGCCGTTTTCACACACAACACTTTACTGATTTGTAACCGTTTTGACATGTGACATCTGGGACTTTTTTCGCAAGTGACTGGATTTTTCTTTTGTCATCGTCGACTTGTGACCGAAATGAGTTTGGGACATAATGAGAAGAGACGTTACTGTTTAGTGACCGTTTTGACTTGTGACAGAATTGATTTAGGGGCTTTTTCACAAGTGACCGCATTGATCAGTGACCGTTTTGACTTGTGACCTAATTGATTTTGGGCCAGTTCGAAAAGTGACCCTATAGATAAGTGACCGTTTTGACTTGTGACCGAGTTGATTTGGAGCCATTTTAACAAGTGACCGTATCGATTAGTGTCCATTTTGACTTGTGATCAAATTGATTTTGGGCCATTTTGACAAGAGACCGTATTGATTAGTGACCGTTTTGACTTTTGAACGAATTGATTTGCGGCCATTTTGACAAGTGAACGTATTGTTTTTTGACCGTTTTGACTTGTTACCGAATTGATTTGTGGCCATTTTGACAAGTGACCGAATCAATTAGTGACCGTCTTGACTTTTGATAAAATTGATTTTTTGGCCATTTTGACAAGAGACCGTTTTGATTAGTGACCGTTTTGACTTGTGACCGAATTGATTTGGAGCCATTTTGACAGGAGACCGTATTGATTAGTGACCGTTTTGACTTGTTACCGAATTGATTTGGGGCCATTTAGATAAGTGACCGTATTAAGTAGCGATAGTTTTGACTTGTTACCGGAATGATTTGGGACATTATGCGAAGAGACTGTATTGATTAGTGACCTTTTTGAATTGTAACTAAATTGATTTAGGGCCTTTTTCACCCATAACACAATTGAATGGTGACCGTTTTTATTCGTGACCGAATTGATTTGGAGCCTATTTAACAAGTGACCTTATTGTTTGTGACCGTTTTTACTTGTGACCGAAATGATTTTAGGACAAAATTGCAAGAAACGGTTCTGTTCTGTGACCGATTTTTCTTGTGACAGATTTGATTTAGGGGCTTTTTCACATGTGACCGTATTGATCAGTGACCGTTTTGACTTCGGACCGAACTGATTTGGGGCCTTTTTCTTAAGCGACCGTATTGTTTTGTGACCGTTTTCACTTGTGATCGAATTGATTTTCGGGTATTATGAAAAGAGACCGCATTGATTTGTGACCGTTTTGGGTTATTTGACAAGTGACCGTATTGATTAGTGACCGTTTTGACTGCTGACCGAATGGATTTTGATCCGTATTAACAAGTGATGGTATTGATTAGTGACCGGTTTGACTTCTTATCGAAATGATTTTGGGCCTTGTTGAAAGAGACCGTATTGATTAATGACCGTTTTGGCTTGTGACTTAATTTATTTGGGGCCATTTTGAAGAGTGACTTCATTGATTACTGACCGTTTTGTCTTGGGACCGAATTGATTTGGGGTCATTTTCAAAAGAGACCGTATTGTTATGTGACCGTTTTGACCGAAATGATTTTGGGCCGATCTGACAAGTGACCGTATTGATTAGGGACCGTTTTGACTTGTGACGGAATTGATTTTGAGCCATTTTGACTTGACAGCGAATAATTTTATGTCATTTTGACAAGTCACCGTTTTGATTAGAGACCGTATTGATTAGTTACCGTTTTGACCTGTTACCGAATTCATTTGGGGCCATTTTCACAATTGACCGTATTGATTAGTGACAGTTTTTGCTTGTGGCCGAATTGATTTGTGGCCGAATTGATTTTGACAAGTGACCGTATTGATTAGTGACAGTTTTTGCTTGTGGTCGAATTTATTTGTGGTCTATTTCCCGAGTGAACGTATTGTTTTTTGACCGTTTTGACTTTTGACCGAATTGATTGCGGGCTTTTTCTCAAGTGACCGTATTGTTTTGTGACCGTTTTGACATGTGATTGAATTGATTTTCTGGCACTATGAGAAGAGACCGTATTGATTATTGACCGTTTTGACTTGTGACTAAATTGATATAGGGCCGTTTTCACACACAACACTTTACTGATTAGTGACAGTTTTGACATGTGAACAAATTGATCTGGAACTTTTTTCACAAGTGACCGGATTGTTTTGTGACCGTTGACTTGTGTTCGAAATGAGTTTGGGACATAATGAGTAGAGACGTTACTGTTTAGTGACCGTTTTGACTTGTGACAGAATTGATTTAGGAGCTTTTTCACAAGTGACCGCATTGATCAGTGACCGTTTTGACTTGTGACCGAATTGATTTTGGGCCAATTCGAAAAGTGACCCAATTGATAAGTGACCGTTTTGACTTTTGAACTAATTGATTTGAGTCCATTTTGACAAGTGACCGTATTGTCTAGTGACCGTTTTGACTTGTGGCCGAATTTACTAATGGGGTTTTTCACAAGTCACCGTTTTGACATGTGACCGTATTGTTTTACGACTGTTTTGACTTGTGAACTAAACGATTTTGGGACGTAATGACAAGAGACAGCTGTTTTGTGACCATTTTGACTTGTGACCGAATTGATTTGGAGACATTTTGACAAGTGACAGTATTGATTAGTGTCCGTTTTGACATGTGATCCTATTGATTTGGGGCTATTTTGACTAGTGAACGTACTGATTAGTGACCGTTTTGACTAGTGGCCGACCTAATTTGGGGCCTTTTTAACAAAAGACCGTATTGATGTGTAACCATTCTGACTTGTGATCGAATTGATTTTCGGGCTTTTTGACAATAGTTTGTATTGATTTGTGACAGGTTTTGATTTGTGACCGAATGACATTTTGGTCAGTTTGTCAAGTGACCGTATTGATGAGTGACCGTTTTGATATGTGATTGATTTGTGACCGTTTTGACATGTGATCGAATTGATTTTCGGGCATTATGACAAGAGACCGTATCGATTTGTGACCGTTTTGACTTGAAACCGAATTGATTTGGGGTCTATTTGACAAGTGACCGTGTTGTTTTGTGACAGTTTTAAATTGGGACTGAATTGATTTGGGGTTTTTCTCAAGTGAACGTTTTGTTTTTTGACCGTTTTGACTTGTGATCGAATTGATTTTCGGTCATTATGACAAGAGAACGTATTGATTAGTGACCGTTTTGACTTGTGACCAAATTGATTTAGGGGTTTTTACACACATAACCGTATTGATTAGTGACCGTTTTGACTTGTGACCGAAATGATTTTAGGACATACTGACAGAAGACGGTACTGTTCAGTGAAAGTTTTGACTTGTGAAAGATTTGATTTAGGGGCTTTTTGACAAGTGACCGAATTCTTTTGTGACCGTTTTCACTTGTTACGGAATTGATTACTGGCCATTTTGACAAGTGATTGTATTGACAAGTGACCGTATAAATTAGTGACCGAATTGATTTGGGGCCATTTTGACAAGTCACCGTATTGATAAGTGGCCGTTTTTACTGCTGAACAAATTGATTTTTATCCATATTGACAAGTGACCGTATTGATTAGTGACCGTTTTGACTTGTTACCGAATTGATTTGGGGCCATTTAGATAAGTGACCGTATTAATTAGTGATAGTTTTGACTTGTTACCGGAATGATTTGGGGCCATTATGCCAAAAGACTGTATTGATTAGTGACCGTTTTGTATTGCAACCAAATTGATTTAGGACCTTTTTCACACATACCAGTATTTAATGGTGACCATTTTTATTCGTGACCGAATTGATTTGGAGCCTTTTTAACAAGCGACCTTATTGTTTTGTGACCGTTTTGACTTGTGACCGAAATGATTTTAGGACATAATGACAAGAGACGATACTGTCCTGCAACCGTTTTGTCTTGTGACAGTATTGATTTAGGGGCTTTTTCACAAGTGACCGTATTGATCAGTGACCGTTTTGATTTGGGTCCGAAATGATTTGGGGCCTTTTACTTAAGCGTCCGTATTGTTTTGTGACCGTTTTGACTTGTGATCGAATTGATTTTCGGGTATTATAACAAGAGACCGCATTGATTTGTGACCGTTTTGGATTATCTTGACAAGTGACCGTATTGATTAGTGACCGTTTTTACTGCTGACCGAATGGATTTTGATCCGTATTAACAAGTGACAGTATTGATTAGTGACCGGTTTGACTTGTTATCGAAATGATTTTGGGCCTTGTTGAAAGAGACCGTATTGATTAATGACCGTTTTGGCTTGTGACTTAATTGATTTGGGGCCATTTTGAAGAGTGACTTCATTGATTACTGACCGTTTTGACTTGTGACCAAATTGATTTATGGTCCTTCTGTACAAGTGGCCGTATAGTCTTGTGACCGTTTTGACTTGGGACCGAATTAATTTGGGGTCTTTTTTAAAAGAGACCGTATTGTTATGTGACCGTTTTGTCCGTATTGATTTTGGGCCAATCTGACAAGTATTGATTAGGGACCGTTTTGACAAGTGATTGTATTGACAAGTGACCGTTTTGACTTGTGACCGATTTGATTTTGGGCCATTTTGACTTGAAAGCGAATGATTTTATGTCATTTTGACAAGTCACCGTTTTGATTAGTGACCGTATTGATTAGTTACCGTTTTGACCTGTGACCGAATTGATTTGGGGCCATTTTCACAATCGACCGTATTGATTAGTGACCGTTTTTGCTTGTGGCCGAATTGATTTGTGGCCGAATTGATTATGACAAGTGACCGTATTGATTAGTCACAGTTTTTGCTTGTGGTCGAATTTATTTGGGGTCTCTTTCCCAAGAGAACGTATTGTTTTATGACCGTTTTGACTTTTGACCGAATTGAATGCGGGCTTTTTCTCAAGTGACCGTATAGTTTTGTGACCGTTTTGACTTGTGATTCAATTGATTTTCTGGCATTATGACAAGAGACCGTATTGATTATTGACCGTTTTGACTTGTGACTAAATTGATATAGGGCCGTTTTCACACACAATACTTTATTGATTAGTGACCGTTTTGACTTGTGATCAAATTGATTTTGGGTCATTTTGACAAGAGACCGTATTGATTAGTGACCGTTTTGACTTGTTACCGAATTGATTGTGGCCATTTTGAGAAGTTATCGTATCGATTAGTGACCGTTTTGACTTGTGACTAAATTGATTTTGGGCCATTTTGACAAGAGACCGTTTTGATTAGTGACCGTTTTGACTTGTGACTGAATTGATTTGGAGCCATTTTGACAAGAGACCGTATTGATTACTGACCGTTTTGACTTTTGAACTAATTGATTTGGGGCCATTTTGACTAGTGACCGTATTGTTTAGTGACCGTTTTGATTTGTGGTCGAATTTACTAATGGGCTTTTTCACAAGTGACCGTTTTGACATGTGACCCAATTGATTAGGGGCCATTGTGGCAAGTAACCGTATTGTTTTGCGACGGTTTTGTCTTGTGACCTAAATGATTTTGGGACGTAATGACAAGAGACATTTTTTGTGTGACCATTTTCACTTGTGACCGAATTGATTTGGAGACATTTTCACAAGTGACAGTATTGATTAGTGTCCGTTTTGACATGTGATCCAATTGATTTGGGGCTATTTTGACAAGTGAACGTACTGATTAGTGACCGTTTTGACCAGTGGCCGATCTAATTTGGGGCCTTTTTAACAAAAGACCGTATTGATGTGTAACCATTTTGACTTGTGATCGAATTGATTTTCGGGCTTTTTGACAAGAGACCGTATTGATTTGTGACAGGTTTTGATTTGTGACCTGATGATTTTGTGTCAGTTTGTCAAGTGACCGTATTGATTAGTGACCGTTTTGATATTTGATTGATTTGTGACCGTTTTCACTTGTGATCAAATTGATTTTCGGGCATTATGATAGAGACCGTATTGATTTGTGACCGTTTTGACTTGAAACCGATTTGATTTGGGGTCTATTTGACAAGAGACCGTGTTGTTTTGTGACCGTTTTAAATTGTGACTGAATTGATTTGGGGCTTTTTCTCAAGTGAACGTTTTGTTTTGTGACCCTTTTGACTTGTGATCGAATTGATTTTCGGTCATTATGACAAGAGAACGTATTGATTAGTGACCGTTTTGACTTGTGACCAAATTGATTTAGGGGCTTTTTCACACATAACCGTAGTGATTAGTGACCGTTTTGACTTGTGACCGAAATGATTTTAGGACATACTGACAAAAGACGGTACTCTTCAGTGAAAGTTTTGACTTGTGACAGATTTGATTTAGGGGCTTTTTTACAAGTGACCGTATTGTTTTGTGACCATTTTCACTTGTTACCGAATTGATTTGTGGCCATTTTGACAAGTGGCCGTTTTGACTTATGACCGAATTGATTTAGGGCCTTTTTCACAAGTGACAGTATTGATCAGTGACCGTTTTGACTTGCAAACGAATCGATTTTGGGCCATTTTGACAAGAGACCGTATTGATAAGTGACCGTTTTGGCTCATGACTGAATAGATTTGGGGCCATTTTGAAGAGTGACTGCATTGATTACTGACCGTTTTGACTTGTGTCCGAATTTATTTAGGCTCCTTTTTTACAAGTGGGCGTATAGTTTTGTGTCCGTTATTTTTTCGGACCGAATGAATTTGGGGTATTTTTCAAAAGAGACCGTATTGTTATGGACCGTTTTGCCCCAATTCATTTTGGGCCATTCTGACAAGTGACGGTATTGATTATGGATCGTTTTGAATTGTGACCGAATTGATTTTGGGCCATTTTGAATTGTGACCGAATGCTTTTGGGTCATTTTAACATGTGACCGTATTGATTAGTGACCGTATTGATTATTTACCGTTTTGACCTGAGACCGAATTGATTTGGGGCCATTTTGACAAATGACCGTATTGATTAGTGACCGTTTTTGCTTGTGGCCGAATTGATTTGGGGTCAATTTCCCAATTGAACGTATTGTTTTTTGACCGTTTCGACTTGGAACCGAATGGATTGCAGGCTTTTTCTCAAGTGACCGTATTGTTTTGTGACCGTTTTGACTTGTGATCGAATTGATTTTCTGACATTATGACAAGAGACCGTATTGATTAGTGACCGATTTGACTTGTGACCAAATTGATATAGGGCCGTTTTCACACACAACACTGTATTGATTAGTGACCGTTTTGACATGTGACCGAATTGATTTGGAACTTTTTGCACAAGTGACTGTTTTGTGACCGTTGACTTGTTACCGAAATGATTTTGGGACATAATGACTTTTTCAGAAGTGACGTTATTGTTTTGTGACCGTTTTGACATGGGACCGAACTGATTTGTGGCCTTTTTGACAAGTGACCGAATTGTTTTGTGACCGTTTTGACTTGTGATCGAATTGATTTTCGGGCACTATGACAGGAGCCCGTATTGATTTGTGACCGTTTTGACTTGTGACCGATTTGATTTAGGGCCTTTTTCACAAGTGACCGTATTGTTTTACGACCGTTTAGACTTGTGACCGAAATGATTTTGGGACGTAATGACGAGAGACAATAATGTTTAGAATTGATTTTGGGCCATTTTGTCAAGTAAACGTATTGATTAGTGACCGTTCTGACTTGTGGCCGAATTGATTTGGGGTCCTTTTCACATGAGTCTGTATTGTTTTGTGACCGTTTTGACTTAGGACCGAACTGATTTGGGGCCTTTTTCTTAAGCGACCGTATTATTTTGTGACAATTTTGACTTGTGATTGAATTGATTTTGGGGTATTATGACAAGAGACCGTATTGATTTGTAACCGTTTTCTCTTCTGACCGAATGATTTTGGGTTATTTTGACAAGTGACCGTATTGATTAGTGACCGTTTTAATCTGAGACCGAATTGATTTGGGGCCATTTTGACAAGTGTCCGTTTTGATTTATTAAGGGGCTTTTTGACAAGTGACCGATCAGTGACCGTTTTGACTTGCGATCGAATTGATTTTGGGCCATTTTGACAATAGACTGTATTGATAAGTGATCGTTTTAAATTGCGATCGAATTGATTATGAGATTATCAAACTTGGCCAAGATATTATGCCAACAATCATTTTCAGCAAGATTGGTGAAGATCGGATGAAAACTGTTTGACTTACAGAGTGGAAATGGCTAAAAAGGCTTATTTTAGATAATTCAAGTGCCATAACTCCGCAATCTTATAGCAAAATTTGGCTGATTATTGAACTTGGCTGAGATATTATGCCGATAAACATTTTCAGGAAGTTTGGTCGAGATAGAATAAAAAGTATTGGAATGTGAGAGCAGAAACAAAACTGGTCTACCGACCAACCAACCAACCAACAGCAGCAAGCCAATATACCCTCCATTTTTGATAGGGGGCATACAAATTAAATGGTGCGCATAATCATGTAATCAACCTTAATTTGTGTACCAAAGTCATGATCATATCTTATGTATTGTTTGAATTATTGCAGTATTTTGTTGTTTCCATTTTGTAGCAACAGTCAAATGCACCAGTCCAAATAGTACAAGAAACGTGGAAATTCCACAAAAACCAAATTTTCGAACACAATGCATTAAAGTCAGCACAAAAGTAAAAGTAATGGTAATGTTGACCTTGACTTCACCAACCCCATACACAATCCCAAGCGAGGTCTAGATATAAGGCATGAAGTTTCATTAAAATATTTCACAATGTCTTCTCAAGTTATTGAACGAAACCGTTTTTCTATTTTTAGTAACAGCGACCTTGACCTTGACCCACCTCATATGCAATCCGAAGCGAGGTCTCGATATAAGGTATCTATGTATTGAGTTTCATTAAAATATCTCAATGAGTTCTCAAGTTATTGAGCGGAAACTGTTTTTCTATTTTTAGTAACCTTGACCCCATCCACCACATATGCAATCCCAATCGAGGTCTCGCTATTAGGTATCTATGCATTTAGTTTCATTACAATAGCTCAATCCGTTCTCAAGTTAGAGAGCGGAAACTAAAAGTGCTACGCCCGCCCGCACGCCCAACAACATATGCCAATCTAATAACCGAAATTTTTTCTTTGAAAAAGTTGGTTAAAATCCACCCCTTCTAAACAAATAAGATTTTACTTTCTATGTTGTAAATATTATTTAATTTTCAAAGCAATCACCCTTAATCTGTATATCTAATAACACAGATATTTAATCGAAGGGCCATAAGCATTCATCGTATCGATCAATCTGGTATCACTTTCACCAGTGTGACTGACAAGTGACTGCACAGTGCAGCCCCACCTACAACGATTTCGTTAGCCACTCAAATACTGCACTTTTTATGGGCAGAGTATAAATGCCATTAATAATTATGTGACAACAAATACACACATTTACCAAGAAAATGGTACAGGCATTTTAAAAACATTTCATTGTCATATTTACCTTTTATTTTTATCCCAAAACTCCATTACAGACAAATATGTTATATTACAAATAAAAGCGTAAAAGAGACTGTTGTAAAACACAATTTGACCTTGTTGAACTGTGTTTTCTTATGTCTTTATGAATATTCTTAAGACTTATTAAAAATACTTAATTTGAACTTCATTAAAAATTAACAGTTCGTTCATATTAGAATGCAACACAATTGTTTGCACTCTTTGTCAATCCATTTCAATATAAAATATGCAATTAAACATGTGACCAATCAGTACATGTATGTTTAACATAAGATGTCCATAACCTAATGCGCATGTCAACATAATCGTTGCACTTGTTTGTAGCAAAACACATTTGCTTTACATAGAGTTACATGTATTTTATGTTGATTGAAGTATTTGTACTAATTAAAGTAATAAATAATAGGGATATTTTCAGACGCTAAATCGATGAATCGTTACGGATCCATTAAGCTATAAGAGTATTACGGTGGCGATAGTCTTTCAAATTTACATCAAATTGTTAAGAGAAATAAATGAAAAGAAAGAAATAAGAGAGCCCATTTAATTGGTAGCCTTTACTTCATAGTTGATTATAAGGGTGGTAGGAGTCGAACGATGCGGCGGTCTAGATGGAGGGCATGGGGGGGGGGGGGGGGGGGCAGGGGTTTGCACAATGGGGTCAATTTGGGAGAGGTTGGGTGAAAGTTCTATTTGGTTTTGGTTCAAATGTGAAACCCCTGGGCCTTGCGGTTTTAGAGGAGAAGATTTTTAAAGTCATTTCGCTATTCAAGTCTATATAAACCATGTGACTCCCGGGGTGTGGCCAGTTTTGACCCCAGGGGCATCATTTGAACAATCTTTGTAGAGGACCACTATACAATGTTACATACGAAATATTAAACCTCTGGCCTTGCGGTTTCAGAGCAGAAGATTTTAAAAGTCATTTTGCTATTGAGTCTTTATGATGGAGAAAAAGGCGAAATAACTTGAAATTAGGAAGAGCAGTATACCAAAGTAGAGACGAAACATTTAACTATCGGAAGAATTAACACAACGGTAGCACCTAGGTGACATGCACTACTGATTTTGTTTATCTCGTTCCCACGAGATACTAACCTGAAGGAACGAGGTACTAACTAGAGGGAACGAGTTAGGTATGTCGAAGGAACGAGATACAAACACGAGGGAACTAGTTAAGTATGTCGAAGGAACGAGATACAAACTCGTGGAAACAAAATACTACCTCGAGGGAACGAGATACTAACTCTTGGGAACTCTAACTCTTCCATTTTGACAAGGAACCGTTTTGTTTTGTAACCGTTTTGATTTCTAACCGAATTGATTTCTGACAAGTGACCATACTGATTTGTTACCGGTTTTACTTGTGACAGAATTGACTTATGGGCTTTTTCACAAGTGACCGTATTGAACAGTGACCGGTTTGACTTGTGAACAAATTGATTTGGGGCCTTTTCCACAAGTGACCGTATTGTTTTGCGATGGGTTTGACTTGTGACCGAAATGTTTTGGGACGTAATGACAAGAGACGGTATTGTTTAGTGACCGTTTTAACTTCTGACCAAAATGATTTGGAGCCATTTTGAAACGTGACCGTTTTGTTTTGTGACCGTTTTGACTTGTTTACGAATTGATTTGGGGACACTTTGACAAGTGACCGTATTGATTTGTGACCGTTTTAACTTTTGACAGCATTGACATATGGACTTTTTCACAAGAGACCGTATTGATCAGTGACCGTTTTGACTTGTGACCGAATTGATTTGGAGCCATTTTGACAAGTGACAGTATTGATCATTGACCGTTTTGACATGTGACCGAATTGATTTGGAGCCATTTTGAAAAGTGACAGTATTGATTAGTGACCGTTTTGACTTGTGGCCGAATTGATTTGGGGTCCTTTTCAGAAGTGACTGTATTGTTTTTTGACCGATTTGACTTGTAATCGAATTGATTTTCGGGCATTACCACTTGAGCCCGCATTGATTTGTAACAGTTTTGACTTGTGACCGAATTGATTTTGGGCCAATTTGAAAAGTGCCTGTATAGATTAGTGACCGTTTTGGCTTGTGACCGAATTGGGGTCACGTTGACAAGTGACCGTATTGATTAGTGACCGTTTTACTTATTACTTAATTGATTTGGGGCCATTTTGACAAGTGAACGTATCGCTTTGTGACCGTTTTCATTTGTTACCGAATTGATATATGGCCATTTGGATAAGTGACAGCATTGATTAGTGACCGTTTTGACTTGTGACAGAATTGATTAAGGGGCTTTTTCACAAGTGACCGTATTGATCAGTGACCGTTTTGACTTGTGATCGAATTGATTTTCGCTCATTATGACAAGTGAACGTATTGATTAGTGACCGTTTTGACTTTTGAAAAAATTGATTTAGGGGCTTTTTCACACATAACCGTATTGATTAGTGACCGTTTTGACTGGTGACCGAAATGATTTTAGGACATAATGATGAAAGACGGTACTGTTCAGTGAAAGTTTTGACTTGTGACAGATTTGATTTAGGGGCTTTTTGACAAGTGACCGTATTGTTTTGTGACCGTTTTCACTTGTTACCGAATTGGTTTGTGGCCATTTTGACAAGTGATCGTATTCACAAGTGACCGTATAGATTAGTGACCGAATTGATTTGGGGCCATTTTGACAAGTGGTAGTAATGATTAGTGACCGTTTTGACCAGAGACCCAATTGATTTGGGGCCATTTTGACAAGTGCCCGTATTGATAAATGGCCGTTTTTACTGCTGACCGAATTTATTTTGAGCCATATTGACAAGAGACCGTATTGATTAGTGACCGTTTTGACTTGTTTCCGAATTGATTTGGGGAAATTTTGATAAGTGACCGTATTGATTAGTGACCGTTTTGACTTGTTACAGAAATGAATTGGGGCCATTATGCCAAGAGACTGTAATGATTCGGGACCGTTTTGTATTGTAACTAAATTGATTTAGGGCCTTTTTCACACATAACAGTATTGAATGGTGACCGTTTTCATTCGTGACCGAATTGATTTGGGGCATTTTTACCATGTCACCTTATTGTTTTGTGACCGTTTTGACTTGTGACCGAAATGATTTTAGGACATAATGACAAGAGACGGTACTGTTTTGTGACCGTTTTGTCTTGTGACAGAATTTATTTAGGGGCCTTTTCACAAGTGACCGTATTGATCAGTGACCGTTTTGACTTGGGACCGAACTGATTTGGGGCCTTTTTCTTAAGCGACCGTATTGTTTTGTGACCGTTTTGGGTTATTTTGACAAGTGACCGTATTGATTAGTGACCGTTTAAACCGATACCGAATTGATTTGGGGCCATTTTGATCACTGACCCTATTGATTAGTGACCATATTATTTGCTGACCGAATTGATTTTGAGCCGTTCAAACAAGTGACGGAATTGATTAGTGACCGTTTTGACTTGTTACCCAAATGATTTTGGGCCTTGTTGACAAGAGACCGTATTGATTAGTGACCGTTTTGGCTTGTGACTGAATTAATATGGGGCCATTTTGAAGAGTGACTGCATTGATTACTGACCGTTTTGGCTTGTGGCCGAATTGATTTGGGGTCTTTTTCAAAAAAGATCGTATTGTTATGTGACCGTTTTGACCCAATTAATTTTGGGCCAATCTGACCAGTGACCGTATAGATCAAGGATCGTTCTGACTTTTGACCGAATTGATTTTGGGACATTTTGACTTGTGACCGAATGATTTTGGGTCATTTTGACAAGTAACCGTATTGATTAGTGACCATATTCATTAGTTACCGTTTTGACATTAGACCGAATTGATTTGGGGGCATATTGACAAGTGACCGTATTGATTAGTGACCGTTATTGCTTGTGGCCTAATTGATTTGGGGTTATTTTGACAAGTGACCGTATTGATTGGTGACAGTCTTTGCTGGTGGCCGAATTGATCTGGGGTCTATTTCCCAATGAACGTATTATTTTTTGACCGTTTTGACTTTTGACCGAATTGATTGCGAACTTTTTCTCAAGTGACCGTATTGTTTTGTGACCGTTTTGACTTGTGATTGAATTGATTTTCTGTCATTATGACAAGAGGCCGTATTGATTAGTGACCGTTTTGCCTTGTGACTAAATTGATATAGGGCTGTTTTCACACACAACACTTTATTGATTAGTGACCGTTTTGACATGTGAACAAATTGATCTGGGACTTTTTTCACAAGTGACCGGATTGTTTTGTGACCGTTGACTTGTGACCGAAATGAGTTTGGGACGTAATGAGAAAAGACGTTACTGTTTAGTGACCGTTTTGACTTGTGACCAAATTGATTTAGGGGCTTTTTCACACATAACTGTATTGATTAGTGACCGTTTTGACTTGTGACCGATATGATTGTTGGACATAATGACAAAAGACGGTACTGTTCAGTGAAAGTTTTGACTTGTGACAGATTTGATTTAGGGGCTTTTTGACAAGTGACCGTATTGTTTTGTGACCGTTTTCACTTGTTACCGAATTGATTTGTGGCCATTTTGACAAGTGATCGTATTGACAAGTGACCGTATAGATTAGTGACCGAATTGATTTGGGGCCATTTTGACAAGTGATAGTATTGATTAGTGACCGTTTTGACCAGAGACCCCATTGATTTGTGGCCATTTTGACAAGTGACCGTATTGATAAGTGGCCATTTTTACTGCTGATCGAATTGATTTTGAGCCATATTGACAGGTGACCGTATTGATTTGTGACCGATTTGACTTGTTACCGAATTGATTTGAGGCCACTTTGATAAGTGACCGTATTAATTAGTGACCGTTTTGACTTGTTTCCGAAATGATTTGGGGCCATTATGCCAAGAAACCTTATTGATTAGTGACCGTTTTGTATTGTAACTAAATTGATTTAGGGCCTTTTTCACACATAACAGTATTGAATGGTGACCGTTTTTATTCCTGACCGAATTGATTTGGAGCCTTTTTAACAAGTGACCTTATTGTTTGATGACCGTTTTGTCTTGTGAACAATTGATTTAGGGGCTTTTTTACAAGTGACCGTATTGATCAGTGACCGTTTTGACTTGGGACCGAACTGATTTGTGGCCTTTATCTTAAGCGACCGTATTGTTTTGTGACCGTTTTGACTTGCGATCGAATTGATTTTCGGGTATTATGACAAGAGACCGTATTGATTTGTGACCGTTTTGGGTTATTTTGACAAGCGACCGTATTGATTAGTGACCGTTTTGGCTTGTGACAAAATTGATTTAGGGGCTTTTTCACAAGTGGCCATATTGATCAGTGACCGTTTTGACTTGGGACCGAACTGATTTGTAGCCTTTTTATTAAGCGACCGTATTGTTTTGAGACCGTTTTGACTTGTGATCGAATTGATTTTCGGCTATTATGACAAGATACCGTATTGATTTGTGACCGTTTTGGGTTATTTTGACAAGCGACCGTATTGATTAGTGACCGTTTTAATCTGAGACCGAATTGATTTGGGGCCATTTTGACAAGTGACCGTTTTGATTAGTGACCGTTTTGACAGCTGACCGCATTGATTTTGAGACGTATTAACATGTGACGGTATTGATTAGTGACCATTTTGACTTGTTACCGAAATGATGTTGGGCCGTGTTGACAAGAGACCGTATTGATTAGTGACCGTTTTGGCTTGTGACTGAATTGATTTGGGGCCATTTTGAAGAGTGACTTCATTGATTACTGACCGTTTTGACTTGTGGCCGAATTGATTTAGGGGCCTTCTTTACAAGTGGCCGTATAGTTTTGGACCGAATTGATTTCGAGTCTTTTTCAAAAGAGACCGTATTGTTATTTGACCGTTTTAACCCAATTGATTTTGGGCCAATCTGACAAGGGACCGTATTGATAAGGGAAAGTTTTGACTTCTGACCGATTTGATTTTGGGCTATTTTGACTTGTGAGCGGATGATTTTGTGTCATTTTGACAAGTGACCGTATTGATTAGTGACCGTGTTGATTAGTTACCGTTTTGACTTGTGACCAAATTGATATAGGGCCGTTTTCACACACAACACTGTATTGCTTAGTGACCGTTTTTGACTTGTGACCGAAATGATTTTGGGACTTTATGACAAGAGACAGCTGTTTAGTGACCATTTTGACTTGTGACCGAATTGATTTGGAGCCATTTTGACAAGTGACAGTATTGACTAGTGACCGTTTTGACTTGGGGACTTGTGACCGAATTGATTTGAGGCCATTTTGACAAGTGAACGTATTGATTAGTGGCCGTTATTACTTGTGGCCGAATTGATTTGGAGTCTTTTTCAGAAGAGACGTTATTGTTTTGTGACCGTTTTGACATGGGACCGAACTGATTTGTGGCCTTTTTGACAAGTGACCGAATTGTTTTGTGACCGTTTTGACTTGTGATCGAATTGATTTTCGGGCACTATGACAGGAGCCCGTATTGATTTGTGACCGTTTTGACTTGTGACCGATTTGATTTAGGGCCTTTTTCACAAGTGACCGTATTGTTTTACGACCGTTTAGACTTGTGACCGAAATGATTTTGGGACGTAATGACGAGAGACAATAATGTTTAGAATTGATTTTGGGCCATTTTGTCAAGTAAACGTATTGATTAGTGACCGTTCTGACTTGTGGCCGAATTGATTTGGGGTCCTTTTCACATGAGTCTGTATTGTTTTGTGACCGTTTTGACTTAGGACCGAACTGATTTGGGGCCTTTTTCTTAAGCGACCGTATTATTTTGTGACAATTTTGACTTGTGATTGAATTGATTTTGGGGTATTATGACAAGAGACCGTATTGATTTGTAACCGTTTTCTCTTCTGACCGAATGATTTTGGGTTATTTTGACAAGTGACCGTATTGATTAGTGACCGTTTTAATCTGAGACCGAATTGATTTGGGGCCATTTTGACAAGTGTCCGTTTTGATTTATTAAGGGGCTTTTTGACAAGTGACCGATCAGTGACCGTTTTGACTTGCGATCGAATTGATTTTGGGCCATTTTGACAATAGACTGTATTGATAAGTGATCGTTTTAAATTGCGATCGAATTGATTATGAGATTATCAAACTTGGCCAAGATATTATGCCAACAATCATTTTCAGCAAGATTGGTGAAGATCGGATGAAAACTGTTTGACTTACAGAGTGGAAATGGCTAAAAAGGCTTATTTTAGATAATTCAAGTGCCATAACTCCGCAATCTTATAGCAAAATTTGGCTGATTATTGAACTTGGCTGAGATATTATGCCGATAAACATTTTCAGGAAGTTTGGTCGAGATAGAATAAAAAGTATTGGAATGTGAGAGCAGAAACAAAACTGGTCTACCGACCAACCAACCAACCAACAGCAGCAAGCCAATATACCCTCCATTTTTGATAGGGGGCATACAAATTAAATGGTGCGCATAATCATGTAATCAACCTTAATTTGTGTACCAAAGTCATGATCATATCTTATGTATTGTTTGAATTATTGCAGTATTTTGTTGTTTCCATTTTGTAGCAACAGTCAAATGCACCAGTCCAAATAGTACAAGAAACGTGGAAATTCCACAAAAACCAAATTTTCGAACACAATGCATTAAAGTCAGCACAAAAGTAAAAGTAATGGTAATGTTGACCTTGACTTCACCAACCCCATACACAATCCCAAGCGAGGTCTAGATATAAGGCATGAAGTTTCATTAAAATATTTCACAATGTCTTCTCAAGTTATTGAACGAAACCGTTTTTCTATTTTTAGTAACAGCGACCTTGACCTTGACCCACCTCATATGCAATCCGAAGCGAGGTCTCGATATAAGGTATCTATGTATTGAGTTTCATTAAAATATCTCAATGAGTTCTCAAGTTATTGAGCGGAAACTGTTTTTCTATTTTTAGTAACCTTGACCCCATCCACCACATATGCAATCCCAATCGAGGTCTCGCTATTAGGTATCTATGCATTTAGTTTCATTACAATAGCTCAATCCGTTCTCAAGTTAGAGAGCGGAAACTAAAAGTGCTACGCCCGCCCGCACGCCCAACAACATATGCCAATCTAATAACCGAAATTTTTTCTTTGAAAAAGTTGGTTAAAATCCACCCCTTCTAAACAAATAAGATTTTACTTTCTATGTTGTAAATATTATTTAATTTTCAAAGCAATCACCCTTAATCTGTATATCTAATAACACAGATATTTAATCGAAGGGCCATAAGCATTCATCGTATCGATCAATCTGGTATCACTTTCACCAGTGTGACTGACAAGTGACTGCACAGTGCAGCCCCACCTACAACGATTTCGTTAGCCACTCAAATACTGCACTTTTTATGGGCAGAGTATAAATGCCATTAATAATTATGTGACAACAAATACACACATTTACCAAGAAAATGGTACAGGCATTTTAAAAACATTTCATTGTCATATTTACCTTTTATTTTTATCCCAAAACTCCATTACAGACAAATATGTTATATTACAAATAAAAGCGTAAAAGAGACTGTTGTAAAACACAATTTGACCTTGTTGAACTGTGTTTTCTTATGTCTTTATGAATATTCTTAAGACTTATTAAAAATACTTAATTTGAACTTCATTAAAAATTAACAGTTCGTTCATATTAGAATGCAACACAATTGTTTGCACTCTTTGTCAATCCATTTCAATATAAAATATGCAATTAAACATGTGACCAATCAGTACATGTATGTTTAACATAAGATGTCCATAACCTAATGCGCATGTCAACATAATCGTTGCACTTGTTTGTAGCAAAACACATTTGCTTTACATAGAGTTACATGTATTTTATGTTGATTGAAGTATTTGTACTAATTAAAGTAATAAATAATAGGGATATTTTCAGACGCTAAATCGATGAATCTTTACGGATCCATTAAACTATAAGAGTATTACGGTGGCGATAGTCTTTCAAATTTACATCAAATTGTTAAGAGAAATAAATGAAAAGAAAGAAATAAGAGAGCCCATTTAATTGGTAGCCTTTACTTCATAGTTGATTATAAGGGTGGTAGGAGTCGAACGATGCGGCGGTCTAGATGGAGGGCATGGGGGGGGGGGGGGGGCAGGGGTTTGCACAATGGGGTCAATTTGGGAGAGGTTGGGTGAAAGTTCTATTTGGTTTTGGTTCAAATGTGAAACCCCTGGGCCTTGCGGTTTTAGAGGAGAAGATTTTTAAAGTCATTTCGCTATTCAAGTCTATATAAACCATGTGACTCCCGGGGTGTGGCCAGTTTTGACCCCAGGGGCATCATTTGAACAATCTTTGTAGAGGACCACTATACAATGTTACATACGAAATATTAAACCTCTGGCCTTGCGGTTTCAGAGCAGAAGATTTTAAAAGTCATTTTGCTATTGAGTCTTTATGATGGAGAAAAAGGCGAAATAACTTGAAATTAGGAAGAGCAGTATACCAAAGTAGAGACGAAACATTTAACTATCGGAAGAATTAACACAACGGTAGCACCTAGGTGACATGCACTACTGATTTTGTTTATCTCGTTCCCACGAGATACTAACCTGAAGGAACGAGGTACTAACTAGAGGGAACGAGTTAGGTATGTCGAAGGAACGAGATACAAACACGAGGGAACTAGTTAAGTATGTCGAAGGAACGAGATACAAACTCGTGGAAACAAAATACTACCTCGAGGGAACGAGATACTAACTCTTGGGAACTCTAACTCTTCCATTTTGACAAGGAACCGTTTTGTTTTGTAACCGTTTTGATTTCTAACCGAATTGATTTCTGACAAGTGACCATACTGATTTGTTACCGGTTTTACTTGTGACAGAATTGACTTATGGGCTTTTTCACAAGTGACCGTATTGAACAGTGACCGGTTTGACTTGTGAACAAATTGATTTGGGGCCTTTTCCACAAGTGACCGTATTGTTTTGCGATGGGTTTGACTTGTGACCGAAATGTTTTGGGACGTAATGACAAGAGACGGTATTGTTTAGTGACCGTTTTAACTTCTGACCAAAATGATTTGGAGCCATTTTGAAACGTGACCGTTTTGTTTTGTGACCGTTTTGACTTGTTTACGAATTGATTTGGGGACACTTTGACAAGTGACCGTATTGATTTGTGACCGTTTTAACTTTTGACAGCATTGACATATGGACTTTTTCACAAGAGACCGTATTGATCAGTGACCGTTTTGACTTGTGACCGAATTGATTTGGAGCCATTTTGACAAGTGACAGTATTGATCATTGACCGTTTTGACATGTGACCGAATTGATTTGGAGCCATTTTGAAAAGTGACAGTATTGATTAGTGACCGTTTTGACTTGTGGCCGAATTGATTTGGGGTCCTTTTCAGAAGTGACTGTATTGTTTTTTGACCGATTTGACTTGTAATCGAATTGATTTTCGGGCATTACCACTTGAGCCCGCATTGATTTGTAACAGTTTTGACTTGTGACCGAATTGATTTTGGGCCAATTTGAAAAGTGCCTGTATAGATTAGTGACCGTTTTGGCTTGTGACCGAATTGGGGTCACTTTGACAAGTGACCGTATTGATTAGTGACCGTTTTACTTATTACTTAATTGATTTGGGGCCATTTTGACAAGTGAACGTATCGCTTTGTGACCGTTTTCATTTGTTACCGAATTGATATATGGCCATTTGGATAAGTGACAGCATTGATTAGTGACCGTTTTGACTTGTGACAGAATTGATTAAGGGGCTTTTTCACAAGTGACCGTATTGATCAGTGACCGTTTTGACTTGTGATCGAATTGATTTTCGCTCATTATGACAAGTGAACGTATTGATTAGTGACCGTTTTGACTTTTGAAAAAATTGATTTAGGGGCTTTTTCACACATAACCGTATTGATTAATGACCGTTTTGACTTGTGACCGAAATGATTTTAGGACATAATGATGAAAGACGGTACTGTTCAGTGAAAGTTTTGACTTGTGACAGATTTGATTTAGGGGCTTTTTGACAAGTGACCGTATTGTTTTGTGACCGTTTTCACTTGTTACCGAATTGGTTTGTGGCCATTTTGACAAGTGATCGTATTCACAAGTGACCGTATAGATTAGTGACCGAATTGATTTGGGGCCATTTTGACAAGTGGTAGTAATGATTAGTGACCGTTTTGACCAGAGACCCAATTGATTTGGGGCCATTTTGACAAGTGCCCGTATTGATAAATGGCCGTTTTTACTGCTGACCGAATTTATTTTGAGCCATATTGACAAGAGACCGTATTGATTAGTGACCGTTTTGACTTGTTTCCGAATTGATTTGGGGAAATTTTGATAAGTGACCGTATTGATTAGTGACCGTTTTGACTTGTTACAGAAATGAATTGGGGCCATTATGCCAAGAGACTGTAATGATTCGGGACCGTTTTGTATTGTAACTAAATTGATTTAGGGCCTTTTTCACACATAACAGTATTGAATGGTGACCGTTTTCATTCGTGACCGAATTGATTTGGGGCATTTTTACCATGTCACCTTATTGTTTTGTGACCGTTTTGACTTGTGACCGAAATGATTTTAGGACATAATGACAAGAGACGGTACTGTTTTGTGACCGTTTTGTCTTGTGACAGAATTTATTTAGGGGCCTTTTCACAAGTGACCGTATTGATCAGTGACCGTTTTGACTTGGGACCGAACTGATTTGGGGCCTTTTTCTTAAGCGACCGTATTGTTTTGTGACCGTTTTGGGTTATTTTGACAAGTGACCGTATTGATTAGTGACCGTTTAAACCGATACCGAATTGATTTGGGGCCATTTTGATCACTGACCCTATTGATTAGTGACCATATTATTTGCTGACCGAATTGATTTTGAGCCGTTCAAACAAGTGACGGAATTGATTAGTGACCGTTTTGACTTGTTACCCAAATGATTTTGGGCCTTGTTGACAAGAGACCGTATTGATTAGTGACCGTTTTGGCTTGTGACTGAATTAATATGGGGCCATTTTGAAGAGTGACTGCATTGATTACTGACCGTTTTGGCTTGTGGCCGAATTGATTTGGGGTCTTTTTCAAAAAAGATCGTATTGTTATGTGACCGTTTTGACCCAATTAATTTTGGGCCAATCTGACCAGTGACCGTATAGATCAAGGATCGTTCTGACTTTTGACCGAATTGATTTTGGGACATTTTGACTTGTGACCGAATGATTTTGGGTCATTTTGACAAGTAACCGTATTGATTAGTGACCATATTCATTAGTTACCGTTTTGACATTAGACCGAATTGATTTGGGGGCATATTGACAAGTGACCGTATTGATTAGTGACCGTTATTGCTTGTGGCCTAATTGATTTGGGGTTATTTTGACAAGTGACCGTATTGATTGGTGACAGTCTTTGCTGGTGGCCGAATTGATCTGGGGTCTATTTCCCAATGAACGTATTATTTTCTGACCGTTTTGACTTTTGACCGAATTGATTGCGAACTTTTTCTCAAGTGACCGTATTGTTTTGTGACCGTTTTGACTTGTGATTGAATTGATTTTCTGTCATTATGACAAGAGGCCGTATTGATTAGTGACCGTTTTGCCTTGTGACTAAATTGATATAGGGCTGTTTTCACACACAACACTTTATTGATTAGTGACCGTTTTGACATGTGAACAAATTGATCTGGGACTTTTTTCACAAGTGACCGGATTGTTTTGTGACCGTTGACTTGTGACCGAAATGAGTTTGGGACGTAATGAGAAAAGACGTTACTGTTTAGTGACCGTTTTGACTTGTGACCAAATTGATTTAGGGGCTTTTTCACACATAACCGTATTGATTAGTGACCGTTTTGACTTGTGACCGATATGATTGTTGGACATAATGACAAAAGACGGTACTGTTCAGTGAAAGTTTTGACTTGTGACAGATTTGATTTAGGGGCTTTTTGACAAGTGACCGTATTGTTTTGTGACCGTTTTCACTTGTTACCGAATTGATTTGTGGCCATTTTGACAAGTGATCGTATTGACAAGTGACCGTATAGATTAGTGACCGAATTGATTTGGGGCCATTTTGACAAGTGATAGTATTGATTAGTGACCGTTTTGACCAGAGACCCCATTGATTTGTGGCCATTTTGACAAGTGACCGTATTGATAAGTGGCCATTTTTACTGCTGATCGAATTGATTTTGAGCCATATTGACAGGTGACCGTATTGATTTGTGACCGATTTGACTTGTTACCGAATTGATTTGAGGCCACTTTGATAAGTGACCGTATTAATTAGTGACCGTTTTGACTTGTTTCCGAAATGATTTGGGGCCATTATGCCAAGAAACCTTATTGATTAGTGACCGTTTTGTATTGTAACTAAATTGATTTAGGGCCTTTTTCACACATAACAGTATTGAATGGTGACCGTTTTTATTCCTGACCGAATTGATTTGGAGCCTTTTTAACAAGTGACCTTATTGTTTGATGACCGTTTTGTCTTGTGAACAATTGATTTAGGGGCTTTTTTACAAGTGACCGTATTGATCAGTGACCGTTTTGACTTGGGACCGAACTGATTTGTGGCCTTTATCTTAAGCGACCGTATTGTTTTGTGACCGTTTTGACTTGCGATCGAATTGATTTTCGGGTATTATGACAAGAGACCGTATTGATTTGTGACCGTTTTGGGTTATTTTGACAAGCGACCGTATTGATTAGTGACCGTTTTGGCTTGTGACAAAATTGATTTAGGGGCTTTTTCACAAGTGGCCATATTGATCAGTGACCGTTTTGACTTGGGACCGAACTGATTTGTAGCCTTTTTATTAAGCGACCGTATTGTTTTGAGACCGTTTTGACTTGTGATCGAATTGATTTTCGGCTATTATGACAAGATACCGTATTGATTTGTGACCGTTTTGGGTTATTTTGACAAGCGACCGTATTGATTAGTGACCGTTTTAATCTGAGACCGAATTGATTTGGGGCCATTTTGACAAGTGACCGTTTTGATTAGTGACCGTTTTGACAGCTGACCGCATTGATTTTGAGACGTATTAACATGTGACGGTATTGATTAGTGACCATTTTGACTTGTTACCGAAATGATGTTGGGCCGTGTTGACAAGAGACCGTATTGATTAGTGACCGTTTTGGCTTGTGACTGAATTGATTTGGGGCCATTTTGAAGAGTGACTTCATTGATTACTGACCGTTTTGACTTGTGGCCGAATTGATTTAGGGGCCTTCTTTACAAGTGGCCGTATAGTTTTGGACCGAATTGATTTCGAGTCTTTTTCAAAAGAGACCGTATTGTTATTTGACCGTTTTAACCCAATTGATTTTGGGCCAATCTGACAAGGGACCGTATTGATAAGGGAAAGTTTTGACTTCTGACCGATTTGATTTTGGGCTATTTTGACTTGTGAGCGGATGATTTTGTGTCATTTTGACAAGTGACCGTATTGATTAGTGACCGTGTTGATTAGTTACCGTTTTGACTTGTGACCAAATTGATATAGGGCCGTTTTCACACACAACACTGTATTGCTTAGTGACCGTTTTTGACTTGTGACCGAAATGATTTTGGGACTTTATGACAAGAGACAGCTGTTTAGTGACCATTTTGACTTGTGACCGAATTGATTTGGAGCCATTTTGACAAGTGACAGTATTGACTAGTGACCGTTTTGACTTGGGGACTTGTGACCGAATTGATTTGAGGCCATTTTGACAAGTGAACGTATTGATTAGTGGCCGTTATTACTTGTGGCCGAATTGATTTGGAGTCTTTTTCAGAAGTGACGTTATTGTTTTGTGACCGTTTTGACATGGGACCGAACTGATTTGTGGCCTTTTTGACAAGTGACCGAATTGTTTTGTGACCGTTTTGACTTGTGATCGAATTGATTTTCGGGCACTATGACAGGAGCCCGTATTGATTTGTGACCGTTTTGACTTGTGACCGATTTGATTTAGGGCCTTTTTCACAAGTGACCGTATTGTTTTACGACCGTTTAGACTTGTGACCGAAATGATTTTGGGACGTAATGACGAGAGACAATAATGTTTAGAATTGATTTTGGGCCATTTTGTCAAGTAAACGTATTGATTAGTGACCGTTCTGACTTGTGGCCGAATTGATTTGGGGTCCTTTTCACATGAGTCTGTATTGTTTTGTGACCGTTTTGACTTAGGACCGAACTGATTTGGGGCCTTTTTCTTAAGCGACCGTATTATTTTGTGACAATTTTGACTTGTGATTGAATTGATTTTGGGGTATTATGACAAGAGACCGTATTGATTTGTAACCGTTTTCTCTTCTGACCGAATGATTTTGGGTTATTTTGACAAGTGACCGTATTGATTAGTGACCGTTTTAATCTGAGACCGAATTGATTTGGGGCCATTTTGACAAGTGTCCGTTTTGATTTATTAAGGGGCTTTTTGACAAGTGACCGATCAGTGACCGTTTTGACTTGCGATCGAATTGATTTTGGGCCATTTTGACAATAGACTGTATTGATAAGTGATCGTTTTAAATTGCGATCGAATTGATTATGAGATTATCAAACTTGGCCAAGATATTATGCCAACAATCATTTTCAGCAAGATTGGTGAAGATCGGATGAAAACTGTTTGACTTACAGAGTGGAAATGGCTAAAAAGGCTTATTTTAGATAATTCAAGTGCCATAACTCCGCAATCTTATAGCAAAATTTGGCTGATTATTGAACTTGGCTGAGATATTATGCCGATAAACATTTTCAGGAAGTTTGGTCGAGATAGAATAAAAAGTATTGGAATGTGAGAGCAGAAACAAAACTGGTCTACCGACCAACCAACCAACCAACAGCAGCAAGCCAATATACCCTCCATTTTTGATAGGGGGCATACAAATTAAATGGTGCGCATAATCATGTAATCAACCTTAATTTGTGTACCAAAGTCATGATCATATCTTATGTATTGTTTGAATTATTGCAGTATTTTGTTGTTTCCATTTTGTAGCAACAGTCAAATGCACCAGTCCAAATAGTACAAGAAACGTGGAAATTCCACAAAAACCAAATTTTCGAACACAATGCATTAAAGTCAGCACAAAAGTAAAAGTAATGGTAATGTTGACCTTGACTTCACCAACCCCATACACAATCCCAAGCGAGGTCTAGATATAAGGCATGAAGTTTCATTAAAATATTTCACAATGTCTTCTCAAGTTATTGAACGAAACCGTTTTTCTATTTTTAGTAACAGCGACCTTGACCTTGACCCACCTCATATGCAATCCGAAGCGAGGTCTCGATATAAGGTATCTATGTATTGAGTTTCATTAAAATATCTCAATGAGTTCTCAAGTTATTGAGCGGAAACTGTTTTTCTATTTTTAGTAACCTTGACCCCATCCACCACATATGCAATCCCAATCGAGGTCTCGCTATTAGGTATCTATGCATTTAGTTTCATTACAATAGCTCAATCCGTTCTCAAGTTAGAGAGCGGAAACTAAAAGTGCTACGCCCGCCCGCACGCCCAACAACATATGCCAATCTAATAACCGAAATTTTTTCTTTGAAAAAGTTGGTTAAAATCCACCCCTTCTAAACAAATAAGATTTTACTTTCTATGTTGTAAATATTATTTAATTTTCAAAGCAATCACCCTTAATCTGTATATCTAATAACACAGATATTTAATCGAAGGGCCATAAGCATTCATCGTATCGATCAATCTGGTATCACTTTCACCAGTGTGACTGACAAGTGACTGCACAGTGCAGCCCCACCTACAACGATTTCGTTAGCCACTCAAATACTGCACTTTTTATGGGCAGAGTATAAATGCCATTAATAATTATGTGACAACAAATACACACATTTACCAAGAAAATGGTACAGGCATTTTAAAAACATTTCATTGTCATATTTACCTTTTATTTTTATCCCAAAACTCCATTACAGACAAATATGTTATATTACAAATAAAAGCGTAAAAGAGACTGTTGTAAAACACAATTTGACCTTGTTGAACTGTGTTTTCTTATGTCTTTATGAATATTCTTAAGACTTATTAAAAATACTTAATTTGAACTTCATTAAAAATTAACAGTTCGTTCATATTAGAATGCAACACAATTGTTTGCACTCTTTGTCAATCCATTTCAATATAAAATATGCAATTAAACATGTGACCAATCAGTACATGTATGTTTAACATAAGATGTCCATAACCTAATGCGCATGTCAACATAATCGTTGCACTTGTTTGTAGCAAAACACATTTGCTTTACATAGAGTTACATGTATTTTATGTTGATTGAAGTATTTGTACTAATTAAAGTAATAAATAATAGGGATATTTTCAGACGCTAAATCGATGAATCTTTACGGATCCATTAAACTATAAGAGTATTACGGTGGCGATAGTCTTTCAAATTTACATCAAATTGTTAAGAGAAATAAATGAAAAGAAAGAAATAAGAGAGCCCATTTAATTGGTAGCCTTTACTTCATAGTTGATTATAAGGGTGGTAGGAGTCGAACGATGCGGCGGTCTAGATGGAGGGCATGGGGGGGGGGGGGGGGGGCAGGGGTTTGCACAATGGGGTCAATTTGGGAGAGGTTGGGTGAAAGTTCTATTTGGTTTTGGTTCAAATGTGAAACCCCTGGGCCTTGCGGTTTTAGAGGAGAAGATTTTTAAAGTCATTTCGCTATTCAAGTCTATATAAACCATGTGACTCCCGGGGTGTGGCCAGTTTTGACCCCAGGGGCATCATTTGAACAATCTTTGTAGAGGACCACTATACAATGTTACATACGAAATATTAAACCTCTGGCCTTGCGGTTTCAGAGCAGAAGATTTTAAAAGTCATTTTGCTATTGAGTCTTTATGATGGAGAAAAAGGCGAAATAACTTGAAATTAGGAAGAGCAGTATACCAAAGTAGAGACGAAACATTTAACTATCGGAAGAATTAACACAACGGTAGCACCTAGGTGACATGCACTACTGATTGTGTTTATCTCGTTCCCACGAGATACTAACCTGAAGGAACGAGGTACTAACTAGAGGGAACGAGTTAGGTATGTCGAAGGAACGAGATACAAACACGAGGGAACTAGTTAAGTATGTCGAAGGAACGAGATACAAACTCGTGGAAACAAAATACTACCTCGAGGGAACGAGATACTAACTCTTGGGAACTCTAACTCTTCCATTTTGACAAGGAACCGTTTTGTTTTGTAACCGTTTTGATTTCTAACCGAATTGATTTCTGACAAGTGACCATACTGATTTGTTACCGGTTTTACTTGTGACAGAATTGACTTATGGGCTTTTTCACAAGTGACCGTATTGAACAGTGACCGGTTTGACTTGTGAACAAATTGATTTGGGGCCTTTTCCACAAGTGACCGTATTGTTTTGCGATGGGTTTGACTTGTGACCGAAATGTTTTGGGACGTAATGACAAGAGACGGTATTGTTTAGTGACCGTTTTAACTTCTGACCAAAATGATTTGGAGCCATTTTGAAACGTGACCGTTTTGTTTTGTGACCGTTTTGACTTGTTTACGAATTGATTTGGGGACACTTTGACAAGTGACCGTATTGATTTGTGACCGTTTTAACTTTTGACAGCATTGACATATGGACTTTTTCACAAGAGACCGTATTGATCAGTGACCGTTTTGACTTGTGACCGAATTGATTTGGAGCCATTTTGACAAGTGACAGTATTGATCATTGACCGTTTTGACATGTGACCGAATTGATTTGGAGCCATTTTGAAAAGTGACAGTATTGATTAGTGACCGTTTTGACTTGTGGCCGAATTGATTTGGGGTCCTTTTCAGAAGTGACTGTATTGTTTTTTGACCGATTTGACTTGTAATCGAATTGATTTTCGGGCATTACCACTTGAGCCCGCATTGATTTGTAACAGTTTTGACTTGTGACCGAATTGATTTTGGGCCAATTTGAAAAGTGCCTGTATAGATTAGTGACCGTTTTGGCTTGTGACCGAATTGGGGTCACTTTGACAAGTGACCGTATTGATTAGTGACCGTTTTACTTATTACTTAATTGATTTGGGGCCATTTTGACAAGTGAACGTATCGCTTTGTGACCGTTTTCATTTGTTACCGAATTGATATATGGCCATTTGGATAAGTGACAGCATTGATTAGTGACCGTTTTGACTTGTGACAGAATTGATTAAGGGGCTTTTTCACAAGTGACCGTATTGATCAGTGACCGTTTTGACTTGTGATCGAATTGATTTTCGCTCATTATGACAAGTGAACGTATTGATTAGTGACCGTTTTGACTTTTGAAAAAATTGATTTAGGGGCTTTTTCACACATAACCGTATTGATTAGTGACCGTTTTGACTTGTGACCGAAATGATTTTAGGATATAATGATGAAAGACGGTACTGTTCAGTGAAAGTTTTGACTTGTGACAGATTTGATTTAGGGGCTTTTTGACAAGTGACCGTATTGTTTTGTGACCGTTTTCACTTGTTACCGAATTGGTTTGTGGCCATTTTGACAAGTGATCGTATTCACAAGTGACCGTATAGATTAGTGACCGAATTGATTTGGGGCCATTTTGACAAGTGGTAGTAATGATTAGTGACCGTTTTGACCAGAGACCCAATTGATTTGGGGCCATTTTGACAAGTGCCCGTATTGATAAATGGCCGTTTTTACTGCTGACCGAATTTATTTTGAGCCATATTGACAAGAGACCGTATTGATTAGTGACCGTTTTGACTTGTTTCCGAATTGATTTGGGGAAATTTTGATAAGTGACCGTATTGATTAGTGACCGTTTTGACTTGTTACAGAAATGAATTGGGGCCATTATGCCAAGAGACTGTAATGATTCGGGACCGTTTTGTATTGTAACTAAATTGATTTAGGGCCTTTTTCACACATAACAGTATTGAATGGTGACCGTTTTCATTCGTGACCGAATTGATTTGGGGCATTTTTACCATGTCACCTTATTGTTTTGTGACCGTTTTGACTTGTGACCGAAATGATTTTAGGACATAATGACAAGAGACGGTACTGTTTTGTGACCGTTTTGTCTTGTGACAGAATTTATTTAGGGGCCTTTTCACAAGTGACCGTATTGATCAGTGACCGTTTTGACTTGGGACCGAACTGATTTGGGGCCTTTTTCTTAAGCGACCGTATTGTTTTGTGACCGTTTTGGGTTATTTTGACAAGTGACCGTATTGATTAGTGACCGTTTAAACCGATACCGAATTGATTTGGGGCCATTTTGATCACTGACCCTATTGATTAGTGACCATATTATTTGCTGACCGAATTGATTTTGAGCCGTTCAAACAAGTGACGGAATTGATTAGTGACCGTTTTGACTTGTTACCCAAATGATTTTGGGCCTTGTTGACAAGAGACCGTATTGATTAGTGACCGTTTTGGCTTGTGACTGAATTAATATGGGGCCATTTTGAAGAGTGACTGCATTGATTACTGACCGTTTTGGCTTGTGGCCGAATTGATTTGGGGTCTTTTTCAAAAAAGATCGTATTGTTATGTGACCGTTTTGACCCAATTAATTTTGGGCCAATCTGACCAGTGACCGTATAGATCAAGGATCGTTCTGACTTTTGACCGAATTGATTTTGGGACATTTTGACTTGTGACCGAATGATTTTGGGTCATTTTGACAAGTAACCGTATTGATTAGTGACCATATTCATTAGTTACCGTTTTGACATTAGACCGAATTGATTTGGGGGCATATTGACAAGTGACCGTATTGATTAGTGACCGTTATTGCTTGTGGCCTAATTGATTTGGGGTTATTTTGACAAGTGACCGTATTGATTGGTGACAGTTTTTGCTGGTGGCCGAATTGATCTGGGGTCTATTTCCCAATGAACGTATTATTTTTTGACCGTTTTGACTTTTGACCGAATTGATTGCGAACTTTTTCTCAAGTGACCGTATTGTTTTGTGACCGTTTTGACTTGTGATTGAATTGATTTTCTGTCATTATGACAAGAGGCCGTATTGATTAGTGACCGTTTTGCCTTGTGACTAAATTGATATAGGGCTGTTTTCACACACAACACTTTATTGATTAGTGACCGTTTTGACATGTGAACAAATTGATCTGGGACTTTTTTCACAAGTGACCGGATTGTTTTGTGACCGTTGACTTGTGACCGAAATGAGTTTGGGACGTAATGAGAAAAGACGTTACTGTTTAGTGACCGTTTTGACTTGTGACCAAATTGATTTAGGGGCTTTTTCACACATAACTGTATTGATTAGTGACCGTTTTGACTTGTGACCGATATGATTGTTGGACATAATGACAAAAGACGGTACTGTTCAGTGAAAGTTTTGACTTGTGACAGATTTGATTTAGGGGCTTTTTGACAAGTGACCGTATTGTTTTGTGACCGTTTTCACTTGTTACCGAATTGATTTGTGGCCATTTTGACAAGTGATCGTATTGACAAGTGACCGTATAGATTAGTGACCGAATTGATTTGGGGCCATTTTGACAAGTGATAGTATTGATTAGTGACCGTTTTGACCAGAGACCCCATTGATTTGTGGCCATTTTGACAAGTGACCGTATTGATAAGTGGCCATTTTTACTGCTGATCGAATTGATTTTGAGCCATATTGACAGGTGACCGTATTGATTTGTGACCGATTTGACTTGTTACCGAATTGATTTGAGGCCACTTTGATAAGTGACCGTATTAATTAGTGACCGTTTTGACTTGTTTCCGAAATGATTTGGGGCCATTATGCCAAGAAACCTTATTGATTAGTGACCGTTTTGTATTGTAACTAAATTGATTTAGGGCCTTTTTCACACATAACAGTATTGAATGGTGACCGTTTTTATTCCTGACCGAATTGATTTGGAGCCTTTTTAACAAGTGACCTTATTGTTTGATGACCGTTTTGTCTTGTGAACAATTGATTTAGGGGCTTTTTTACAAGTGACCGTATTGATCAGTGACCGTTTTGACTTGGGACCGAACTGATTTGTGGCCTTTATCTTAAGCGACCGTATTGTTTTGTGACCGTTTTGACTTGCGATCGAATTGATTTTCGGGTATTATGACAAGAGACCGTATTGATTTGTGACCGTTTTGGGTTATTTTGACAAGCGACCGTATTGATTAGTGACCGTTTTGGCTTGTGACAAAATTGATTTAGGGGCTTTTTCACAAGTGGCCATATTGATCAGTGACCGTTTTGACTTGGGACCGAACTGATTTGTAGCCTTTTTATTAAGCGACCGTATTGTTTTGAGACCGTTTTGACTTGTGATCGAATTGATTTTCGGCTATTATGACAAGATACCGTATTGATTTGTGACCGTTTTGGGTTATTTTGACAAGCGACCGTATTGATTAGTGACCGTTTTAATCTGAGACCGAATTGATTTGGGGCCATTTTGACAAGTGACCGTTTTGATTAGTGACCGTTTTGACAGCTGACCGCATTGATTTTGAGACGTATTAACATGTGACGGTATTGATTAGTGACCATTTTGACTTGTTACCGAAATGATGTTGGGCCGTGTTGACAAGAGACCGTATTGATTAGTGACCGTTTTGGCTTGTGACTGAATTGATTTGGGGCCATTTTGAAGAGTGACTTCATTGATTACTGACCGTTTTGACTTGTGGCCGAATTGATTTAGGGGCCTTCTTTACAAGTGGCCTTATAGTTTTGGACCGAATTGATTTCGAGTCTTTTTCAAAAGAGACCGTATTGTTATTTGACCGTTTTAACCCAATTGATTTTGGGCCAATCTGACAAGGGACCGTATTGATAAGGGAAAGTTTTGACTTCTGACCGATTTGATTTTGGGCTATTTTGACTTGTGAGCGGATGATTTTGTGTCATTTTGACAAGTGACCGTATTGATTAGTGACCGTGTTGATTAGTTACCGTTTTGACTTGTGACCAAATTGATATAGGGCCGTTTTCACACACAACACTGTATTGCTTAGTGACCGTTTTTGACTTGTGACCGAAATGATTTTGGGACTTTATGACAAGAGACAGCTGTTTAGTGACCATTTTGACTTGTGACCGAATTGATTTGGAGCCATTTTGACAAGTGACAGTATTGACTAGTGACCGTTTTGACTTGGGGACTTGTGACCGAATTGATTTGAGGCCATTTTGACAAGTGAACGCATTGATTAGTGGCCGTTATTACTTGTGGCCGAATTGATTTGGAGTCTTTTTCAGAAGTGACGTTATTGTTTTGTGACCGTTTTGACATGGGACCGAACTGATTTGTGGCCTTTTTGACAAGTGACCGAATTGTTTTGTGACCGTTTTGACTTGTGATCGAATTGATTTTCGGGCACTATGACAGGAGCCCGTATTGATTTGTGACCGTTTTGACTTGTGACCGATTTGATTTAGGGCCTTTTTCACAAGTGACCGTATTGTTTTACGACCGTTTAGACTTGTGACCGAAATGATTTTGGGACGTAATGACGAGAGACAATAATGTTTAGAATTGATTTTGGGCCATTTTGTCAAGTAAACGTATTGATTAGTGACCGTTCTGACTTGTGGCCGAATTGATTTGGGGTCCTTTTCACATGAGTCTGTATTGTTTTGTGACCGTTTTGACTTAGGACCGAACTGATTTGGGGCCTTTTTCTTAAGCGACCGTATTATTTTGTGACAATTTTGACTTGTGATTGAATTGATTTTGGGGTATTATGACAAGAGACCGTATTGATTTGTAACCGTTTTCTCTTCTGACCGAATGATTTTGGGTTATTTTGACAAGTGACCGTATTGATTAGTGACCGTTTTAATCTGAGACCGAATTGATTTGGGGCCATTTTGACAAGTGTCCGTTTTGATTTATTAAGGGGCTTTTTGACAAGTGACCGATCAGTGACCGTTTTGACTTGCGATCGAATTGATTTTGGGCCATTTTGACAATAGACTGTATTGATAAGTGATCGTTTTAAATTGCGATCGAATTGATTATGAGATTATCAAACTTGGCCAAGATATTATGCCAACAATCATTTTCAGCAAGATTGGTGAAGATCGGATGAAAACTGTTTGACTTACAGAGTGGAAATGGCTAAAAAGGCTTATTTTAGATAATTCAAGTGCCATAACTCCGCAATCTTATAGCAAAATTTGGCTGATTATTGAACTTGGCTGAGATATTATGCCGATAAACATTTTCAGGAAGTTTGGTCGAGATAGAATAAAAAGTATTGGAATGTGAGAGCAGAAACAAAACTGGTCTACCGACCAACCAACCAACCAACAGCAGCAAGCCAATATACCCTCCATTTTTGATAGGGGGCATACAAATTAAATGGTGCGCATAATCATGTAATCAACCTTAATTTGTGTACCAAAGTCATGATCATATCTTATGTATTGTTTGAATTATTGCAGTATTTTGTTGTTTCCATTTTGTAGCAACAGTCAAATGCACCAGTCCAAATAGTACAAGAAACGTGGAAATTCCACAAAAACCAAATTTTCGAACACAATGCATTAAAGTCAGCACAAAAGTAAAAGTAATGGTAATGTTGACCTTGACTTCACCAACCCCATACACAATCCCAAGCGAGGTCTAGATATAAGGCATGAAGTTTCATTAAAATATTTCACAATGTCTTCTCAAGTTATTGAACGAAACCGTTTTTCTATTTTTAGTAACAGCGACCTTGACCTTGACCCACCTCATATGCAATCCGAAGCGAGGTCTCGATATAAGGTATCTATGTATTGAGTTTCATTAAAATATCTCAATGAGTTCTCAAGTTATTGAGCGGAAACTGTTTTTCTATTTTTAGTAACCTTGACCCCATCCACCACATATGCAATCCCAATCGAGGTCTCGCTATTAGGTATCTATGCATTTAGTTTCATTACAATAGCTCAATCCGTTCTCAAGTTAGAGAGCGGAAACTAAAAGTGCTACGCCCGCCCGCACGCCCAACAACATATGCCAATCTAATAACCGAAATTTTTTCTTTGAAAAAGTTGGTTAAAATCCACCCCTTCTAAACAAATAAGATTTTACTTTCTATGTTGTAAATATTATTTAATTTTCAAAGCAATCACCCTTAATCTGTATATCTAATAACACAGATATTTAATCGAAGGGCCATAAGCATTCATCGTATCGATCAATCTGGTATCACTTTCACCAGTGTGACTGACAAGTGACTGCACAGTGCAGCCCCACCTACAACGATTTCGTTAGCCACTCAAATACTGCACTTTTTATGGGCAGAGTATAAATGCCATTAATAATTATGTGACAACAAATACACACATTTACCAAGAAAATGGTACAGGCATTTTAAAAACATTTCATTGTCATATTTACCTTTTATTTTTATCCCAAAACTCCATTACAGACAAATATGTTATATTACAAATAAAAGCGTAAAAGAGACTGTTGTAAAACACAATTTGACCTTGTTGAACTGTGTTTTCTTATGTCTTTATGAATATTCTTAAGACTTATTAAAAATACTTAATTTGAACTTCATTAAAAATTAACAGTTCGTTCATATTAGAATGCAACACAATTGTTTGCACTCTTTGTCAATCCATTTCAATATAAAATATGCAATTAAACATGTGACCAATCAGTACATGTATGTTTAACATAAGATGTCCATAACCTAATGCGCATGTCAACATAATCGTTGCACTTGTTTGTAGCAAAACACATTTGCTTTACATAGAGTTACATGTATTTTATGTTGATTGAAGTATTTGTACTAATTAAAGTAATAAATAATAGGGATATTTTCAGACGCTAAATCGATGAATCGTTACGGATCCATTAAGCTATAAGAGTATTACGGTGGCGATAGTCTTTCAAATTTACATCAAATTGTTAAGAGAAATAAATGAAAAGAAAGAAATAAGAGAGCCCATTTAATTGGTAGCCTTTACTTCATAGTTGATTATAAGGGTGGTAGGAGTCGAACGATGCGGCGGTCTAGATGGAGGGCATGGGGGGGGGGGGGGGGGGGCAGGGGTTTGCACAATGGGGTCAATTTGGGAGAGGTTGGGTGAAAGTTCTATTTGGTTTTGGTTCAAATGTGAAACCCCTGGGCCTTGCGGTTTTAGAGGAGAAGATTTTTAAAGTCATTTCGCTATTCAAGTCTATATAAACCATGTGACTCCCGGGGTGTGGCCAGTTTTGACCCCAGGGGCATCATTTGAACAATCTTTGTAGAGGACCACTATACAATGTTACATACGAAATATTAAACCTCTGGCCTTGCGGTTTCAGAGCAGAAGATTTTAAAAGTCATTTTGCTATTGAGTCTTTATGATGGAGAAAAAGGCGAAATAACTTGAAATTAGGAAGAGCAGTATACCAAAGTAGAGACGAAACATTTAACTATCGGAAGAATTAACACAACGGTAGCACCTAGGTGACATGCACTACTGATTTTGTTTATCTCGTTCCCACGAGATACTAACCTGAAGGAACGAGGTACTAACTAGAGGGAACGAGTTAGGTATGTCGAAGGAACGAGATACAAACACGAGGGAACTAGTTAAGTATGTCGAAGGAACGAGATACAAACTCGTGGAAACAAAATACTACCTCGAGGGAACGAGATACTAACTCTTGGGAACTCTAACTCTTCCATTTTGACAAGGAACCGTTTTGTTTTGTAACCGTTTTGATTTCTAACCGAATTGATTTCTGACAAGTGACCATACTGATTTGTTACCGGTTTTACTTGTGACAGAATTGACTTATGGGCTTTTTCACAAGTGACCGTATTGAACAGTGACCGGTTTGACTTGTGAACAAATTGATTTGGGGCCTTTTCCACAAGTGACCGTATTGTTTTGCGATGGGTTTGACTTGTGACCGAAATGTTTTGGGACGTAATGACAAGAGACGGTATTGTTTAGTGACCGTTTTAACTTCTGACCAAAATGATTTGGAGCCATTTTGAAACGTGACCGTTTTGTTTTGTGACCGTTTTGACTTGTTTACGAATTGATTTGGGGACACTTTGACAAGTGACCGTATTGATTTGTGACCGTTTTAACTTTTGACAGCATTGACATATGGACTTTTTCACAAGAGACCGTATTGATCAGTGACCGTTTTGACTTGTGACCGAATTGATTTGGAGCCATTTTGACAAGTGACAGTATTGATCATTGACCGTTTTGACATGTGACCGAATTGATTTGGAGCCATTTTGAAAAGTGACAGTATTGATTAGTGACCGTTTTGACTTGTGGCCGAATTGATTTGGGGTCCTTTTCAGAAGTGACTGTATTGTTTTTTGACCGATTTGACTTGTAATCGAATTGATTTTCGGGCATTACCACTTGAGCCCGCATTGATTTGTAACAGTTTTGACTTGTGACCGAATTGATTTTGGGCCAATTTGAAAAGTGCCTGTATAGATTAGTGACCGTTTTGGCTTGTGACCGAATTGGGGTCACTTTGACAAGTGACCGTATTGATTAGTGACCGTTTTACTTATTACTTAATTGATTTGGGGCCATTTTGACAAGTGAACGTATCGCTTTGTGACCGTTTTCATTTGTTACCGAATTGATATATGGCCATTTGGATAAGTGACAGCATTGATTAGTGACCGTTTTGACTTGTGACAGAATTGATTAAGGGGCTTTTTCACAAGTGACCGTATTGATCAGTGACCGTTTTGACTTGTGATCGAATTGATTTTCGCTCATTATGACAAGTGAACGTATTGATTAGTGACCGTTTTGACTTTTGAAAAAATTGATTTAGGGGCTTTTTCACACATAACCGTATTGATTAGTGACCGTTTTGACTTGTGACCGAAATGATTTTAGGACATAATGATGAAAGACGGTACTGTTCAGTGAAAGTTTTGACTTGTGACAGATTTGATTTAGGGGCTTTTTGACAAGTGACCGTATTGTTTTGTGACCGTTTTCACTTGTTACCGAATTGGTTTGTGGCCATTTTGACAAGTGATCGTATTCACAAGTGACCGTATAGATTAGTGACCGAATTGATTTGGGGCCATTTTGACAAGTGGTAGTAATGATTAGTGACCGTTTTGACCAGAGACCCAATTGATTTGGGGCCATTTTGACAAGTGCCCGTATTGATAAATGGCCGTTTTTACTGCTGACCGAATTTATTTTGAGCCATATTGACAAGAGACCGTATTGATTAGTGACCGTTTTGACTTGTTTCCGAATTGATTTGGGGAAATTTTGATAAGTGACCGTATTGATTAGTGACCGTTTTGACTTGTTATAGAAATGAATTGGGGCCATTATGCCAAGAGACTGTAATGATTCGGGACCGTTTTGTATTGTAACTAAATTGATTTAGGGCCTTTTTCACACATAACAGTATTGAATGGTGACCGTTTTCATTCGTGACCGAATTGATTTGGGGCATTTTTACCATGTCACCTTATTGTTTTGTGACCGTTTTGACTTGTGACCGAAATGATTTTAGGACATAATGACAAGAGACGGTACTGTTTTGTGACCGTTTTGTCTTGTGACAGAATTTATTTAGGGGCCTTTTCACAAGTGACCGTATTGATCAGTGACCGTTTTGACTTGGGACCGAACTGATTTGGGGCCTTTTTCTTAAGCGACCGTATTGTTTTGTGACCGTTTTGGGTTATTTTGACAAGTGACCGTATTGATTAGTGACCGTTTAAACCGATACCGAATTGATTTGGGGCCATTTTGATCACTGACCCTATTGATTAGTGACCATATTATTTGCTGACCGAATTGATTTTGAGCCGTTCAAACAAGTGACGGAATTGATTAGTGACCGTTTTGACTTGTTACCCAAATGATTTTGGGCCTTGTTGACAAGAGACCGTATTGATTAGTGACCGTTTTGGCTTGTGACTGAATTAATATGGGGCCATTTTGAAGAGTGACTGCATTGATTACTGACCGTTTTGGCTTGTGGCCGAATTGATTTGGGGTCTTTTTCAAAAAAGATCGTATTGTTATGTGACCGTTTTGACCCAATTAATTTTGGGCCAATCTGACCAGTGACCGTATAGATCAAGGATCGTTCTGACTTTTGACCGAATTGATTTTGGGACATTTTGACTTGTGACCGAATGATTTTGGGTCATTTTGACAAGTAACCGTATTGATTAGTGACCATATTCATTAGTTACCGTTTTGACATTAGACCGAATTGATTTGGGGGCATATTGACAAGTGACCGTATTGATTAGTGACCGTTATTGCTTGTGGCCTAATTGATTTGGGGTTATTTTGACAAGTGACCGTATTGATTGGTGACAGTTTTTGCTGGTGGCCGAATTGATCTGGGGTCTATTTCCCAATGAACGTATTATTTTTTGACCGTTTTGACTTTTGACCGAATTGATTGCGAACTTTTTCTCAAGTGACCGTATTGTTTTGTGACCGTTTTGACTTGTGATTGAATTGATTTTCTGTCATTATGACAAGAGGCCGTATTGATTAGTGACCGTTTTGCCTTGTGACTAAATTGATATAGGGCTGTTTTCACACACAACACTTTATTGATTAGTGACCGTTTTGACATGTGAACAAATTGATCTGGGACTTTTTTCACAAGTGACCGGATTGTTTTGTGACCGTTGACTTGTGACCGAAATGAGTTTGGGACGTAATGAGAAAAGACGTTACTGTTTAGTGACCGTTTTGACTTGTGACCAAATTGATTTAGGGGCTTTTTCACACATAACTGTATTGATTAGTGACCGTTTTGACTTGTGACCGATATGATTGTTGGACATAATGACAAAAGACGGTACTGTTCAGTGAAAGTTTTGACTTGTGACAGATTTGATTTAGGGGCTTTTTGACAAGTGACCGTATTGTTTTGTGACCGTTTTCACTTGTTACCGAATTGATTTGTGGCCATTTTGACAAGTGATCGTATTGACAAGTGACCGTATAGATTAGTGACCGAATTGATTTGGGGCCATTTTGACAAGTGATAGTATTGATTAGTGACCGTTTTGACCAGAGACCCCATTGATTTGTGGCCATTTTGACAAGTGACCGTATTGATAAGTGGCCATTTTTACTGCTGATCGAATTGATTTTGAGCCATATTGACAGGTGACCGTATTGATTTGTGACCGATTTGACTTGTTACCGAATTGATTTGAGGCCACTTTGATAAGTGACCGTATTAATTAGTGACCGTTTTGACTTGTTTCCGAAATGATTTGGGGCCATTATGCCAAGAAACCTTATTGATTAGTGACCGTTTTGTATTGTAACTAAATTGATTTAGGGCCTTTTTCACACATAACAGTATTGAATGGTGACCGTTTTTATTCCTGACCGAATTGATTTGGAGCCTTTTTAACAAGTGACCTTATTGTTTGATGACCGTTTTGTCTTGTGAACAATTGATTTAGGGGCTTTTTTACAAGTGACCGTATTGATCAGTGACCGTTTTGACTTGGGACCGAACTGATTTGTGGCCTTTATCTTAAGCGACCGTATTGTTTTGTGACCGTTTTGACTTGCGATCGAATTGATTTTCGGGTATTATGACAAGAGACCGTATTGATTTGTGACCGTTTTGGGTTATTTTGACAAGCGACCGTATTGATTAGTGACCGTTTTGGCTTGTGACAAAATTGATTTAGGGGCTTTTTCACAAGTGGCCATATTGATCAGTGACCGTTTTGACTTGGGACCGAACTGATTTGTAGCCTTTTTATTAAGCGACCGTATTGTTTTGAGACCGTTTTGACTTGTGATCGAATTGATTTTCGGCTATTATGACAAGATACCGTATTGATTTGTGACCGTTTTGGGTTATTTTGACAAGCGACCGTATTGATTAGTGACCGTTTTAATCTGAGACCGAATTGATTTGGGGCCATTTTGACAAGTGACCGTTTTGATTAGTGACCGTTTTGACAGCTGACCGCATTGATTTTGAGACGTATTAACATGTGACGGTATTGATTAGTGACCATTTTGACTTGTTACCGAAATGATGTTGGGCCGTGTTGACAAGAGACCGTATTGATTAGTGACCGTTTTGGCTTGTGACTGAATTGATTTGGGGCCATTTTGAAGAGTGACTTCATTGATTACTGACCGTTTTGACTTGTGGCCGAATTGATTTAGGGGCCTTCTTTACAAGTGGCCGTATAGTTTTGGACCGAATTGATTTCGAGTCTTTTTCAAAAGAGACCGTATTGTTATTTGACCGTTTTAACCCAATTGATTTTGGGCCAATCTGACAAGGGACCGTATTGATAAGGGAAAGTTTTGACTTCTGACCGATTTGATTTTGGGCTATTTTGACTTGTGAGCGGATGATTTTGTGTCATTTTGACAAGTGACCGTATTGATTAGTGACCGTGTTGATTAGTTACCGTTTTGACTTGTGACCAAATTGATATAGGGCCGTTTTCACACACAACACTGTATTGCTTAGTGACCGTTTTTGACTTGTGACCGAAATGATTTTGGGACTTTATGACAAGAGACAGCTGTTTAGTGACCATTTTGACTTGTGACCGAATTGATTTGGAGCCATTTTGACAAGTGACAGTATTGACTAGTGACCGTTTTGACTTGGGGACTTGTGACCGAATTGATTTGAGGCCATTTTGACAAGTGAACGTATTGATTAGTGGCCGTTATTACTTGTGGCCGAATTGATTTGGAGTCTTTTTCAGAAGTGACGTTATTGTTTTGTGACCGTTTTGACATGGGACCGAACTGATTTGTGGCCTTTTTGACAAGTGACCGAATTGTTTTGTGACCGTTTTGACTTGTGATCGAATTGATTTTCGGGCACTATGACAGGAGCCCGTATTGATTTGTGACCGTTTTGACTTGTGACCGATTTGATTTAGGGCCTTTTTCACAAGTGACCGTATTGTTTTACGACCGTTTAGACTTGTGACCGAAATGATTTTGGGACGTAATGACGAGAGACAATAATGTTTAGAATTGATTTTGGGCCATTTTGTCAAGTAAACGTATTGATTAGTGACCGTTCTGACTTGTGGCCGAATTGATTTGGGGTCCTTTTCACATGAGTCTGTATTGTTTTGTGACCGTTTTGACTTAGGACCGAACTGATTTGGGGCCTTTTTCTTAAGCGACCGTATTATTTTGTGACAATTTTGACTTGTGATTGAATTGATTTTGGGGTATTATGACAAGAGACCGTATTGATTTGTAACCGTTTTCTCTTCTGACCGAATGATTTTGGGTTATTTTGACAAGTGACCGTATTGATTAGTGACCGTTTTAATCTGAGACCGAATTGATTTGGGGCCATTTTGACAAGTGTCCGTTTTGATTTATTAAGGGGCTTTTTGACAAGTGACCGATCAGTGACCGTTTTGACTTGCGATCGAATTGATTTTGGGCCATTTTGACAATAGACTGTATTGATAAGTGATCGTTTTAAATTGCGATCGAATTGATTATGAGATTATCAAACTTGGCCAAGATATTATGCCAACAATCATTTTCAGCAAGATTGGTGAAGATCGGATGAAAACTGTTTGACTTACAGAGTGGAAATGGCTAAAAAGGCTTATTTTAGATAATTCAAGTGCCATAACTCCGCAATCTTATAGCAAAATTTGGCTGATTATTGAACTTGGCTGAGATATTATGCCGATAAACATTTTCAGGAAGTTTGGTCGAGATAGAATAAAAAGTATTGGAATGTGAGAGCAGAAACAAAACTGGTCTACCGACCAACCAACCAACCAACAGCAGCAAGCCAATATACCCTCCATTTTTGATAGGGGGCATACAAATTAAATGGTGCGCATAATCATGTAATCAACCTTAATTTGTGTACCAAAGTCATGATCATATCTTATGTATTGTTTGAATTATTGCAGTATTTTGTTGTTTCCATTTTGTAGCAACAGTCAAATGCACCAGTCCAAATAGTACAAGAAACGTGGAAATTCCACAAAAACCAAATTTTCGAACACAATGCATTAAAGTCAGCACAAAAGTAAAAGTAATGGTAATGTTGACCTTGACTTCACCAACCCCATACACAATCCCAAGCGAGGTCTAGATATAAGGCATGAAGTTTCATTAAAATATTTCACAATGTCTTCTCAAGTTATTGAACGAAACCGTTTTTCTATTTTTAGTAACAGCGACCTTGACCTTGACCCACCTCATATGCAATCCGAAGCGAGGTCTCGATATAAGGTATCTATGTATTGAGTTTCATTAAAATATCTCAATGAGTTCTCAAGTTATTGAGCGGAAACTGTTTTTCTATTTTTAGTAACCTTGACCCCATCCACCACATATGCAATCCCAATCGAGGTCTCGCTATTAGGTATCTATGCATTTAGTTTCATTACAATAGCTCAATCCGTTCTCAAGTTAGAGAGCGGAAACTAAAAGTGCTACGCCCGCCCGCACGCCCAACAACATATGCCAATCTAATAACCGAAATTTTTTCTTTGAAAAAGTTGGTTAAAATCCACCCCTTCTAAACAAATAAGATTTTACTTTCTATGTTGTAAATATTATTTAATTTTCAAAGCAATCACCCTTAATCTGTATATCTAATAACACAGATATTTAATCGAAGGGCCATAAGCATTCATCGTATCGATCAATCTGGTATCACTTTCACCAGTGTGACTGACAAGTGACTGCACAGTGCAGCCCCACCTACAACGATTTCGTTAGCCACTCAAATACTGCACTTTTTATGGGCAGAGTATAAATGCCATTAATAATTATGTGACAACAAATACACACATTTACCAAGAAAATGGTACAGGCATTTTAAAAACATTTCATTGTCATATTTACCTTTTATTTTTATCCCAAAACTCCATTACAGACAAATATGTTATATTACAAATAAAAGCGTAAAAGAGACTGTTGTAAAACACAATTTGACCTTGTTGAACTGTGTTTTCTTATGTCTTTATGAATATTCTTAAGACTTATTAAAAATACTTAATTTGAACTTCATTAAAAATTAACAGTTCGTTCATATTAGAATGCAACACAATTGTTTGCACTCTTTGTCAATCCATTTCAATATAAAATATGCAATTAAACATGTGACCAATCAGTACATGTATGTTTAACATAAGATGTCCATAACCTAATGCGCATGTCAACATAATCGTTGCACTTGTTTGTAGCAAAACACATTTGCTTTACATAGAGTTACATGTATTTTATGTTGATTGAAGTATTTGTACTAATTAAAGTAATAAATAATAGGGATATTTTCAGACGCTAAATCGATGAATCTTTACGGATCCATTAAACTATAAGAGTATTACGGTGGCGATAGTCTTTCAAATTTACATCAAATTGTTAAGAGAAATAAATGAAAAGAAAGAAATAAGAGAGCCCATTTAATTGGTAGCCTTTACTTCATAGTTGATTATAAGGGTGGTAGGAGTCGAACGATGCGGCGGTCTAGATGGAGGGCATGGGGGGGGGGGGGGGGGCAGGGGTTTGCACAATGGGGTCAATTTGGGAGAGGTTGGGTGAAAGTTCTATTTGGTTTTGGTTCAAATGTGAAACCCCTGGGCCTTGCGGTTTTAGAGGAGAAGATTTTTAAAGTCATTTCGCTATTCAAGTCTATATAAACCATGTGACTCCCGGGGTGTGGCCAGTTTTGACCCCAGGGGCATCATTTGAACAATCTTTGTAGAGGACCACTATACAATGTTACATACGAAATATTAAACCTCTGGCCTTGCGGTTTCAGAGCAGAAGATTTTAAAAGTCATTTTGCTATTGAGTCTTTATGATGGAGAAAAAGGCGAAATAACTTGAAATTAGGAAGAGCAGTATACCAAAGTAGAGACGAAACATTTAACTATCGGAAGAATTAACACAACGGTAGCACCTAGGTGACATGCACTACTGATTTTGTTTATCTCGTTCCCACGAGATACTAACCTGAAGGAACGAGGTACTAACTAGAGGGAACGAGTTAGGTATGTCGAAGGAACGAGATACAAACACGAGGGAACTAGTTAAGTATGTCGAAGGAACGAGATACAAACTCGTGGAAACAAAATACTACCTCGAGGGAACGAGATACTAACTCTTGGGAACTCTAACTCTTCCATTTTGACAAGGAACCGTTTTGTTTTGTAACCGTTTTGATTTCTAACCGAATTGATTTCTGACAAGTGACCATACTGATTTGTTACCGGTTTTACTTGTGACAGAATTGACTTATGGGCTTTTTCACAAGTGACCGTATTGAACAGTGACCGGTTTGACTTGTGAACAAATTGATTTGGGGCCTTTTCCACAAGTGACCGTATTGTTTTGCGATGGGTTTGACTTGTGACCGAAATGTTTTGGGACGTAATGACAAGAGACGGTATTGTTTAGTGACCGTTTTAACTTCTGACCAAAATGATTTGGAGCCATTTTGAAACGTGACCGTTTTGTTTTGTGACCGTTTTGACTTGTTTACGAATTGATTTGGGGACACTTTGACAAGTGACCGTATTGATTTGTGACCGTTTTAACTTTTGACAGCATTGACATATGGACTTTTTCACAAGAGACCGTATTGATCAGTGACCGTTTTGACTTGTGACCGAATTGATTTGGAGCCATTTTGACAAGTGACAGTATTGATCATTGACCGTTTTGACATGTGACCGAATTGATTTGGAGCCATTTTGAAAAGTGACAGTATTGATTAGTGACCGTTTTGACTTGTGGCCGAATTGATTTGGGGTCCTTTTCAGAAGTGACTGTATTGTTTTTTGACCGATTTGACTTGTAATCGAATTGATTTTCGGGCATTACCACTTGAGCCCGCATTGATTTGTAACAGTTTTGACTTGTGACCGAATTGATTTTGGGCCAATTTGAAAAGTGCCTGTATAGATTAGTGACCGTTTTGGCTTGTGACCGAATTGGGGTCACTTTGACAAGTGACCGTATTGATTAGTGACCGTTTTACTTATTACTTAATTGATTTGGGGCCATTTTGACAAGTGAACGTATCGCTTTGTGACCGTTTTCATTTGTTACCGAATTGATATATGGCCATTTGGATAAGTGACAGCATTGATTAGTGACCGTTTTGACTTGTGACAGAATTGATTAAGGGGCTTTTTCACAAGTGACCGTATTGATCAGTGACCGTTTTGACTTGTGATCGAATTGATTTTCGCTCATTATGACAAGTGAACGTATTGATTAGTGACCGTTTTGACTTTTGAAAAAATTGATTTAGGGGCTTTTTCACACATAACCGTATTGATTAGTGACCGTTTTGACTTGTGACCGAAATGATTTTAGGACATAATGATGAAAGACGGTACTGTTCAGTGAAAGTTTTGACTTGTGACAGATTTGATTTAGGGGCTTTTTGACAAGTGACCGTATTGTTTTGTGACCGTTTTCACTTGTTACCGAATTGGTTTGTGGCCATTTTGACAAGTGATCGTATTCACAAGTGACCGTATAGATTAGTGACCGAATTGATTTGGGGCCATTTTGACAAGTGGTAGTAATGATTAGTGACCGTTTTGACCAGAGACCCAATTGATTTGGGGCCATTTTGACAAGTGCCCGTATTGATAAATGGCCGTTTTTACTGCTGACCGAATTTATTTTGAGCCATATTGACAAGAGACCGTATTGATTAGTGACCGTTTTGACTTGTTTCCGAATTGATTTGGGGAAATTTTGATAAGTGACCGTATTGATTAGTGACCGTTTTGACTTGTTACAGAAATGAATTGGAGCCATTATGCCAAGAGACTGTAATGATTCGGGACCGTTTTGTATTGTAACTAAATTGATTTAGGGCCTTTTTCACACATAACAGTATTGAATGGTGACCGTTTTCATTCGTGACCGAATTGATTTGGGGCATTTTTACCCTGTCACCTTATTGTTTTGTGACCGTTTTGACTTGTGACCGAAATGATTTTAGGACATAATGACAAGAGACGGTACTGTTTTGTGACCGTTTTGTCTTGTGACAGAATTTATTTAGGGGCCTTTTCACAAGTGACCGTATTGATCAGTGACCGATCAGTGACTTGGGACCGAACTGATTTGGGGCCTTTTTCTTAAGCGACCGTATTGTTTTGTGACCGTTTTGGGTTATTTTGACAAGTGACCGTATTGATTAGTGACCGTTTAAACCGATACCGAATTGATTTGGGGCCATTTTGATCACTGACCCTATTGATTAGTGACCATATTATTTGCTGACCGAATTGATTTTGAGCCGTTCAAACAAGTGACGGAATTGATTAGTGACCGTTTTGACTTGTTACCCAAATGATTTTGGGCCTTATTGACAAGAGACCGTATTGATTAGTGACCGTTTTGGCTTGTAACTGAATTAATATGGGGCCATTTTGAAGAGTGACTGCATTGATTACTGACCGTTTTGGCTTGTGTCCGAATTGATTTGGGGTCTTTTTCAAAAAAGATCGTATTGTTATGTGACCGTTTTGACCCAATTAATTTTGGGCCAATCTGACCAGTGACCGTATAGATCAAGGATCGTTCTGACTTTTGACCGAATTGATTTTGGGACATTTTGACTTGTGACCGAATGATTTTGGGTCATTTTGACAAGTAACCGTATTGATTAGTGACCATATTCATTAGTTACCGTTTTGACATTAGACCGAATTGATTTGGGGGCATATTGACAAGTGACCGTATTGATTAGTGACCGTTATTGCTTGTGGCCTAATTGATTTGGGGTTATTTTGACAAGTGACCGTATTGATTGGTGACAGTTTTTGCTGGTGGCCGAATTGATCTGGGGTCTATTTCCCAATGAATGTATTATTTTTTGACCGTTTTGACTTGTGATCGAATTGATTTTCGGTCATTATGATAAGAGACCGTATTGATTAGTGACCGTTTTGACTTGTGTCCAAATTGATTTAGGGTCTTTTTCACACATAACCGTATTGATTAGTGACCGTTTTGACTTGCGACCGAAATGATTTTGGGACATTTTGACAAGTGACCGTATTAATTTGTGACCGTTTTGACTTGTGACAGAATTGACTTATGGGCTTTTTCATAAGTGACCATATTGATCAGTGACCCTTTTGACTTGTGACCGAATTGATTTAGGGCCTTTTTCACAAGTGACCTTATTGTTTTACGACTGTTTTGACTTGTGACCTAAATGATTTTGGGACGTAATGACAAGAGACGGTAATGTTTAGTGACCATTTTTGCTTGTGACAGAATTGATTTTGGGCCATTTTGACAAGAGACCGTTTTGATTAGTGACCGTTTTGGCTTTGGAACGAATTGATTTGGGGCCGTTTTGACAAGTGACAGAATTGATTTAGGGGACTTTTCACAAGTGGCAGTATTGATCAGTGACCGTTATGACTTGTGACCGATTAGATTTTGGGCCATTTTGACAAGTGACCGTATTGTTTAGTGACCGTTTTGACTTGTGACCGATTTAATTTGGGGCCTTTCTAACAAGTGACCGCATTGTTTTGAGACCGTTTTTACTCTTGACCGAAATGATTTTGGGACGTAATGACAAGAGACAGCTGTTTAGTGACCATTTTGACTGGTGACCGAATTGATTTGGGGCCATTTTGACAAGTGACAGTATTGATTAGTGACCGTTTTACTTGTGTACTTGTGACCGAATTGATTTGGGGCCATTTTGACAAGTGAACGTATTGATTAATGGCCGTTATTACTTGTGGCCGAATTGATTTGGGGCCTTTTTCAGAAGTGACTGTATTTTTTTGTCACCGTTTTGACTTGGGACCGAACTGATTTGTGGCCTTTTTCACAAGTGACCGAATTGTTTTGTGACCGTTTTGACCTGTGATCGAATTGATTTTCGGGCATTATGACAGGAGCCCGTTTTGATTTGTGACCGTTTTGACTTGCGACCCAATTGATTTTGGGCCAATTTGAAAAGTGACCATATAGATTAGTGACCGTGTTGACTTGTGACCGAATTGGGGTCGTTTAACTTATGACTGAATTGATTTGGGGCCATTTTGACAAGTGACCGTTTTGTTTTGTGACCGTTTGCATATGTTACCGAATTGATTTGTAGCCATTTGCCAAGTGACCGCATTGATTAGTGACCGTTTTGACTTGTGACCGAATTGATATTGGGCCATTTTGGCAATAGACAGTAATGATAAGGGACGGTATTGTTTAGTGACCGTTTTAACTTGTGGCCGAAATGAATTGGAGGCATTTTGACAAGTGACCGTTTTGACTTGTAAACGATTTGATTTGGGGCCTTTGGCACAAGTAACCATATTGTTTTGCGACCGTTTTGACTTGTGACCGAAATGACTTTGGAACGTAATGACAAGAGACAGCTGTTTAGTGACCATTTTGACTTGTGACCGAATTGATATGGAGCCATTTTGACAAATGACAGTATTGATTAGTGACCGTTTTGACATGTGATTGAATTGATTTGGGGCTATTTTGATAAGTGAACGTAATGAATTGGGGCCTTTTTCACAAAAGACCGTATTGATTTGTGATCGACTTGTGATCGAATTGATTTTCGGGCATTTTTACAAGAGACCGTATTGATTTGTTACAGGCTTTGACATGTGACTGAATGATTTTGGGTCAGTTTGACAAGTGACCGTATTGATTAGTGACCGTTTTCACATGTGATTGATTTGTGACCGTTTTGACTTGTGATCGAGTTGATTTTCGGGCATTATGTCAAGAGACCGTATTGATTTGTGACCATTTTGAATTGTGACCGAATTATTTTGGGTCATTTTGACAAGTGACCGTATTGATTAGTGACCGATTCGAATATTAACCAATTGATTTTTTTTTCGGGTCTATCTCACAAGTGACCGTATTGTTTTGTGACCGTTTTTAATTGGGACTGAATTGATTTTGGGCTTTTTCTCAATTGAACGTTTAGTTTTTTGACCGTTTTGACCTGTGATCGAATTGATTTTCGGGCATTATGACAGGAGACCTATTGATTTGTGACCGTTTTGACTTGCGACCGAATTGATTTTGGGCCAATTTGAAAAGTGACCGTATAGATTAGTGACCGTGTTGACTTGTGACCGAATTGGGGCCGTTTTACTTATGACTGAATTGATTTGGGGCCATTTTGACAAGTGACCGTTTTGTTTTGTGACCGTTTTCATTTGTTACCGAAATGATTTGTAGCCATTTTGCCACGTAACCGCATTGATTAGTGACCGTTTTGACTTGTGACCGAATTGATATTGGGCCATTTTGGCAATAGACAGTAATGAGAAGAGACGTTATTGTTTAGTGACCGTTTTAACTTGTGACCGAAATGATTTGGAGGCATTTTGACAAGTGACCGTATTAATTTGTGACCGTTTTGACTTGTGATTGATTTAGGGCCTTTTTCACAAGTGACCTTATTGTTTTACGACTGTTTTGACTTGTGACCTAAATGATTTTGGGACGTAATGACAAGAGACGGTAATGTTTAGTGACCGTTTTTGCTTGTGACAGAATTGATTTTGGGCCATTTTCACAAGTGACTGTATGGTTTTGTGACCGTTATGACTTTGGAACGAACTAATATGGGGCCTTTTCCTTAAGCGACCGTATTGTTTTGTGAGCGTTTTGAATCGAATTGATTTTCGGGTATTATGACAAGACAATGCATTGATTTGTGACCGTTTTGACTTCAGACCGAATGATGTTGGGTTCTTTTGACAAGTGACCGTATTGATTAGTGACCGTTTTGAATTATGACTGAATTGATTTGGGGCCATTTTGACAAGTGAACGTATTGTTTTGTGACCCTTTTGACTTGTTACCGAATTGATTTGTATCCATTTTGACAAGTGACAGAATTGATTAGTGGCCGTTTTGACTTGTGACAGAATTAATTAAGGGGCTTTTTCACAAGTGACCGATCAGTGACCGTTTTGACTTGCGATCGAATTGATTTTGGGCCATTTTGACAACAGACAGTATTGATATGTGATCGTTTTAACTTGCGATCGAATTGATTTTGGGCCATTTTGACACAGACCGTATTGATTAATAACCGTTTTGACTTCTGACCCATTGATTTTCGGCCATTTTGTGACCGCTTTGACTTGCGATCGAATTTGTTTTGGGCCGTTTTGACAACAGACTGTATTAATAAGTGATCGTTTTAACTTGCGACGGAATAAATTTTGGGCCATTTTGACAAGAGACCGTAACGGTTAAGGACCGTTTTGTCTTGTGACCCTAATTGAATTTGGGCCATTTTGACAAGAGGCCTTATTGATAAGTGATCTTTAGACTTGTGGCCAAATTAATTTGGGGCCTTTTTGACACGAGACAGTATTGATTAGTGACCGTTTTGACATGTGATCGAATTGATTTAGGGCTATTTTGATAAGTGAACGTAATGATTTGGGGCCGTTTTCACAAAAAACCGTATTGATTTGTGACCGTTTTGACTTGTGATCGATTTGATTTTCGGGCATTTTTACAAGAGACCGTATTAATTTGTTACAGGTTTTGACTTGTGACCGAATGATTTTGGGTCAGTTTGTCATGTGACCGTGTTGATTAGTGACCGTTTTCACGTGATTGATTTTTGTGACCGTTTTGACTTGTGGTCGAATTGATTATCGGGCATTATGACAAGAGACCGTATTGAGTTTTGACCATTTGGACTTGTGACCGAATGATTTTGGGTCATTTTGACAAGTGACCGTATTGATTAGTGACCGTTTCGACTTTTAACCAAATTGATTTGGGGTCTATTTCACAAGTGACCGTATTGTTTTGTGACCGTTTTGAATTGGGACTGAATTGATTTGGGGCTTTTTCTCAATTGAACGTTTTGTTTTATGACCGTTTTGACTTGTGATCGAATTGATTTTCGGTCATTATGATAAGAGACCGTATTGATTAGTGACCGTTTTGACTTGTGACCAAATTGATTTAGGGTCTTTTTCACACATAACCGTATTGATTAGTGACCGTTTTGACTTGTGACCGAAATGATTTTGGGCCATTTTGACAAGTGACCGTATTAATTTGTGACCGTTTTGACTTGTGACAGAATTGACTTATGGGCTTTTTCATAAGTGACCATATTGATCAGTGACCCTTTTGACTTGTGACCGAATTGATTTAGGGCCTTTTTCACAAGTGACCTTATTGTTTTACGACTGTTTTGACTTGTGACCTAAATGATTTTGGGACGTAATGACAAGAGACGGTAATGTTTAGTGACCGTTTTTGCTTGTGACAGAATTGATTTTGGGCCATTTTCACAAGTGACTGTATGGTTTTGTGACCGTTATGACTTTGGAACGAACTAATATGGGGCTTTTTTCTTAAGCGACCGTATTGTTTTGTGAGCGTTTTGAATCGAATTGATTTTCGGGTATTATGACAAGACAATGCATTGATTTGTGACCGTTTTGACTTCAGACCGAATGATGTTGGGTTCTTTTGACAAGTGACCGTATTGATTAGTGACCGTTTTGAATTATGACTGAATTGATTTGGGGCCATTTTGACAAGTGAACGTATTGTTTTGTGAAGGTTTTGACTTGTTTCCGAATTGATTTGTATCCATTTTGACAAGTGACGGAATTGATTAGTGGCCGTTTTGACTTATGACAGAATTAATTAAGGGGCTTTTTCACAAGTGACCGATCAGTGACCGTTTTGACTTGCGATCGAATTGATTTTGGGCCATTTTGACAACAGACAGTATTGATATGTGATCGTTTTAACTTGCGATCGAATTGATTTTGGGCCATTTTGACACAGACCGTATTGATTAATAACCGTTTTGACTTCTGACCCATTGATTTTCGGCCATTTTGTGACCGCTTTGACTTGCGATCGAATTTGTTTTGGGCCATTTTGACAAGAGACTGTATTAATATGTGATCGTTTTAACTTGCGACGGAATAAATTTTGGGCCATTTGGACAAGAGACCGTAACGGTTAAGGACCGTTTTGTCTTGTGACCTAATTGATTTTGGGCCATTTTCACAAGAGGCCTTATTGATAAGTGATCTTTGGACTTGTGGCCAAATTAATTTGGGGCCTTTTTGACAAGTAACCGTATTGTTTTGTGACCGTTTTGACTTGTGATCCAATTGATTTTGGGCCATTTTGACAAGAGACCGTATTGATTAGTGACCGTTTTGGCTTTGGAACGAATTGATTTGGGGCCGTTTTGACAAGTGACAGAATTGATTTAGGGGACTTTTCACAAGTGGCAGTATTGATCAGTGACCGTTATGACTTGTGACCGATTAGATTTTGGGCCATTTTGACAAGTGACCGTATTGTTTAGTGACCGTTTTGACTTGTGACCGATTTAATTTGGGGCCTTTCTAACAAGTGACCGCATTGTTTTGAGACAGTTTTTACTCTTGACCGAAATGATTTTGGGACGTAATGACAAGAGACAGCTGGTTAGTGACCATTTTGACTGGTGACCGAATTGATTTGGGGCCATTTTGACAAGTGACAGTATTGATTAGTGACCGTTTTACTTGTGGACTTGTGACCGAATTGATTTGGTGCCATTTTGACAAGTGAACGTATTGATTAATGGCCGTTATTACTTGTGGCCGAATTGATTTGGGGCCATTTTTCAGAAGTGACTGTATTTTTTTGTCACCGTTTTGACTTGGGACCGAACTGATTTGTGGCCTTTTTCACAAGTGACCGAATTGTTTTGTGACCGTTTTGACCTGTGATCGAATTGATTTTCGGGCATTATGACAGGAGCCCGTTTTGATTTGTGACCGTTTTGACTTGCGACCGAATTGATTTTGGGCCAATTTGAAAAGTGACCATATAGATTAGTGACCGTGTTGACTTGTGACCGAATTGGGGTCGTTTAACTTATGACTGAATTGATTTGGGGCCATTTTGACAAGTGACCGTTTTGTTTTGTGACCGTTTGCATATGTTACCGAATTGATTTGTAGCCATTTGCCAAGTGACCGCATTGATTAGTGACCGTTTTGACTTGTGACCGAATTGATATTGGGCCATTTTGGCAATAGACAGTAATGATAAGGGACGGTATTGTTTAGTGACCGTTTTAAATTGTGGCCGAAATGAATTGGAGGCATTTTGACAAGTGACCGTTTTGACTTGTAACCGATTTGATTTGGGGCCTTTGTCACAAGTGACCATATTGTTTTGCGACCGTTTTGACTTGTGACCGAAATGACTTTGGAACGTAATGACAAGAGACAGCTGTTTAGTGACCATTTTGACTTGTGACCGAATTGATATGGAGCCATTTTGACAAATGACAGTATTGATTAGTGACCGTTTTGACATGTGATTGAATTGATTTGGGGCTATTTTGATAAGTGAACGTAATGAATTGGGGCCTTTTTCACAAAAGACCGTATTGATTTGTGATCGACTTGTGATCGAATTGATTTTCGGGCATTTTTACAAGAGACCGTATTCATTTGTTACAGGCTTTGACATGTGACTGAATGATTTTGGGTCAGTTTGACAAGTGACCGTATTGATTAGTGACCGTTTTCACATGTGATTGATTTGTGACCGTTTTGACTTGTGATCGAATTGATTTTCGGGCATTATGACAAGAGACCGTATTGATTTGTGACCATTTTGACTTGTGACCGAATTATTTTGGGTCATTTTGACAAGTGACCGTATTGATTAGTGACCGATTCGAATTTTAACCAATTGATTTTTTTTTCGGGTCTATCTCACAAGTGACCGTATTGTTTTGTGACCGTTTTTAATTGGGACTGAATTGATTTTGGGCTTTTTCTCAATTGAACGTTTAGTTTTTTGACCGTTTTGACCTGTGATCGAATTGATTTTCGGGCATTATGACAGGAGACCTATTGATTTGTGACCGTTTTGACTTGCGACCGAATTGATTTTGGGCCAATTTGAAAAGTGACCGTATAGATTAGTGACCGTGTTGACTTGTGACCGAATTGGGGCCGTTTTACTTATGACTGAATTGATTTGGGGCCATTTTGACAAGTGACCGTTTTGTTTTGTGACCGTTTTCATTTGTTACCGAAATGATTTGTAGCCATTTTGCCACGTAACCGCATTGATTAGTGTCCGTTTTGACTTGTGACCGAATTGATATTGGGCCATTTTGGCAATAGACAGTAATGAGAAGAGACGTTATTGTTTAGTGACCGTTTTAACTTGTGACCGAAATGATTTGGAGGCATTTTGACAAGTGACCGTATTAATTTGTGACCGTTTTGACTTGTGATTGATTTAGGGCCTTTTTCACAAGTGACCTTATTGTTTTACGACTGTTTTGACTTGTGACCTAAATGATTTTGGGACGTAATGACAAGAGACGGTAATGTTTAGTGACCGTGTTTGCTTGTGACAGAATTGATTTTGGGCCATTTTCACAAGTGACTGTATGGTTTTGTGACCGTTATGACTTTGGAACGAACTAATATGGGGCCTTTTTCTTAAGCGACCGTATTGTTTTGTGAGCGTTTTGAATCGAATTGATTTTCGGGTATTATGACAAGACAATGCATTGATTTGTGACCGTTTTGACTTCAGACCGAATGATGTTGGGTTCTTTTGACAAGTGACCGTATTGATTAGTGACCGTTTTGAATTATGACTGAATTGATTTGGGGCCATTTTGACAAGTGAACGTATTGTTTTGTGACCCTTTTGACTTGTTACCGAATTGATTTGTATCCATTTTGACAAGTGACAGAATTGATTAGTGACCGTTTCGACTTTTAACCAAATTGATTTGGGGTCTATTTCACAAGCGACCGTATTGTTTTGTGACCGTTTTGAATTGGGACTGAATTGATTTGGGGCTTTTTCTCAATTGAACGTTTTGTTTTATGACCGTTTTGACTTGTGATCGAATTGATTTTCGGTCATTATGATAAGAGACCGTATTGATTAGTGACCGTTTTGACTTGTGACCAAATTGATTTAGGGTCTTTTTCACACATAACCGTATTGATTAGTGACCGTTTTGACTTGTGACCGAAATGATTTTGGGCCATTTTGACAAGTGACCGTATTAATTTGTGACCGTTTTGACTTGTGACAGAATTGACTTATGGGCTTTTTCATAAGTGACCATATGGATCAGTGACCCTATTGACTTGTGACCGAATTGATTTAGGGCCTTTTTGACAACAGACAGTATTGATATGTGATCGTTTTAACTTGCGATCGAATTGATTTTGGGCCATTTTGACACAGACCGTATTGATTAATAACCGTTTTGACTTCTGACCCATTGATTTTCGGCCATTTTGTGACCGCTTTGACTTGCGATCGAATTAGTTTTGGGCCATTTTGACAAGAGACTGTATTAATAAGTGATCGTTTTAACTTGCGACGGAATAAATTTTGGGCCATTTGGACAAGAGACCGTAACGGTTAAGGACCGTTTTGTCTTGTGACCTAATTGATTTTGGGCCATTTTCACAAGAGGCCTTATTGATAAGTGATCTTTGGACTTGTGGCCAAATTAATTTGGGGCCTTTTTGACATGTAACCGTATTGTTTTATGACCGTTTTGACTTGTGATCCAATTGATTTTGGGCCATTTTGACAAGAGACCGTATTGATTAGTGACCGTTATGGCCTTGGAACGAATTGATTTGGGGCCGTTTTGACAAGTGACAGAATTGATTTAGGGGACTTTTCACAAGTGGCAGTATTGATCAGTGACCGTTATGACTTGTGACCGATTAGATTTTGGGCCATTTTGACAAGTGACCGTATTGTTTAGTGACCGTTTTGACTTGTGACCGATTTAATTTGAGGCCTTTCTAACAAGTGACCGCATTGTTTTGAGACCGTTTTTACTCTTGACCGAAATGATTTTGGGACGTTATGACAAGAGACAGCTGTTTAGTGACCAATTTGACTGGTGACCGAATTGATTTGGGGCCATTTTGACAAGTGACAGTATTGATTAGTGACCGTTTTACTTGTGGACTTGTGACCGAATTGATTTGGGGCCATTTTGACAAGTGAACGTATTGATTAATGGCCGTTATTACTTGTGGCCGAATTGATTTGGGGCCTTTTTCAGAAGTGACTGTATTTTTTTGTCACCGTTTTCACTTGGGACCGAACTGATTTGTGGCCTTTTTCACAAGTGACCGAATTGTTTTGTGACCGTTTTGACCTGTGATCGAATTGATTTTCGGGCATTATGACAGGAGCCCGTTTTGATTTGTCACCGTTTTGACTTGCGACCGAATTGATTTTGGGCCAATTTGAAAAGTGACCATATAGATTAGTGACCTTGTTGACTTGTGACCGAATTGGGGTCGTTTAACTTATGACTGAATTGATTTGGGGCCATTTTGACAAGTGACCGTTTTGTTTTGTGACCGTTTGCATATGTTACCGAATTGATTTGTAGCCATTTGCCAAGTGACCGCATTGATTAGTGACCGTTTTGACTTGTGACCGAATTGATATTGGGCCAATTTGGCAATAGACAGTAATGATAAGAGACGGTATTGTTTAGTGACCGTTTTAACTTGTGGCCGAAATGATTTGGAGGCATTTTGACAAGTGACCGTATTGATTAGTGACCGTTTTGACTTGTGACCAAATTGATTTAGAGTCTTTTTCACACATAACCGTATTGATTAGTGACCGTTTTGACTTGTGACCGAAATGATTTTGGGCCATTTTGACAAGTGACCGTATTAATTTGTGACCGTTTTGACTTGTGACAGAATTGACTTATGGGCTTTTTCATAAGTGACCATATTGATCAGTGACCCTTTTGACTTGTGACCGAATTGATTTAGGGCCTTTTTCACAAGTGACCTTATTGTTTTACGACTGTTTTGACTTGTGACCTAAATGATTTTGGGACGTAATGACAAGAGACGGTAATGTTTAGTGACCGTTTTTGCTTGTGACAGAATTGATTTTGGGCCATTTTCACAAGTGACTGTATGGTTTTGTGACCGTTATGACTTTGGAACGAACTAATATGGGGCCTTTTTTCTTAAGCGACCGTATTGTTTTGTGAGCGTTTTGAATCGAATTGATTTTCGGGTATTATGACAAGACAATGCATTGATTTGTGACCGTTTTGACTTCAGACCGAATGATGTTGGGTTCTTTTGACAAGTGACCGTATTGATTAGTGACCGTTTTGAATTATGACTGAATTGATTTGGGGCCATTTTGACAAGTGAACGTATTGTTTTGTGACCCTTTTGACTTGTTACCGAATTGATTTGTATCCATTTTGACAAGTGACAGAATTGATTAGTGGCCGTTTTGACTTGTGACAGAATTAATTAAGGGGCTTTTTCACAAGTGACCGATCAGTGACCGTTTTGACTTGCGATCGAATTGATTTTGGGCCATTTTGACAACAGACAGTATTGATATGTGATCGTTTTAACTTGCGATCGAATTGATTTTGGGCCATTTTGACACAGACCGTATTGATTAATAACCGTTTTGACTTCTGACCCATTGATTTTCGGCCATTATGTGACCGCTTTGACTTGCGATCGAATTTGTTTTGGGCCGTTTTGACAAGAGACTGTATTAATAAATGATCGTTTTAACTTGCGACGGAATAAATTTTGGGCCATTTTGACAAGAGACCGTAACGGTTAAGGACCGTTTTGTCTTGTGACCCTAATTGATTTTGGGCCATTTTGACAAGAGGCCTTATTGATAAGTGATCTTTGGACTTGTGGCCAAATTAATTTGGGGCCTTTTTGACACGCGACAGTATTGATTAGTGACCGTTTTGACATGTGATCGAATTGATTTAGGGCTATTTTGATAAGTGAACGTAATGATTTGGGGCCTTTTTCACAAAAAACCGTATTGATTTGTGACCGTTTTGACTTGTGATCGATTTGATTTTCGGGCATTTTTACAAGAGACCGTATTAATTTGTTACAGGTTTTGACTTGTGACCGAATGATTTTGGGTCAGTTTGTGATGTGACCGTGTTGATTAGTGACCGTTTTCACATGTGATTGATTTTTGTGACCGTTTTGTCTTGTGGTCGAATTGATTATCGGGCATTATGACAAGAGACCGTATTGAGTTTTGACCATTTGGACTTGTGACCGAATGATTTTGGGTCATTTTGACAAGTGACCGTATTGATTAGTGACCGTTTCGACTTTTAACCAAATTGATTTGGGGTCTATTTCACAAGTGACCGTATTGTTTTGTGACCGTTTTGAATTGGGACTGAATTGATTTGGGGCTTTTTCTCAATTGAACGTTTTGTTTTATGACCGTTTTGACTTGTGATCGAATTGATTTTCGGTCATTATGATAAGAGACCGTATTGATTAGTGACCGTTTTGACTTGTGACCAAATTGATTTAGGGTCTTTTTCACACATAACCGTATTGATTAGTGACCGTTTTGACTTGTGACCGAAATGATTTTGGGCCATTTTGACAAGTGACCGTATTAATTTGTGACCGTTTTGACTTGTGACAGAATTGACTTATGGGCTTTTTCATAAGTGACCATATTGATCAGTGACCCTTTTGACTTGTGACCGAATTGATTTAGGGCCTTTTTCACAAGTGACCTTATTGTTTTACGACTGTTTTGACTTGTGACCTAAATGATTTTGGGACGTAATGACAAGAGACGGTAATGTTTAGTGACCGTTTTTGCTTGTGACAGAATTGATTTTGGGCCATTTTCACAAGTGACTGTATGGTTTTGTGACCGTTATGACTTTGGAACGAACTAATATGGGGCCTTTTCCTTAAGCGACCGTATTGTTTTGTGAGCGTTTTGAATCGAATTGATTTTCGGGTATTATGACAAGACAATGCATTGATTTGTGACCGTTTTGACTTCAGACCGAATGATGTAGGGTTCTTTTGACAAGTGACCGTATTGATTAGTGACCGTTTTGAATTATGACTGAATTGATTTGGGGCCATTTTGACAAGTGAACGTATTGTTTTGTGACCCTTTTGACTTGTTACCGAATTGATTTGTATCCATTTTGACAAGTGACAGAATTGATTAGTGGCCGTTTTGACTTGTGACAGAATTAATTAAGGGGCTTTTTCACAAGTGACCGATCAGTGACCGTTTTGACTTGCGATCGAATTGATTTTGGGCCATTTTGACAACAGACAGTATTGATATGTGATCGTTTTAACTTGCGATCGAATTGATTTTGGGCCATTTTGACACAGACCGTATTGATTAATAACCGTTTTGACTTTTGACCCATTGATTTTCGGCCATTTTGTGACCGCTTTGACTTGCGATCGAATTTGTTTTGGGCCGTTTTGACAAGAGACTGTATTAATAAGTGATCGTTTTAACTTGCGACGGAATAAATTTTGGGCCATTTTGACAAGAGACCGTAACGGTTAAGGACCGTTTTGTCTTGTGACCCTAATTGATTTTGGGCCATTTTGACAAGAGGCCTTATTGATAAGTGATCTTTGGACTTGTGGCCAAATTAATTTGGGGCCTTTTTGACACGAGACAGTATTGATTAGTGACCGTTTTGACATGTGATCGAATTGATTTAGGGCTATTTTGATAAGTGAACGTAATGATTTGGGGCCTTTTTCACAAAAAACCGTATTGATTTGTGACCGTTTTGACTTGTGATCGATTTGATTTTCGGGCATTTTTACAAGAGACCGTATTAATTTGTTACAGGTTTTGACTTGTGACCGAATGATTTTGGGTCAGTTTGTCATGTGACCGTGTTGATTAGTGACCGTTTTCACATGTGATTGATTTTTGTGACCGTTTTGTCTTGTGGTCGAATTGATTATCGGGCATTATGACAAGAGACCGTATTGAGTTTTGACCATTTGGACTTGTGACCGAATGATTTTGGGTCATTTTGACAAGTGACCGTATTGATTAGTGACCGTTTCGACTTTTAACCAAATTGATTTGGGGTCTATTTCACAAGTGACCGTATTGTTTTGTGACCGTTTTGAATTGGGACTGAATTGATTTGGGGCTTTTTCTCAATTGAACGTTTTGTTTTATGACCGTTTTGACTTGTGATCGAATTGATGTTCGGTCATTATGATAAGAGACCGTATTGATTAGTGACCGTTTTGACTTGTGACCAAATTGATTTAGGGTCTTTTTCACACATAACCGTATTGATTAGTGACCGTTTTGACTTGTGACCGAAATGATTTTGGGCCATTTTGACAAGTGACCGTATTAATTTGTGACCGTTTTGACTTGTGACAGAATTGACTTATGGGCTTTTTCATAAGTGACCATATTGATCAGTGACCCTTTTGACTTGTGACCGAATTGATTTAGGGCCTTTTTCACAAGTGACCTTATTGTTTTACGACTGTTTTGACTTGTGACCTAAATGATTTTGGGACGTAATGACAAGAGACGGTAATGTTTAGTGACCGTTTTTGCTTGTGACAGAATTGATTTTGGGCCATTTTCACAAGTGACTGTATGGTTTTGTGACCGTTATGACTTTGGAACGAACTAATATGGGGCCTTTTTTCTTAAGCGACCGTATTGTTTTGTGAGCGTTTTGAATCGAATTGATTTTCGGGTATTATGACAAGACAATGCATTGATTTGTGACCGTTTTGACTTCAGACCGAATGATGTTGGGTTCTTTTGACAAGTGACCGTATTGATTAGTGACCGTTTTGAATTATGACTGAATTGATTTGGGGCCATTTTGACAAGTGAACGTATTGTTTTGTGACCCTTTTGACTTGTTACCGAATTGATTTGTATCCATTTTGACAAGTGACAGAATTGATTAGTGGCCGTTTTGACTTGTGACAGAATTAATTAAGGGGCTTTTTCACAAGTGACCGATCAGTGACCGTTTTGACTTGCGATCGAATTGATTTTGGGCCATTTTGACAACAGACAGTATTGATATGTGATCGTTTTAACTTGCGATCGAATTGATTTTGGGCCATTTTGACACAGACCGTATTGATTAATAACCGTTTTGACTTTTGACCCATTGATTTTCGGCCATTTTGTGACCGCTTTGACTTGCGATCGAATTTGTTTTGGGCCGTTTTGACAAGAGACTGTATTAATAAGTGATCGTTTTAACTTGCGACGGAATAAATTTTGGGCCATTTTGACAAGAGACCGTAACGGTTAAGGACCGTTTTGTCTTGTGACCCTAATTGATTTTGGGCCATTTTGACAAGAGGCCTTATTGATAAGTGATCTTTGGACTTGTGGCCAAATTAATTTGGGGCCTTTTTGACACGCGACAGTATTGATTAGTGACCGTTTTGACATGTGATCGAATTGATTTAGGGCTATTTTGATAAGTGAACGTAATGATTTGGGGCCTTTTTCACAAAAAACCGTATTGATTTGTGACCGTTTTGACTTGTGATCGATTTGATTTTCGGGCATTTTTACAAGAGACCGTATTAATTTGTTACAGGTTTTGACTTGTGACCGAATTATTTTGGGTCAGTTTGTGATGTGACCGTGTTGATTAGTGACCGTTTTCACATGTGATTGATTTTTGTGACCGTTTTGTCTTGTGGTCGAATTGATTATCGGGCATTATGACAAGAGACCGTATTGAGTTTTGACCATTTGGACTTGTGACCGAATGATTTTGGGTCATTTTGACAAGTGACCGTATTGATTAGTGACCGTTTCGACTTTTAACCAAATTGATTTGGGGTCTATTTCACAAGTGACCGTATTGTTTTGTGACCGTTTTGAATTGGGACTGAATTGATTTGGGGCTTTTTCTCAATTGAACGTTTTGTTTTATGACCGTTTTGACTTGTGATCGAATTGATTTTCGGTCATTATGATAAGAGACCGTATTGATTAGTGACCGTTTTGACTTGTGACCAAATTGATTTAGGGTCTTTTTCACACATAACCGTATTGATTAGTGACCGTTTTGACTTGTGACCGAAATGATTTTGGGCCATTTTGACAAGTGACCGTATTAATTTGTGACCGTTTTGACTTGTGACAGAATTGACTTATGGGCTTTTTCATAAGTGACCATATTGAACAGTGACCCTTTTGACTTGTGACCGAATTGATTTAGGGCCTTTTTCACAAGTGACCTTATTGTTTTACGACTGTTTTGACTTGTGACCTAAATGATTTTGGGACGTAATGACAAGAGACGGTAATGTTTAGTGACCGTTTTTGCTTGTGACAGAATTGATTTTGGGCCATTTTCACAAGTGACTGTATGGTTTTGTGACCGTTATGACTTTGGAACGAACTAATATGGGGCCTTTTCCTTAAGCGACCGTATTGTTTTGTGAGCGTTTTGAATCGAATTGATTTTCGGGTATTATGACAAGACAATGCATTGATTTGTGACCGTTTTGACTTCAGACCGAATGATGTAGGGTTCTTTTGACAAGTGACCGTATTGATTAGTGACCGTTTTGAATTATGACTGAATTGATTTGGGGCCATTTTGACAAGTGAACGTATTGTTTTGTGACCCTTTTGACTTGTTACCGAATTGATTTGTATCCATTTTGACAAGTGACAGAATTGATTAGTGGCCGTTTTGACTTGTGACAGAATTAATTAAGGGGCTTTTTCACAAGTGACCGATCAGTGACCGTTTTGACTTGCGATCGAATTGATTTTGGGCCATTTTGACAACAGACAGTATTGATATGTGATCGTTTTAACTTGCGATCGAATTGATTTTGGGCCATTTTGACACAGACCGTATTGATTAATAACCGTTTTGACTTCTGACCCATTGATTTTCGGCCATTTTGTGACCGCTTTGACTTGCGATCGAATTTGTTTTGGGCCGTTTTGACAAGAGACTGTATTAATAAGTGATCGTTTTAACTTGCGACGGAATAAATTTTGGGCCATTTTGACAAGAGACCGTAACGGTTAAGGACCGTTTTGTCTTGTGACCCTAATTGATTTTGGGCCATTTTGACAAGAGGCCTTATTGATAAGTGATCTTTGGACTTGTGGGCAAATTAATTTGGGGCCTTTTTGACACGCGACAGTATTGATTAGTGACCGTTTTGACATGTGATCGAATTGATTTAGGGCTATTTTGATAAGTGAACGTAATGATTTGGGGCCTTTTTCACAAAAAACCGTATTGATTTGTGACCGTTTTGACTTGTGATCGATTTGATTTTCGGGCATTTTTACAAGAGACCGTATTAATTTGTTACAGGTTTTGACTTGTGACCGAATGATTTTGGGTCAGTTTGTCATGTGACCGTGTTGATTAGTGACCGTTTTCACATGTGATTGATTTTTGTGACCGTTTTGTCTTGTGGTCGAATTGATTATCGGGCATTATGACAAGAGACCGTATTGAGTTTTGACCATTTGGACTTGTGACCGAATGATTTTGGGTCATTTTGACAAGTGACCGTATTGATTAGTGACCGTTTCGACTTTTAACCAAATTGATTTGGGGTCTATTTCACAAGTGACCGTATTGTTTTGTGACCGTTTTGAATTGGGACTGAATTGATTTGGGGCTTTTTCTCAATTGAACGTTTTGTTTTATGACCGTTTTGACTTGTGATCGAATTGATTTTCGGTCATTATGATAAGAGACCGTATTGATTAGTGACCGTTTTGACTTGTGACCAAATTGATTTAGGGTCTTTTTCACACATAACCGTATTGATTAGTGACCGTTTTGACTTGTGACCGAATGATTTTGGGTCATTTTGACAAGTGACCGTATTGATTAGTGACCGTTTCGACTTTTAACCAAATTGATTTGGGGTCTATTTCACAAGTGACCGTATTGTTTTGTGACCGTTTTGAATTGGGACTGAATTGATTTGGGGCTTTTTCTCAATTGAACGTTTTGTTTTATGACCGTTTTGACTTGTGATCGAATTGATTTTCGGTCATTATGATAAGAGACCGTATTGATTAGTGACCGTTTTGACTTGTGACCAAATTGATTTAGGGTCTTTTTCACACATAACCGTATTGATTAGTGACCGTTTTGACTTGTGACCGAAATGATTTTGGGCCATTTTGATAAGTGACCGTATTAATTTGTGACCGTTTTGACTTGTGACAGAATTGACTTATGGGCTTTTTCATAAGTGACCATATTGATCAGTGACCCTTTTGAATTGTGACCGAATTGATTTAGGGCCTTTTTCACAAGTGACCTTATTGTTTTACGACTGTTTTGACTTGTGACCTAAATGATTTTGGGACGTAATGACAAGAGACGGTAATGTTTAGTGACCGTTTTTGCTTGTGACAGAATTGATTTTGGGCCATTTTCACAAGTGACTGTATGGTTTTGTGACCGTTATGACTTTGGAACGAACTAATATGGGGCCTTTTCCTTAAGCGACCGTATTGTTTTGTGAGCGTTTTGAATCGAATTGATTTTCGGGTATTATGACAAGACAATGCATTGATTTGTGACCGTTTTGACTTCAGACCGAATGATGTTGGGTTCTTTTGACAAGTGACCGTATTGATTAGTGACCGTTTTGAATTATGACTGAATTGATTTGGGGCCATTTTGACAAGTGAACGTATTGTTTTGTGACCCTTTTGACTTGTTACCGAATTGATTTGTATCCATTTTGACAAGTGACAGAATTGATTAGTGGCCGTTTTGACTTGTGACAGAATTAATTAAGGGGCTTTTTCACAAGTGACCGATCAGTGACCGTTTTGACTTGCGATCGAATTGATTTTGGGCCATTTTGACAACAGACAGTATTGATATGTGATCGTTTAAACTTGCGATCGAATTGATTTTGGGCCATTTTGACACAGACCGTATTGATTAATAACCGTTTTGACTTTTGACCCATTGATTTTCGGCCATTTTGTGACCGCTTTGACTTGCGATCGAATTTGTTTTGGGCCGTTTTGACAAGAGACTGTATTAATAAGTGATCGTTTTAACTTGCGACGGAATAAATTTTGGGCCATTTTGACAAGAGACCGTAACGGTTAAGGACCGTTTTGTCTTGTGACCCTAATTGATTTTGGGCCATTTTGACAAGAGGCCTTATTGATAAGTGATCTTTGGACTTGTGGCCAAATTAATTTGGGGCCTTTTTGACACGAGACAGTATTGATTAGTGACCGTTTTGACATGTGATCGAATTGATTTAGGGCTATTTTGATAAGTGAACGTAATGATTTGGGGCCTTTTTCACAAAAAACCGTATTGATTTGTGACCGTTTTGACTTGTGATCGATTTGATTTTCGGGCATTTTTACAAGAGACCGTATTAATTTGTTACAGGTTTTGACTTGTGACCGAATTATTTTGGGTCAGTTTGTCATGTGACCGTGTTGATTAGTGACCGTTTTCACATGTGATTGATTTTTGTGACCGTTTTGTCTTGTGGTCGAATTGATTATCGGGCATTATGACAAGAGACCGTATTGAGTTTTGACCATTTGGACTTGTGACCGAATGATTTTGGGTCATTTTGACAAGTGACCGTATTGATTAGTGACCGTTTCGACTTTTAACCAAATTGATTTGGGGTCTATTTCACAAGTGACCGTATTGTTTTGTGACCGTTTTGAATTGGGACTGAATTGATTTGGGGCTTTTTCTCAATTGAACGTTTTGTTTTATGACCGTTTTGACTTGTGATCGAATTGATTTTCGGTCATTATGATAAGAGACCGTATTGATTAGTGACCGTGTTGACTTGTGACCAAATTGATTTAGGGTCTTTTTCACACATAACCGTATTGATTAGTGACCGTTTTGACTTGTGACCGAAATGATTTTGGGCCATTTTGATAAGTGACCGTATTAATTTGTGACCGTTTTGACTTGTGACAGAATTGACTTATGGGCTTTTTCATAAGTGACCATATTGATCAGTGACCCTTTTGACTTGTGACCGAATTGATTTAGGGCCTTTTTCACAAGTGACCTTATTGTTTTACGACTGTTTTGACTTGTGACCTAAATGATTTTGGGACGTAATGACAAGAGACGGTAATGTTTAGTGACCGTTTTTGCTTGTGACAGAATTGATTTTGGGCCATTTTCACAAGTGACTGTATGGTTTTGTGACCGTTATGACTTTGGAACGAACTAATATGGGGCCTTTTCCTTAAGCGACCGTATTGTTTTGTGAGCGTTTTGAATCGAATTGATTTTCGGGTATTATGACAAGACAATGCATTGATTTGTGACCGTTTTGACTTCAGACCGAATGATGTAGGGTTCTTTTGACAAGTGACCGTATTGATTAGTGACCGTTTTGAATTATGACTGAATTGATTTGGGGCCATTTTGACAAGTGAACGTATTGTTTTGTGACCCTTTTGACTTGTTACCGAATTGATTTGTATCCATTTTGACAAGTGACAGAATTGATTAGTGGCCGTTTTGACTTGTGACAGAATTAATTAAGGGGCTTTTTCACAAGTGACCGATCAGTGACCGTTTTGACTTGCGATCGAATTGATTTTGGGCCATTTTGACAACAGACAGTATTGATATGTGATCGTTTTAACTTGCGATCGAATTGATTTTGGGCCATTTTGACACAGACCGTATTGATTAATAACCGTTTTGACTTCTGACCCATTGATTTTCGGCCATTTTGTGACCGCTTTGACTTGCGATCGAATTTGTTTTGGGCCGTTTTGACAAGAGACTGTATTAATAAGTGATCGTTTTAACTTGCGACGGAATAAATTTTGGGCCATTTTGTCTTGTGACCCTAATTGGTTTTGGGCCATTTTGACAAGAGGCCTTATTGATAAGTGATCTTTGGACTTGTGGGCAAATTAATTTGGGGCCTTTTTGACACGCGACAGTATTGATTAGTGACCGTTTTGACATGTGATCGAATTGATTTAGGGCTATTTTGATAAGTGAACGTAATGATTTGGGGCCTTTTTCACAAAAAACCGTATTGATTTGTGACCGTTTTGACTTGTGATCGATTTGATTTTCGGGCATTTTTACAAGAGACCGTATTAATTTGTTACAGGTTTTGACTTGTGACCGAATGATTTTGAGTCAGTTTGTCATGTGACCGTGTTGATTAGTGACCGTTTTCACATGTGATTGATTTTTGTGACCGTTTTGTCTTGTGGTCGAATTGATTATCGGGCATTATGACAAGAGACCGTATTGAGTTTTGACCATTTGGACTTGTGACCGAATGATTTTGGGTCATTTTGACAAGTGACCGTATTGATTAGTGACCGTTTCGACTTTTAACCAAATTGATTTGGGGTCTATTCACAAGTGACCGTATTGTTTTGTGACCGTTTTGAATTGGGACTGAATTGATTTGGGGCTTTTTCTCAATTGAACGTTTTGTTTTATGACCGTTTTGACTTGTGATCGAATTGATTTTCGGTCATTATGATAAGAGACCGTATTGATTAGTGACCGTTTTGACTTGTGACCAAATTGATTTAGGGTCTTTTTCACACATAACCGTATTGATTAGTGACCGTTTTGACTTGTGACCGAAATGATTTTGGGCCATTTTGACAAGTGACCGTATTAATTTGTGACCGTTTTGACTTGTGACAGAATTGACTTATGGGCTTTTTCATAAGTGACCATATTGAACAGTGACCCTTTTGACTTGTGACCGAATTGATTTAGGGCCTTTTTCACAAGTGACCTTATTGTTTTACGACTGTTTTGACTTGTGACCTAAATGATTTTGGGACGTAATGACAAGAGACGGTAATGTTTAGTGACCGTTTTTGCTTGTGACAGAATTGATTTTGGGCCATTTTCACAAGTGACTGTATGGTTTTGTGACCGTTATGACTTTGGAACGAACTAATATGGGGCCTTTTCCTTAAGCGACCGTATTGTTTTGTGAGCGTTTTGAATCGAATTGATTTTCGGGTATTATGACAAGACAATGCATTGATTTGTGACCGTTTTGACTTCAGACCGAATGATGTTGGGTTCTTTTGACAAGTGACCGTATTGATTAGTGACCGTTTTGAATTATGACTGAATTGATTTGGGGCCATTTTGACAAGTGAACGTATTGTTTTGTGACCCTTTTGACTTGTTACCGAATTGATTTGTATCCATTTTGACAAGTGACAGAATTGATTAGTGGCCGTTTTGACTTGTGACAGAATTAATTAAGGGGCTTTTTCACAAGTGACCGATCAGTGACCGTTTTGACATGCGATCGAATTGATTTTGGGCCATTTTGACAACAGACAGTATTGATATGTGATCGTTTTAACTTGCGATCGAATTGATTTTGGGCCATTTTGACACAGACCGTATTGATTAATAACCGTTTTGACTTCTGACCCATTGATTTTCGGCCATTTTGTGACCGCTTTGACTTGCGATCGAATTTGTTTTGGGCCGTTTTGACAAGAGACTGTATTAATAAGTGATCGTTTTAACTTGCGACGGAATAAATTTTGGGCCATTTTGACAAGAGACCGTAACGGTTAAGGACCGTTTTGTCTTGTGACCCTAATTGATTTTGGGCCATTTTGACAAGAGGCCTTATTGATAAGTGATCTTTGGACTTGTGGCCAAATTAATTTGGGGCCTTTTTGACACGCGACAGTATTGATTAGTGACCGTTTTGACATGTGATCGAATTGATTTAGGGCTATTTTGATAAGTGAACGTAATGATTTGGGGCCGTTTTCACAAAAAACCGTATTGATTTGTGACCGTTTTGACTTGTGATCGATTTGATTTTCGGGCATTTTTACAAGAGACCGTATTAATTTGTTACAGGTTTTGACTTGTGACCGAATTATTTTGGGTCAGTTTGTCATGTGACCGTGTTGATTAGTGACCGTTTTCACATGTGATTGATTTTTGTGACCGTTTTGTCTTGTGGTCGAATTGATTATCGGGCATTATGACAAGAGACCGTATTGAGTTTTGACCATTTGGACTTGTGACCGAATGATTTTGGGTCATTTTGACAAGTGACCGTATTGATTAGTGACCGTTTCGACTTTTAACCAAATTGATTTGGGGTCTATTTCACAAGTGACCGTATTGTTTTGTGACCGTTTTGAATTGGGACTGAATTGATTTGGGGCTTTTTCTCAATTGAACGTTTTGTTTTATGACCGTTTTGACTTGTGATCGAATTGATTTTCGGTCATTATGATAAGAGACCGTATTGATTAGTGACCGTGTTGACTTGTGACCAAATTGATTTAGGGTCTTTTTCACACATAACCGTATTGATTAGTGACCGTTTTGACTTGTGACCGAAATGATTTTGGGCCATTTTGATAAGTGACCGTATTAATTTGTGACCGTTTTGACTTGTGACAGAATTGACTTATGGGCTTTTTCATAAGTGACCATATTGATCAGTGACCCTTTTGACTTGTGACCGAATTGATTTAGGGCCTTTTTCACAAGTGACCTTATTGTTTTACGACTGTTTTGACTTGTGACCTAAATGATTTTGGGACGTAATGACAAGAGACGGTAATGTTTAGTGACCGTTTTTGCTTGTGACAGAATTGATTTTGGGCCATTTTCACAAGTGACTGTATGGTTTTGTGACCGTTATGACTTTGGAACGAACTAATATGGGGCCTTTTCCTTAAGCGACCGTATTGTTTTGTGAGCGTTTTGAATCGAATTGATTTTCGGGTATTATGACAAGACAATGCATTGATTTGTGACCGTTTTGACTTCAGACCGAATGATGTAGGGTTCTTTTGACAAGTGACCGTATTGATTAGTGACCGTTTTGAATTATGACTGAATTGATTTGGGGCCATTTTGACAAGTGAACGTATTGTTTTGTGACCCTTTTGACTTGTTACCGAATTGATTTGTATCCATTTTGACAAGTGACAGAATTGATTAGTGGCCGTTTTGACTTGTGACAGAATTAATTAAGGGGCTTTTTCACAAGTGACCGATCAGTGACCGTTTTGACTTGCGATCGAATTGATTTTGGGCCATTTTGACAACAGACAGTATTGATATGTGATCGTTTTAACTTGCGATCGAATTGATTTTGGGCCATTTTGACACAGACCGTATTGATTAATAACCGTTTTGACTTCTGACCCATTGATTTTCGGCCATTTTGTGACCGCTTTGACTTGCGATCGAATTTGTTTTGGGCCGTTTTGACAAGAGACTGTATTAATAAGTGATCGTTTTAACTTGCGACGGAATAAATTTTGGGCCATTTTGTCTTGTGACCCTAATTGGTTTTGGGCCATTTTGACAAGAGGCCTTATTGATAAGTGATCTTTGGACTTGTGGGCAAATTAATTTGGGGCCTTTTTGACACGCGACAGTATTGATTAGTGACCGTTTTGACATGTGATCGAATTGATTTAGGGCTATTTTGATAAGTGAACGTAATGATTTGGGGCCTTTTTCACAAAAAACCGTATTGATTTGTGACCGTTTTGACTTGTGATCGATTTGATTTTCGGGCATTTTTACAAGAGACCGTATTAATTTGTTACAGGTTTTGACTTGTGACCGAATGATTTTGAGTCAGTTTGTCATGTGACCGTGTTGATTAGTGACCGTTTTCACATGTGATTGATTTTTGTGACCGTTTTGTCTTGTGGTCGAATTGATTATCGGGCATTATGACAAGAGACCGTATTGAGTTTTGACCATTTGGACTTGTGACCGAATGATTTTGGGTCATTTTGACAAGTGACCGTATTGATTAGTGACCGTTTCGACTTTTAACCAAATTGATTTGGGGTCTATTCACAAGTGACCGTATTGTTTTGTGACCGTTTTGAATTGGGACTGAATTGATTTGGGGCTTTTTCTCAATTGAACGTTTTGTTTTATGACCGTTTTGACTTGTGATCGAATTGATTTTCGGTCATTATGATAAGAGACCGTATTGATTAGTGACCGTTTTGACTTGTGACCAAATTGATTTAGGGTCTTTTTCACACATAACCGTATTGATTAGTGACCGTTTTGACTTGTGACCGAAATGATTTTGGGCCATTTTGACAAGTGACCGTATTAATTTGTGACCGTTTTGACTTGTGACAGAATTGACTTATGGGCTTTTTCATAAGTGACCATATTGAACAGTGACCCTTTTGACTTGTGACCGAATTGATTTAGGGCCTTTTTCACAAGTGACCTTATTGTTTTACGACTGTTTTGACTTGTGACCTAAATGATTTTGGGACGTAATGACAAGAGACGGTAATGTTTAGTGACCGTTTTTGCTTGTGACAGAATTGATTTTGGGCCATTTTCACAAGTGACTGTATGGTTTTGTGACCGTTATGACTTTGGAACGAACTAATATGGGGCCTTTTCCTTAAGCGACCGTATTGTTTTGTGAGCGTTTTGAATCGAATTGATTTTCGGGTATTATGACAAGACAATGCATTGATTTGTGACCGTTTTGACTTCAGACCGAATGATGTTGGGTTCTTTTGACAAGTGACCGTATTGATTAGTGACCGTTTTGAATTATGACTGAATTGATTTGGGGCCATTTTGACAAGTGAACGTATTGTTTTGTGACCCTTTTGACTTGTTACCGAATTGATTTGTATCCATTTTGACAAGTGACAGAATTGATTAGTGGCCGTTTTGACTTGTGACAGAATTAATTAAGGGGCTTTTTCACAAGTGACCGATCAGTGACCGTTTTGACATGCGATCGAATTGATTTTGGGCCATTTTGACAACAGACAGTATTGATATGTGATCGTTTTAACTTGCGATCGAATTGATTTTGGGCCATTTTGACACAGACCGTATTGATTAATAACCGTTTTGACTTCTGACCCATTGATTTTCGGCCATTTTGTGACCGCTTTGACTTGCGATCGAATTTGTTTTGGGCCGTTTTGACAAGAGACTGTATTAATAAGTGATCGTTTTAACTTGCGACGGAATAAATTTTGGGCCATTTTGACAAGAGACCGTAACGGTTAAGGACCGTTTTGTCTTGTGACCCTAATTGATTTTGGGCCATTTTGACAAGAGGCCTTATTGATAAGTGATCTTTGGACTTGTGGCCAAATTAATTTGGGGCCTTTTTGACACGCGACAGTATTGATTAGTGACCGTTTTGACATGTGATCGAATTGATTTAGGGCTATTTTGATAAGTGAACGTAATGATTTGGGGCCTTTTTCACAAAAAACCGTATTGATTTGTGACCGTTTTGACTTGTGATCGATTTGATTTTCGGGCATTTTTACAAGAGACCGTATTAATTTGTTACAGGTTTTGACTTGTGACCGAATTATTTTGGGTCAGTTTGTCATGTGACCGTGTTGATTAGTGACCGTTTTCACATGTGATTGATTTTTGTGACCGTTTTGTCTTGTGGTCGAATTGATTATCGGGCATTATGACAAGAGACCGTATTGAGTTTTGACCATTTGGACTTGTGACCGAATGATTTTGGGTCATTTTGACAAGTGACCGTATTGATTAGTGACCGTTTCGACTTTTAACCAAATTGATTTGGGGTCTATTTCACAAGTGACCGTATTGTTTTGTGACCGTTTTGAATTGGGACTGAATTGATTTGGGGCTTTTTCTCAATTGAACGTTTTGTTTTATGACCGTTTTGACTTGTGATCGAATTGATTTTCGGTCATTATGATAAGAGACCGTATTGATTAGTGACCGTTTTGACTTGTGACCAAATTGATTTAGGGTCTTTTTCACACATAACCGTATTGATTAGTGACCGTTTTGACTTGTGACCGAAATGATTTTGGGCCATTTTGATAAGTGACCGTATTAATTTGTGACCGTTTTGACTTGTGACAGAATTGACTTATGGGCTTTTTCATAAGTGACCATATTGATCAGTGACCCTTTTGACTTGTGACCGAATTGATTTAGGGCCTTTTTCACAAGTGACCTTATTGTTTTACGACTGTTTTGACTTGTGACCTAAATGATTTTGGGACGTAATGACAAGAGACGGTAATGTTTAGTGACCGTTTTTGCTTGTGACAGAATTGATTTTGGGCCATTTTCACAAGTGACTGTATGGTTTTGTGACCGTTATGACTTTGGAACGAACTAATATGGGGCCTTTTCCTTAAGCGACCGTATTGTTTTGTGAGCGTTTTGAATCGAATTGATTTTCGGGTATTATGACAAGACAATGCATTGATTTGTGACCGTTTTGACTTCAGACCGAATGATGTAGGTTCTTTTGACAAGTGACCGTATTGATTAGTGACCGTTTTGAATTATGACTGAATTGATTTGGGGCCATTTTGACAAGTGAACGTATTGTTTTGTGACCCTTTTGACTTGTTACCGAATTGATCTGTATCAATTTTGACAAGTGACAGAATTGATTAGTGGCCGTTTTGACTTGTGACAGAATTAATTAAGGGGCTTTTTCACAAGTGACCGATCAGTGACCGTTTTGACTTGCGATCGAATTGATTTTGGGCCATTTTGACAACAGACAGTATTGATATGTGATCGTTTTAACTTGCGATCGAATTGATTTTGGGCCATTTTGACACAGACCGTATTGATTAATAACCGTTTTGACTTCTGACCCATTGATTTTCGGCCATTTTGTGACCGCTTTGACTTGCGATCGAATTTGTTTTGGGCCGTTTTGACAAGAGACTGTATTAATAAGTGATCGTTTTAACTTGCGACGGAATAAATTTTGGGCCATTTTGACAAGAGACCGTAACGGTTAAGGACCGTTTTGTCTTGTGACCCTAATTGATTTTGGGCCATTTTGACAAGAGGCCTTATTGATAAGTGATCTTTGGACTTGTGGCCAAATTAATTTGGGGCCTTTTTGACACGCGACAGTATTGATTAGTGACCGTTTTGACATGTGATCGAATTGATTTAGGGCTATTTTGATAAGTGAACGTAATGATTTGGGGCCTTTTTCACAAAAAACCGTATTGATTTGTGACCGTTTTGACTTGTGATCGATTTGATTTTCGGGCATTTTTACAAGAGACCGTATTAATTTGTTACAGGTTTTGACTTGTGACCGAATGATTTTGGGTCAGTTTGTCATGTGACCGTGTTGATTAGTGACCGTTTTCACATGTGATTGATTTTTGTGACCATTTTGACTTGTGGTCGAATTGATTATCGGGCATTATGACAAGAGACCGTATTGAGTTTTGACCATTTGGACTTGTGACCGAATGATTTTGGGTCATTTTGACAAGTGACCGTATTGATTAGTGACCGTTTCGACTTTTAACCAAATTGATTTGGGGTCTATTTCACAAGTGACCGTATTGTTTTGTGACCGTTTTGAATTGGGACTGAATTGATTTGGGGCTTTTTCTCAATTGAACGTTTTGTTTTATGACCGTTTTGACTTGTGATCGAATTGATTTTCGGTCATTATGATAAGAGACCGTATTGATTAGTGACCGTTTTGACTTGTGACCAAATTGATTTAGGGTCTTTTTCACACATAACCGTATTGATTAGTGACCGTTTTGACTTGTGACCGAAATGATTTTGGGCCATTTTGATAAGTGACCGTATTAATTTGTGACCGTTTTGACTTGTGACAGAATTGACTTATGGGCTTTTTCATAAGTGACCATATTGATCAGTGACCCTTTTGAATTGTGACCGAATTGATTTAGGGCCTTTTTCACAAGTGACCTTATTGTTTTACGACTGTTTTGACTTGTGACCTAAATGATTTTGGGACGTAATGACAAGAGACGGTAATGTTTAGTGACCGTTTTTGCTTGTGACAGAATTGATTTTGGGCCATTTTCACAAGTGACTGTATGGTTTTGTGACCGTTATGACTTTGGAACGAACTAATATGGGGCCTTTTCCTTAAGCGACCGTATTGTTTTGTGAGCGTTTTGAATCGAATTGATTTTCGGGTATTATGACAAGACAATGCATTGATTTGTGACCGTTTTGACTTCAGACCGAATGATGTAGGGTTCTTTTGACAAGTGACCGTATTGATTAGTGACCGTTTTGAATTATGACTGAATTGATTTGGGGCCATTTTGACAAGTGAACGTATTGTTTTGTGACCCTTTTGACTTGTTACCGAATTGATTTGTATCCATTTTGACAAGTGACAGAATTGATTAGTGGCCGTTTTGACTTGTGACAGAATTAATTAAGGGGCTTTTTCACAAGTGACCGATCAGTGACCGTTTTGACTTGCGATCGAATTGATTTTGGGCCATTTTGACAACAGACAGTATTGATATGTGATCGTTTTAACTTGCGATCGAATTGATTTTGGGCCATTTTGACACAGACCGTATTGATTAATAACCGTTTTGACTTTTGACCCATTGATTTTCGGCCATTTTGTGACCGCTTTGACTTGCGATCGAATTTGTTTTGGGCCGTTTTGACAAGAGTCTGTATTAATAAGTGATCGTTTTAACTTGCGACGGAATAAATTTTGGGCCATTTTGACAAGAGACCGTAACGGTTAAGGACCGTTTTGTCTTGTGACCCTAATTGATTTTGGGCCATTTTGACAAGAGGCCTTATTGATAAGTGATCTTTGGACTTGTGGCCAAATTAATTTGGGGCCTTTTTGACACGAGACAGTATTGATTAGTGACCGTTTTGACATGTGATCGAATTGATTTAGGGCTATTTTGATAAGTGAACGTAATGATTTGGGGCCTTTTTCACAAAAAACCGTATTGATTTGTGACCGTTTTGACTTGTGATCGATTTGATTTTCGGGCATTTTTACAAGAGACCGTATTAATTTGTTACAGGTTTTGACTTGTGACCGAATTATTTTGGGTCAGTTTGTGATGTGACCGTGTTGATTAGTGACCGTTTTCACATGTGATTGATTTTTGTGACCGTTTTGTCTTGTGGTCGAATTGATTATCGGGCATTATGACAAGAGACCGTATTGAGTTTTGACCATTTGGACTTGTGACCGAATGATTTTGGGTCATTTTGACAAGTGACCGTATTGATTAGTGACCGTTTCGACTTTTAACCAAATTGATTTGGGGTCTATTTCACAAGTGACCGTATTGTTTTGTGACCGTTTTGAATTGGGACTGAATTGATTTGGGGCTTTTTCTCAATTGAACGTTTTGTTTTATGACCGTTTTGACTTGTGATCGAATTGATTTTCGGTCATTATGATAAGAGACCGTATTGATTAGTGACCGTGTTGACTTGTGACCAAATTGATTTAGGGTCTTTTTCACACATAACCGTATTGATTAGTGACCGTTTTGACTTGTGACCGAAATGATTTTGGGCCATTTTGATAAGTGACCGTATTAATTTGTGACCGTTTTGACTTGTGACAGAATTGACTTATGGGCTTTTTCATAAGTGACCATATTGATCAGTGACCCTTTTGACTTGTGACCGAATTGATTTAGGGCCTTTTTCACAAGTGACCTTATTGTTTTACGACTGTTTTGACTTGTGACCTAAATGATTTTGGGACGTAATGACAAGAGACGGTAATGTTTAGTGACCGTTTTTGCTTGTGACAGAATTGATTTTGGGCCATTTTCACAAGTGACTGTATGGTTTTGTGACCGTTATGACTTTGGAACGAACTAATATGGGGCCTTTTCCTTAAGCGACCGTATTGTTTTGTGAGCGTTTTGAATCGAATTGATTTTCGGGTATTATGACAAGACAATGCATTGATTTGTGACCGTTTTGACTTCAGACCGAATGATGTTGGGTTCTTTTGACAAGTGACCGTATTGATTAGTGACCGTTTTGAATTATGACTGAATTGATTTGGGGCCATTTTGACAAGTGAACGTATTGTTTTGTGACCCTTTTGACTTGTTACCGAATTGATTTGTATCCATTTTGACAAGTGACAGAATTGATTAGTGGCCGTTTTGACTTGTGACAGAATTAATTAAGGGGCTTTTTCACAAGTGACCGATCAGTGACCGTTTTGACTTGCGATCGAATTGATTTTGGGCCATTTTGACAACAGACAGTATTGATATGTGATCGTTTTAACTTGCGATCGAATTGATTTTGGGCCATTTTGACACAGACCGTATTGATTAATAACCGTTTTGACTTCTGACCCATTGATTTTCGGCCATTTTGTGACCGCTTTGACTTGCGATCGAATTTGTTTTGGGCCGTTTTGACAAGAGACTGTATTAATAAGTGATCGTTTTAACTTGCGACGGAATAAATTTTGGGCCATTTTGACAAGAGACCGTAACGGTTAAGGACCGTTTTGTCTTGTGACCCTAATTGATTTTGGGCCATTTTGACAAGAGGCCTTATTGATAAGTGATCTTTGGACTTGTGGGCAAATTAATTTGGGGCCTTTTTGACACGCGACAGTATTGATTAGTGACCGTTTTGACATGTGATCGAATTGATTTAGGGCTATTTTGATAAGTGAACGTAATGATTTGGGGCCTTTTTCACAAAAAACCGTATTGATTTGTGACCGTTTTGACTTGTGATCGATTTGATTTTCGGGCATTTTTACAAGAGACCGTATTAATTTGTTACAGGTTTTGACTTGTGACCGAATTATTTTGGGTCAGTTTGTGATGTGACCGTGTTGATTAGTGACCGTTTTCACATGTGATTGATTTTTGTGACCGTTTTGTCTTGTGGTCGAATTGATTATCGGGCATTATGACAAGAGACCGTATTGAGTTTTGACCATTTGGACTTGTGACCGAATGATTTTGGGTCATTTTGACAAGTGACCGTATTGATTAGTGACCGTTTCGACTTTTAACCAAATTGATTTGGGGTCTATTTCACAAGTGACCGTATTGTTTTGTGACCGTTTTGAATTGGGACTGAATTGATTTGGGGCTTTTTCTCAATTGAACGTTTTGTTTTATGACCGTTTTGACTTGTGATCGAATTGATTTTCGGTCATTATGATAAGAGACCGTATTGATTAGTGACCGTTTTGACTTGTGACCAAATTGATTTAGGGTCTTTTTCACACATAACCGTATTGATTAGTGACCGTTTTGACTTGTGACCGAAATGATTTTGGGCCATTTTGATAAGTGACCGTATTAATTTGTGACCGTTTTGACTTGTGACAGAATTGACTTATGGGCTTTTTCATAAGTGACCATATTGATCAGTGACCCTTTTGAATTGTGACCGAATTGATTTAGGGCCTTTTTCACAAGTGACCTTATTGTTTTACGACTGTTTTGACTTGTGACCTAAATGATTTTGGGACGTAATGACAAGAGACGGTAATGTTTAGTGACCGTTTTTGCTTGTGACAGAATTGATTTTGGGCCATTTTCACAAGTGACTGTATGGTTTTGTGACCGTTATGACTTTGGAACGAACTAATATGGGGCCTTTTCCTTAAGCGACCGTATTGTTTTGTGAGCGTTTTGAATCGAATTGATTTTCGGGTATTATGACAAGACAATGCATTGATTTGTGACCGTTTTGACTTCAGACCGAATGATGTAGGGTTCTTTTGACAAGTGACCGTATTGATTAGTGACCGTTTTGAATTATGACTGAATTGATTTGGGGCCATTTTGACAAGTGAACGTATTGTTTTGTGACCCTTTTGACTTGTTACCGAATTGATTTGTATCCATTTTGACAAGTGACAGAATTGATTAGTGGCCGTTTTGACTTGTGACAGAATTAATTAAGGGGCTTTTTCACAAGTGACCGATCAGTGACCGTTTTGACTTGCGATCGAATTGATTTTGGGCCATTTTGACAACAGACAGTATTGATATGTGATCGTTTTAACTTGCGATCGAATTGATTTTGGGCCATTTTGACACAGACCGTATTGATTAATAACCGTTTTGACTTCTGACCCATTGATTTTCGGCCATTTTGTGACCGCTTTGACTTGCGATCGAATTTGTTTTGGGCCGTTTTGACAAGAGACTGTATTAATAAGTGATCGTTTTAACTTGCGACGGAATAAATTTTGGGCCATTTTGACAAGAGACCGTAACGGTTAAGGACCGTTTTGTCTTGTGACCCTAATTGATTTTGGGCCATTTTGACAAGAGGCCTTATTGATAAGTGATCTTTGGACTTGTGGGCAAATTAATTTGGGGCCTTTTTGACACGCGACAGTATTGATTAGTGACCGTTTTGACATGTGATCGAATTGATTTAGGGCTATTTTGATAAGTGAACGTAATGATTTGGGGCCTTTTTCACAAAAAACCGTATTGATTTGTGACCGTTTTGACTTGTGATCGATTTGATTTTCGGGCATTTTTACAAGAGACCGTATTAATTTGTTACAGGTTTTGACTTGTGACCGAATTATTTTGGGTCAGTTTGTGATGTGACCGTGTTGATTAGTGACCGTTTTCACATGTGATTGATTTTTGTGACCGTTTTGTCTTGTGGTCGAATTGATTATCGGGCATTATGACAAGAGACCGTATTGAGTTTTGACCATTTGGACTTGTGACCGAATGATTTTGGGTCATTTTGACAAGTGACCGTATTGATTAGTGACCGTTTCGACTTTTAACCAAATTGATTTGGGGTCTATTTCACAAGTGACCGTATTGTTTTGTGACCGTTTTGAATTGGGACTGAATTGATTTGGGGCTTTTTCTCAATTGAACGTTTTGTTTTATGACCGTTTTGACTTGTGATCGAATTGATTTTCGGTCATTATGATAAGAGACCGTATTGATTAGTGACCGTTTTGACTTGTGACCAAATTGATTTAGGGTCTTTTTCACAAATAACCGTATTGATTAGTGACCGTTTTGACTTGTGACCGAAATGATTTTGGGCCATTTTGATAAGTGACCGTATTAATTTGTGACCGTTTTGACTTGTGACAGAATTGACTTATGGGCTTTTTCATAAGTGACCATATTGATCAGTGACCCTTTTGAATTGTGACCGAATTGATTTAGGGCCTTTTTCACAAGTGACCTTATTGTTTTACGACTGTTTTGACTTGTGACCTAAATGATTTTGGGACGTAATGACAAGAGACGGTAATGTTTAGTGACCGTTTTTGCTTGTGACAGAATTGATTTTGGGCCATTTTCACAAGTGACTGTATGGTTTTGTGACCGTTATGACTTTGGAACGAACTAATATGGGGCCTTTTCCTTAAGCGACCGTATTGTTTTGTGAGCGTTTTGAATCGAATTGATTTTCGGGTATTATGACAAGACAATGCATTGATTTGTGACCGTTTTGACTTCAGACCGAATGATGTTGGGTTCTTTTGACAAGTGACCGTATTGATTAGTGACCGTTTTGAATTATGAGTGAATTGATTTGGGGCCATTTTGACAAGTGAACGTATTGTTTTGTGACCCTTTTGACTTGTTACCGAATTGATTTGTATCCATTTTGACAAGTGACAGAATTGATTAGTGGCCGTTTTGACTTGTGACAGAATTAATTAAGGGGCTTTTTCACAAGTGACCGATCAGTGACCGTTTTGACTTGCGATCGAATTGATTTTGGGCCATTTTGACAACAGACGGTATTGATATGTGATCGTTTTAACTTGCGATCGAATTGATTTTGGGCCATTTTGACACAGACCGTATTGATTAATAACCGTTTTGACTTCTGACCCATTGATTTTCGGCCATTTTGTGACCGCTTTGACTTGCGATCGAATTTGTTTTGGGCCGTTTTGACAAGAGACTGTATTAATAAGTGATCGTTTTAACTTGCGACGGAATAAATTTTGGGCCATTTTGTCTTGTGACCCTAATTGATTTTGGGCCATTTTGACAAGAGGCCTTATTGATAAGTGATCTTTGGACTTGTGGGCAAATTAATTTGGGGCCTTTTTGACACGCGACACTATTGATTAGTGACCGTTTTGACATGTGATCGAATTGATTTAGGGCTATTTTGATAAGTGAACGTAATGATTTGGGGCCTTTTTCACAAAAAACCGTATTGATTTGTGACCGTTTTGACTTGTGATCGATTTGATTTTCGGGCATTTTTACAAGAGACCGTATTAATTTGTTACAGGTTTTGACTTGTGACCGAATGATTTTGGGTCAGTTTGTCATGTGACCGTGTTGATTAGTGACCGTTTTCACATGTGATTGATTTTTGTGACCGTTTTGTATTGTGGTCGAATTGATTATCGGGCATTATGACAAGAGACCGTATTGAGTTTTGACCATTTGGACTTGTGACCGAATGATTTTGGGTCATTTTGACAAGTGACCGTATTGATTAGTGACCGTTTCGACTTTTAACCAAATTGATTTGGGGTCTATTTCACAAGTGACCGTATTGTTTTGTGACCGTTTTGAATTGGGACTGAATTGATTTGGGGCCTTTTCTCAATTGAACGTTTTGTTTTATGACCGTTTTGACTTGTGATCGAATTGATTTTCGGTCATTATAATAAGAGACCGTATTGATTAGTGACCGTTTTGACTTGTGACCAAATTGATTTAGGGTCTTTTTCACACATAACCGTATTGATTAGTGACCGTTTTGACTTGTGACCGAAATGATTTTGGGCCATTTTGACAAGTGACCGTATTAATTTGTGACCGTTTTGACTTGTGACAGAATTGACTTATGGGCTTTTTCATAAGTGACCATATTGATCAGTGACCCTTTTGACTTGTGACCGAATTGATTTAGGGCCTTTTTCACAAGTGACCTTATTGTTTTACGACTGTTTTGACTTGTGACCTAAATGATTTTGGGACGTAATGACAAGAGACGGTAATGTTTAGTGACCGTTTTTGCTTGTGACAGAATTGATTTTGGGCCATTTTCACAAGTGACTGTATGGTTTTGTGACCGTTATGACTTTGGAACGAACTAATATGGGGTCTTTTCCTTAAGCGACCGTATTGTTTTGTGAGCGTTTTGAATCGAATTGATTTTCGGGTATTATGACAAGACAATGCATTGATTTGTGACCGTTTTGACTTCAGACCGAATGATGTTGGGTTCTTTTGACAAGTGACCGTATTGATTAGTGACCGTTTTGAATTATGACTGAATTGATTTGGGGCCATTTTGACAAGTGAACGTATTGTTTTGTGACCCTTTTGACTTGTTACCGAATTGATTTGTATCCATTTTGACAAGTGACAGAATTGATTAGTGGCCGTTTTGACTTGTGACAGAATTAATTAAGGGGCTTTTTCACAAGTGACCGATCAGTGACCGTTTTGACATGCGATCGAATTGATTTTGGGCCATTTTGACAACAGACAGTATTGATATGTGATCGTTTTAACTTGCGATCGAATTGATTTTGGGCCATTTTGACACAGACCGTATTGATTAATAACCGTTTTGACTTCTGACCCATTGATTTTCGGCCATTTTGTGACCGCTTTGACTTGCGATCGAATTTGTTTTGGGCCGTTTTGACAAGAGACTGTATTAATAAGTGATCGTTTTAACTTGCGACGGAATAAATTTTGGGCCATTTTGACAAGAGACCGTAACGGTTAAGGACCGTTTTGTCTTGTGACCCTAATTGATTTTGGGCCATTTTGACAAGAGGCCTTATTGATAAGTGATCTTTGGACTTGTGGCCAAATTAATTTGGGGCCTTTTTGACACGCGACAGTATTGATTAGTGACCGTTTTGACATGTGATCGAATTGATTTAGGGCTATTTTGATAAGTGAACGTAATGATTTGGGGCCTTTTTCACAAAAAACCGTATTGATTTGTGACCGTTTTGACTTGTGATCGATTTGATTTTCGGGCATTTTTACAAGAGACCGTATTAATTTGTTACAGGTTTTGACTTGTGACCGAATTATTTTGGGTCAGTTTGTCATGTGACCGTGTTGATTAGTGACCGTTTTCACATGTGATTGATTTTTGTGACCGTTTTGTCTTGTGGTCGAATTGATTATCGGGCATTATGACAAGAGACCGTATTGAGTTTTGACCATTTGGACTTGTGACCGAATGATTTTGGGTCATTTTGACAAGTGACCGTATTGATTAGTGACCGTTTCGACTTTTAACCAAATTGATTTGGGGTCTATTTCACAAGTGACCGTATTGTTTTGTGACCGTTTTGAATTGGGACTGAATTGATTTGGGGCTTTTTCTCAATTGAACGTTTTGTTTTATGACCGTTTTGACTTGTGATCGAATTGATTTTCGGTCATTATGATAAGAGACCGTATTGATTAGTGACCGTTTTGACTTGTGACCAAATTGATTTAGGGTCTTTTTCACACATAACCGTATTGATTAGTGACCGTTTTGACTTGTGACCGAAATGATTTTGGGCCATTTTGATAAGTGACCGTATTAATTTGTGACCGTTTTGACTTGTGACAGAATTGACTTATGGGCTTTTTCATAAGTGACCATATTGATCAGTGACCCTTTTGACTTGTGACCGAATTGATTTAGGGCCTTTTTCACAAGTGACCTTATTGTTTTACGACTGTTTTGACTTGTGACCTAAATGATTTTGGGACGTAATGACAAGAGACGGTAATGTTTAGTGACCGTTTTTGCTTGTGACAGAATTGATTTTGGGCCATTTTCACAAGTGACTGTATGGTTTTGTGACCGTTATGACTTTGGAACGAACTAATATGGGGCCTTTTCCTTAAGCGACCGTATTGTTTTGTGAGCGTTTTGAATCGAATTGATTTTCGGGTATTATGACAAGACAATGCATTGATTTGTGACCGTTTTGACTTCAGACCGAATGATGTAGGTTCTTTTGACAAGTGACCGTATTGATTAGTGACCGTTTTGAATTATGACTGAATTGATTTGGGGCCATTTTGACAAGTGAACGTATTGTTTTGTGACCCTTTTGACTTGTTACCGAATTGATCTGTATCAATTTTGACAAGTGACAGAATTGATTAGTGGCCGTTTTGACTTGTGACAGAATTAATTAAGGGGCTTTTTCACAAGTGACCGATCAGTGACCGTTTTGACTTGCGATCGAATTGATTTTGGGCCATTTTGACAACAGACAGTATTGATATGTGATCGTTTTAACTTGCGATCGAATTGATTTTGGGCCATTTTGACACAGACCGTATTGATTAATAACCGTTTTGACTTCTGACCCATTGATTTTCGGCCATTTTGTGACCGCTTTGACTTGCGATCGAATTTGTTTTGGGCCGTTTTGACAAGAGACTGTATTAATAAGTGATCGTTTTAACTTGCGACGGAATAAATTTTGGGCCATTTTGACAAGAGACCGTAACGGTTAAGGACCGTTTTGTCTTGTGACCCTAATTGATTTTGGGCCATTTTGACAAGAGGCCTTATTGATAAGTGATCTTTGGACTTGTGGCCAAATTAATTTGGGGCCTTTTTGACACGCGACAGTATTGATTAGTGACCGTTTTGACATGTGATCGAATTGATTTAGGGCTATTTTGATAAGTGAACGTAATGATTTGGGGCCTTTTTCACAAAAAACCGTATTGATTTGTGACCGTTTTGACTTGTGATCGATTTGATTTTCGGGCATTTTTACAAGAGACCGTATTAATTTGTTACAGGTTTTGACTTGTGACCGAATTATTTTGGGTCAGTTTGTCATGTGACCGTGTTGATTAGTGACCGTTTTCACATGTGATTGATTTTTGTGACCGTTTTGTCTTGTGGTCGAATTGATTATCGGGCATTATGACAAGAGACCGTATTGAGTTTTGACCATTTGGACTTGTGACCGAATGATTTTGGGTCATTTTGACAAGTGACCGTATTGATTAGTGACCGTTTCGACTTTTAACCAAATTGATTTGGGGTCTATTTCACAAGTGACCGTATTGTTTCGTGACCGTTTTGAATTGGGACTGAATTGATTTGGGGCCTTTTCTCAATTGAACGTTTTGTTTTATGACCGTTTTGACTTGTGATCGAATTGATTTTCGGTCATTATAATAAGAGACCGTATTGATAAGTGACCGTTTTGACTTGTGACCAAATTGATTTAGGGTCTTTTTCACACATAACCGTATTGATTAGTGACAGTTTTGACTTGTGACCGAAATGAAATTGGGCCATTTTGACAAGTGACCGTATTAATTTGTGACCGTTTTGACTTGTGACAGAATTGACTTATGGGCTTTTTCATAAGTGACCATATTGATCAGTGACCCTTTTGACTTGTGACCGAATTGATTTAGGGCCTTTTTCACAAGTGACCTTATTGTTTTACGACTGTTTTGACTTGTGACCTAAATGATTTTGGGACGTAATGACAAGAGACGGTAATGTTTAGTGACCGTTTTTGCTTGTGACAGAATTGATTTTGGGCCATTTTCACAAGTGACTGTATGGTTTTGTGACCGTTATGACTTTGGAACGAACTAATATGGGGCCTTTTCCTTAAGCGACCGTATTGTTTTGTGAGCGTTTTGAATCGAATTGATTTTCGGGTATTATGACAAGACAATGCATTGATTTGTGACCGTTTTGACTTCAGACCGAATGATGTTGGGTTCTTTTGACAAGTGACCGTATTGATTAGTGACCGTTTTGAATTATGAGTGAATTGATTTGGGGCCATTTTGACAAGTGAACGTATTGTTTTGTGACCCTTTTGACTTGTTACCGAATTGATTTGTATCCATTTTGACAAGTGACAGAATTGATTAGTGGCCGTTTTGACTTGTGACAGAATTAATTAAGGGGCTTTTTCACAAGTGACCGATCAGTGACCGTTTTGACTTGCGATCGAATTGATTTTGGGCCATTTTGACAACAGACAGTATTGATATGTGATCGTTTTAACTTGCGATCGAATTGATTTTGGGCCATTTTGACACAGACCGTATTGATTAATAACCGTTTTGACTTCTGACCCATTGATTTTCGGCCATTTTGTGACCGCTTTGACTTGCGATCGAATTTGTTTTGGGCCGTTTTGACAAGAGACTGTATTAATAAGTGATCGTTTTAACTTGCGACGGAATAAATTTTGGGCCATTTTGACAAGAGACCGTAACGGTTAAGGACCGTTTTGTCTTGTGACCCTAATTGATTTTGGGCCATTTTGACAAGAGGCCTTATTGATAAGTGATCTTTGGACTTGTGGCCAAATGAATTTGGGGCCTTTTTGACACGAGACAGTATTGATTAGTGACCGTTTTGACATGTGATCGAATTGATTTAGGGCTATTTTGATAAGTGAACGTAATGATTTGGGGCCTTTTTCACAAAAAACCGTATTGATTTGTGACCGTTTTGACTTGTGATCGATTTGATTTTCGGGCATTTTTACAAGAGACCGTATTAATTTGTTACAGGTTTTGACTTGTGACCGAATGATTTTGGGTCAGTTTGTCATGTGACCGTGTTGATTAGTGACCGTTTTCACATGTGATTGATTTTTGTGACCATTTTGACTTGTGGTCGAATTGATTATCGGGCATTATGACAAGAGACCGTATTGAGTTTTGACCATTTGGACTTGTGACCGAATGATTTTGGGTCATTTTGACAAGTGACCGTATTGATTAGTGACCGTTTCGACTTTTAACCAAATTGATTTGGGGTCTATTTCACAAGTGACCGTATTGTTTTGTGACCGTTTTGAATTGGGACTGAATTGATTTGGGGCTTTTTCTCAATTGAACGTTTTGTTTTATGACCGTTTTGACTTGTGATCGAATTGATTTTCGGTCATTATGATAAGAGACCGTATTGATTAGTGACCGTTTTGACTTGTGACCAAATTGATTTAGGGTCTTTTTCACACATAACCGTATTGATTAGTGACCGTTTTGACTTGTGACCGAAATGATTTTGGGCCATTTTGATAAGTGACCGTATTAATTTGTGACCGTTTTGACTTGTGACAGAATTGACTTATGGGCTTTTTCATAAGTGACCATATTGATCAGTGACCCTTTTGAATTGTGACCGAATTGATTTAGGGCCTTTTTCACAAGTGACCTTATTGTTTTACGACTGTTTTGACTTGTGACCTAAATGATTTTGGGACGTAATGACAAGAGACGGTAATGTTTAGTGACCGTTTTTGCTTGTGACAGAATTGATTTTGGGCCATTTTCACAAGTGACTGTATGGTTTTGTGACCGTTATGACTTTGGAACGAACTAATATGGGGTCTTTTCCTTAAGCGACCGTATTGTTTTGTGAGCGTTTTGAATCGAATTGATTTTCGGGTATTATGACAAGACAATGCATTGATTTGTGACCGTTTTGACTTCAGACCGAATGATGTTGGGTTCTTTTGACAAGTGACCGTATTGATTAGTGACCGTTTTGAATTATGACTGAATTGATTTGGGGCCATTTTGACAAGTGAACGTATTGTTTTGTGACCCTTTTGACTTGTTACCGAATTGATTTGTATCCATTTTGACAAGTGACAGAATTGATTAGTGGCCGTTTTGACTTGTGACAGAATTAATTAAGGGGCTTTTTCACAAGTGACCGATCAGTGACCGTTTTGACATGCGATCGAATTGATTTTGGGCCATTTTGACAACAGACAGTATTGATATGTGATCGTTTTAACTTGCGATCGAATTGATTTTGGGCCATTTTGACACAGACCGTATTGATTAATAACCGTTTTGACTTCTGACCCATTGATTTTCGGCCATTTTGTGACCGCTTTGACTTGCGATCGAATTTGTTTTGGGCCGTTTTGACAAGAGACTGTATTAATAAGTGATCGTTTTAACTTGCGACGGAATAAATTTTGGGCCATTTTGACAAGAGACCGTAACGGTTAAGGACCGTTTTGTCTTGTGACCCTAATTGATTTTGGGCCATTTTGACAAGAGGCCTTATTGATAAGTGATCTTTGGACTTGTGGCCAAATTAATTTGGGGCCTTTTTGACACGCGACAGTATTGATTAGTGACCGTTTTGACATGTGATCGAATTGATTTAGGGCTATTTTGATAAGTGAACGTAATGATTTGGGGCCTTTTTCACAAAAAACCGTATTGATTTGTGACCGTTTTGACTTGTGATCGATTTGATTTTCGGGCATTTTTACAAGAGACCGTATTAATTTGTTACAGGTTTTGACTTGTGACCGAATTATTTTGGGTCAGTTTGTCATGTGACCGTGTTGATTAGTGACCGTTTTCACATGTGATTGATTTTTGTGACCGTTTTGTCTTGTGGTCGAATTGATTATCGGGCATTATGACAAGAGACCGTATTGAGTTTTGACCATTTGGACTTGTGACCGAATGATTTTGGGTCATTTTGACAAGTGACCGTATTGATTAGTGACCGTTTCGACTTTTAACCAAATTGATTTGGGGTCTATTTCACAAGTGACCGTATTGTTTTGTGACCGTTTTGAATTGGGACTGAATTGATTTGGGGCTTTTTCTCAATTGAACGTTTTGTTTTATGACCGTTTTGACTTGTGATCGAATTGATTTTCGGTCATTATGATAAGAGACCGTATTGATTAGTGACCGTTTTGACTTGTGACCAAATTGATTTAGGGTCTTTTTCACACATAACCGTATTGATTAGTGACCGTTTTGACTTGTGACCGAAATGATTTTGGGCCATTTTGATAAGTGACCGTATTAATTTGTGACCGTTTTGACTTGTGACAGAATTGACTTATGGGCTTTTTCATAAGTGACCATATTGATCAGTGACCCTTTTGACTTGTGACCGAATTGATTTAGGGCCTTTTTCACAAGTGACCTTATTGTTTTACGACTGTTTTGACTTGTGACCTAAATGATTTTGGGACGTAATGACAAGAGACGGTAATGTTTAGTGACCGTTTTTGCTTGTGACAGAATTGATTTTGGGCCATTTTCACAAGTGACTGTATGGTTTTGTGACCGTTATGACTTTGGAACGAACTAATATGGGGCCTTTTCCTTAAGCGACCGTATTGTTTTGTGAGCGTTTTGAATCGAATTGATTTTCGGGTATTATGACAAGACAATGCATTGATTTGTGACCGTTTTGACTTCAGACCGAATGATGTAGGTTCTTTTGACAAGTGACCGTATTGATTAGTGACCGTTTTGAATTATGACTGAATTGATTTGGGGCCATTTTGACAAGTGAACGTATTGTTTTGTGACCCTTTTGACTTGTTACCGAATTGATCTGTATCAATTTTGACAAGTGACAGAATTGATTAGTGGCCGTTTTGACTTGTGACAGAATTAATTAAGGGGCTTTTTCACAAGTGACCGATCAGTGACCGTTTTGACTTGCGATCGAATTGATTTTGGGCCATTTTGACAACAGACAGTATTGATATGTGATCGTTTTAACTTGCGATCGAATTGATTTTGGGCCATTTTGACACAGACCGTATTGATTAATAACCGTTTTGACTTCTGACCCATTGATTTTCGGCCATTTTGTGACCGCTTTGACTTGCGATCGAATTTGTTTTGGGCCGTTTTGACAAGAGACTGTATTAATAAGTGATCGTTTTAACTTGCGACGGAATAAATTTTGGGCCATTTTGACAAGAGACCGTAACGGTTAAGGACCGTTTTGTCTTGTGACCCTAATTGATTTTGGGCCATTTTGACAAGAGGCCTTATTGATAAGTGATCTTTGGACTTGTGGCCAAATTAATTTGGGGCCTTTTTGACACGCGACAGTATTGATTAGTGACCGTTTTGACATGTGATCGAATTGATTTAGGGCTATTTTGATAAGTGAACGTAATGATTTGGGGCCTTTTTCACAAAAAACCGTATTGATTTGTGACCGTTTTGACTTGTGATCGATTTGATTTTCGGGCATTTTTACAAGAGACCGTATTAATTTGTTACAGGTTTTGACTTGTGACCGAATTATTTTGGGTCAGTTTGTCATGTGACCGTGTTGATTAGTGACCGTTTTCACATGTGATTGATTTTTGTGACCGTTTTGTCTTGTGGTCGAATTGATTATCGGGCATTATGACAAGAGACCGTATTGAGTTTTGACCATTTGGACTTGTGACCGAATGATTTTGGGTCATTTTGACAAGTGACCGTATTGATTAGTGACCGTTTCGACTTTTAACCAAATTGATTTGGGGTCTATTTCACAAGTGACCGTATTGTTTCGTGACCGTTTTGAATTGGGACTGAATTGATTTGGGGCCTTTTCTCAATTGAACGTTTTGTTTTATGACCGTTTTGACTTGTGATCGAATTGATTTTCGGTCATTATAATAAGAGACCGTATTGATTAGTGACCGTTTTGACTTGTGACCAAATTGATTTAGGGTCTTTTTCACACATAACCGTATTGATTAGTGACAGTTTTGACTTGTGACCGAAATGAAATTGGGCCATTTTGACAAGTGACCGTATTAATTTGTGACCGTTTTGACTTGTGACAGAATTGACTTATGGGCTTTTTCATAAGTGACCATATTGATCAGTGACCCTTTTGACTTGTGACCGAATTGATTTAGGGCCTTTTTCACAAGTGACCTTATTGTTTTACGACTGTTTTGACTTGTGACCTAAATGATTTTGGGACGTAATGACAAGAGACGGTAATGTTTAGTGACCGTTTTTGCTTGTGACAGAATTGATTTTGGGCCATTTTCACAAGTGACTGTATGGTTTTGTGACCGTTATGACTTTGGAACGAACTAATATGGGGCCTTTTCCTTAAGCGACCGTATTGTTTTGTGAGCGTTTTGAATCGAATTGATTTTCGGGTATTATGACAAGACAATGCATTGATTTGTGACCGTTTTGACTTCAGACCGAATGATGTTGGGTTCTTTTGACAAGTGACCGTATTGATTAGTGACCGTTTTGAATTATGAGTGAATTGATTTGGGGCCATTTTGACAAGTGAACGTATTGTTTTGTGACCCTTTTGACTTGTTACCGAATTGATTTGTATCCATTTTGACAAGTGACAGAATTGATTAGTGGCCGTTTTGACTTGTGACAGAATTAATTAAGGGGCTTTTTCACAAGTGACCGATCAGTGACCGTTTTGACTTGCGATCGAATTGATTTTGGGCCATTTTGACAACAGACAGTATTGATATGTGATCGTTTTAACTTGCGATCGAATTGATTTTGGGCCATTTTGACACAGACCGTATTGATTAATAACCGTTTTGACTTCTGACCCATTGATTTTCGGCCATTTTGTGACCGCTTTGACTTGCGATCGAATTTGTTTTGGGCCGTTTTGACAAGAGACTGTATTAATAAGTGATCGTTTTAACTTGCGACGGAATAAATTTTGGGCCATTTTGACAAGAGACCGTAACGGTTAAGGACCGTTTTGTCTTGTGACCCTAATTGATTTTGGGCCATTTTGACAAGAGGCCTTATTGATAAGTGATCTTTGGACTTGTGGCCAAATGAATTTGGGGCCTTTTTGACACGAGACAGTATTGATTAGTGACCGTTTTGACATGTGATCGAATTGATTTAGGGCTATTTTGATAAGTGAACGTAATGATTTGGGGCCTTTTTCACAAAAAACCGTATTGATTTGTGACCGTTTTGACTTGTGATCGATTTGATTTTCGGGCATTTTTACAAGAGACCGTATTAATTTGTTACAGGTTTTGACTTGTGACCGAATGATTTTGGGTCAGTTTGTCATGTGACCGTGTTGATTAGTGACCGTTTTCACATGTGATTGATTTTTGTGACCATTTTGACTTGTGGTCGAATTGATTATCGGGCATTATGACAAGAGACCGTATTGAGTTTTGACCATTTGGACTTGTGACCGAATGATTTTGGGTCATTTTGACAAGTGACCGTATTGATTAGTGACCGTTTCGACTTTTAACCAAATTGATTTGGGGTCTATTTCACAAGTGACCGTATTGTTTTGTGACCGTTTTGAATTGGGACTGAATTGATTTGGGGCTTTTTCTCAATTGAACGTTTTGTTTTATGACCGTTTTGACTTGTGATCGAATTGATTTTCGGTCATTATGATAAGAGACCGTATTGATTAGTGACCGTTTTGACTTGTGACCAAATTGATTTAGGGTCTTTTTCACACATAACCGTATTGATTAGTGACCGTTTTGACTTGTGACCGAAATGATTTTGGGCCATTTTGATAAGTGACCGTATTAATTTGTGACCGTTTTGACTTGTGACAGAATTGACTTATGGGCTTTTTCATAAGTGACCATATTGATCAGTGACCCTTTTGAATTGTGACCGAATTGATTTAGGGCCTTTTTCACAAGTGACCTTATTGTTTTACGACTGTTTTGACTTGTGACCTAAATGATTTTGGGACGTAATGACAAGAGACGGTAATGTTTAGTGACCGTTTTTGCTTGTGACAGAATTGATTTTGGGCCATTTTCACAAGTGACTGTATGGTTTTGTGACCGTTATGACTTTGGAACGAACTAATATGGGGCCTTTTCCTTAAGCGACCGTATTGTTTTGTGAGCGTTTTGAATCGAATTGATTTTCGGGTATTATGACAAGACAATGCATTGATTTGTGACCGTTTTGACTTCAGACCGAATGATGTAGGGTTCTTTTGACAAGTGACCGTATTGATTAGTGACCGTTTTGAATTATGACTGAATTGATTTGGGGCCATTTTGACAAGTGAACGTATTGTTTTGTGACCCTTTTGACTTGTTACCGAATTGATTTGTATCCATTTTGACAAGTGACAGAATTGATTAGTGGCCGTTTTGACTTGTGACAGAATTAATTAAGGGGCTTTTTCACAAGTGACCGATCAGTGACCGTTTTGACTTGCGATCGAATTGATTTTGGGCCATTTTGACAACAGACAGTATTGATATGTGATCGTTTTAACTTGCGATCGAATTGATTTTGGGCCATTTTGACACAGACCGTATTGATTAATAACCGTTTTGACTTTTGACCCATTGATTTTCGGCCATTTTGTGACCGCTTTGACTTGCGATCGAATTTGTTTTGGGCCGTTTTGAATAGAGTCTGTATTAATAAGTGATCGTTTTAACTTGCGACGGAATAAATTTTGGGCCATTTTGACAAGAGACCGTAACGGTTAAGGACCGTTTTGTCTTGTGACCCTAATTGATTTTGGGCCATTTTGACAAGAGGCCTTATTGATAAGTGATCTTTGGACTTGTGGCCAAATTAATTTGGGGCCTTTTTGACACGAGACAGTATTGATTAGTGACCGTTTTGACATGTGATCGAATTGATTTAGGGCTATTTTGATAAGTGAACGTAATGATTTGGGGCCTTTTTCACAAAAAACCGTATTGATTTGTGACCGTTTTGACTTGTGATCGATTTGATTTTCGGGCATTTTTACAAGAGACCGTATTAATTTGTTACAGGTTTTGACTTGTGACCGAATTATTTTGGGTCAGTTTGTCATGTGACCGTGTTGATTAGTGACCGTTTTCACATGTGATTGATTTTTGTGACCGTTTTGTCTTGTGGTCGAATTGATTATCGGGCATTATGACAAGAGACCGTATTGAGTTTTGACCATTTGGACTTGTGACCGAATGATTTTGGGTCATTTTGACAAGTGACCGTATTGATTAGTGACCGTTTCGACTTTTAACCAAATTGATTTGGGGTCTATTTCACAAGTGACCGTATTGTTTTGTGACCGTTTTGAATTGGGACTGAATTGATTTGGGGCTTTTTCTCAATTGAACGTTTTGTTTTATGACCGTTTTGACTTGTGATCGAATTGATTTTCGGTCATTATGATAAGAGACCGTATTGATTAGTGACCGTGTTGACTTGTGACCAAATTGATTTAGGGTCTTTTTCACACATAACCGTATTGATTAGTGACCGTTTTGACTTGTGACCGAAATGATTTTGGGCCATTTTGATAAGTGACCGTATTAATTTGTGACCGTTTTGACTTGTGACAGAATTGACTTATGGGCTTTTTCATAAGTGACCATATTGATCAGTGACCCTTTTGACTTGTGACCGAATTGATTTAGGGCCTTTTTCACAAGTGACCTTATTGTTTTACGATTGTTTTGACTTGTGACCTAAATGATTTTGGGACGTAATGACAAGAGACGGTAATGTTTAGTGACCGTTTTTGCTTGTGACAGAATTGATTTTGGGCCATTTTCACAAGTGACTGTATGGTTTTGTGACCGTTATGACTTTGGAACGAACTAATATGGGGCCTTTTCCTTAAGCGACCGTATTGTTTTGTGAGCGTTTTGAATCGAATTGATTTTCGGGTATTATGACAAGACAATGCATTGATTTGTGACCGTTTTGACTTCAGACCGAATGATGTTGGGTTCTTTTGACAAGTGACCGTATTGATTAGTGACCGTTTTGAATTATGAGTGAATTGATTTGGGGCCATTTTGACAAGTGAACGTATTGTTTTGTGACCCTTTTGACTTGTTACCGAATTGATTTGTATCCATTTTGACAAGTGACAGAATTGATTAGTGGCCGTTTTGACTTGTGACAGAATTAATTAAGGGGCTTTTTCACAAGTGACCGATCAGTGACCGTTTTGACTTGCGATCGAATTGATTTTGGGCCATTTTGACAACAGACAGTATTGATATGTGATCGTTTTAACTTGCGATCGAATTGATTTTGGGCCATTTTGACACAGACCGTATTGATTAATAACCGTTTTGACTTCTGACCCATTGATTTTCGGCCATTTTGTGACCGCTTTGACTTGCGATCGAATTTGTTTTGGGCCGTTTTGACAAGAGACTGTATTAATAAGTGATCGTTTTAACTTGCGACGGAATAAATTTTGGGCCATTTTGACAAGAGACCGTAACGGTTAAGGACCGTTTTGTCTTGTGACCCTAATTGATTTTGGGCCATTTTGACAAGAGGCCTTATTGATAAGTGATCTTTGGACTTGTGGCCAAATGAATTTGGGGCCTTTTTGACACGAGACAGTATTGATTAGTGACCGTTTTGACATGTGATCGAATTGATTTAGGGCTATTTTGATAAGTGAACGTAATGATTTGGGGCCTTTTTCACAAAAAACCGTATTGATTTGTGACCGTTTTGACTTGTGATCGATTTGATTTTCGGGCATTTTTACAAGAGACCGTATTAATTTGTTACAGGTTTTGACTTGTGACCGAATGATTTTGGGTCAGTTTGTCATGTGACCGTGTTGATTAGTGACCGTTTTCACATGTGATTGATTTTTGTGACCATTTTGACTTGTGGTCGAATTGATTATCGGGCATTATGACAAGAGACCGTATTGAGTTTTGACCATTTGGACTTGTGACCGAATGATTTTGGGTCATTTTGACAAGTGACCGTATTGATTAGTGACCGTTTCGACTTTTAACCAAATTGATTTGGGGTCTATTTCACAAGTGACCGTATTGTTTTGTGACCGTTTTGAATTGGGACTGAATTGATTTGGGGCTTTTTCTCAATTGAACGTTTTGTTTTATGACCGTTTTGACTTGTGATCGAATTGATTTTCGGTCATTATGATAAGAGACCGTATTGATTAGTGACCGTTTTGACTTGTGACCAAATTGATTTAGGGTCTTTTTCACACATAACCGTATTGATTAGTGACCGTTTTGACTTGTGACCGAAATGATTTTGGGCCATTTTGATAAGTGACCGTATTAATTTGTGACCGTTTTGACTTGTGACAGAATTGACTTATGGGCTTTTTCATAAGTGACCATATTGATCAGTGACCCTTTTGAATTGTGACCGAATTGATTTAGGGCCTTTTTCACAAGTGACCTTATTGTTTTACGACTGTTTTGACTTGTGACCTAAATGATTTTGGGACGTAATGACAAGAGACGGTAATGTTTAGTGACCGTTTTTGCTTGTGACAGAATTGATTTTGGGCCATTTTCACAAGTGACTGTATGGTTTTGTGACCGTTATGACTTTGGAACGAACTAATATGGGGCCTTTTCCTTAAGCGACCGTATTGTTTTGTGAGCGTTTTGAATCGAATTGATTTTCGGGTATTATGACAAGACAATGCATTGATTTGTGACCGTTTTGACTTCAGACCGAATGATGTAGGGTTCTTTTGACAAGTGACCGTATTGATTAGTGACCGTTTTGAATTATGACTGAATTGATTTGGGGCCATTTTGACAAGTGAACGTATTGTTTTGTGACCCTTTTGACTTGTTACCGAATTGATTTGTATCCATTTTGACAAGTGACAGAATTGATTAGTGGCCGTTTTGACTTGTGACAGAATTAATTAAGGGGCTTTTTCACAAGTGACCGATCAGTGACCGTTTTGACTTGCGATCGAATTGATTTTGGGCCATTTTGACAACAGACAGTATTGATATGTGATCGTTTTAACTTGCGATCGAATTGATTTTGGGCCATTTTGACACAGACCGTATTGATTAATAACCGTTTTGACTTTTGACCCATTGATTTTCGGCCATTTTGTGACCGCTTTGACTTGCGATCGAATTTGTTTTGGGCCGTTTTGAATAGAGTCTGTATTAATAAGTGATCGTTTTAACTTGCGACGGAATAAATTTTGGGCCATTTTGACAAGAGACCGTAACGGTTAAGGACCGTTTTGTCTTGTGACCCTAATTGATTTTGGGCCATTTTGACAAGAGGCCTTATTGATAAGTGATCTTTGGACTTGTGGCCAAATTAATTTGGGGCCTTTTTGACACGAGACAGTATTGATTAGTGACCGTTTTGACATGTGATCGAATTGATTTAGGGCTATTTTGATAAGTGAACGTAATGATTTGGGGCCTTTTTCACAAAAAACCGTATTGATTTGTGACCGTTTTGACTTGTGATCGATTTGATTTTCGGGCATTTTTACAAGAGACCGTATTAATTTGTTACAGGTTTTGACTTGTGACCGAATTATTTTGGGTCAGTTTGTCATGTGACCGTGTTGATTAGTGACCGTTTTCACATGTGATTGATTTTTGTGACCGTTTTGTCTTGTGGTCGAATTGATTATCGGGCATTATGACAAGAGACCGTATTGAGTTTTGACCATTTGGACTTGTGACCGAATGATTTTGGGTCATTTTGACAAGTGACCGTATTGATTAGTGACCGTTTCGACTTTTAACCAAATTGATTTGGGGTCTATTTCACAAGTGACCGTATTGTTTTGTGACCGTTTTGAATTGGGACTGAATTGATTTGGGGCTTTTTCTCAATTGAACGTTTTGTTTTATGACCGTTTTGACTTGTGATCGAATTGATTTTCGGTCATTATGATAAGAGACCGTATTGATTAGTGACCGTGTTGACTTGTGACCAAATTGATTTAGGGTCTTTTTCACACATAACCGTATTGATTAGTGACCGTTTTGACTTGTGACCGAAATGATTTTGGGCCATTTTGATAAGTGACCGTATTAATTTGTGACCGTTTTGACTTGTGACAGAATTGACTTATGGGCTTTTTCATAAGTGACCATATTGATCAGTGACCCTTTTGACTTGTGACCGAATTGATTTAGGGCCTTTTTCACAAGTGACCTTATTGTTTTACGATTGTTTTGACTTGTGACCTAAATGATTTTGGGACGTAATGACAAGAGACGGTAATGTTTAGTGACCGTTTTTGCTTGTGACAGAATTGATTTTGGGCCATTTTCACAAGTGACTGTATGGTTTTGTGACCGTTATGACTTTGGAACGAACTAATATGGGGCCTTTTCCTTAAGCGACCGTATTGTTTTGTGAGCGTTTTGAATCGAATTGATTTTCGGGTATTATGACAAGACAATGCATTGATTTGTGACCGTTTTGACTTCAGACCGAATGATGTTGGGTTCTTTTGACAAGTGACCGTATTGATTAGTGACCGTTTTGAATTATGACTGAATTGATTTGGGGCCATTTTGACAAGTGAACGTATTGTTTTGTGACCCTTTTGACTTGTTACCGAATTGATTTGTATCCATTTTGACAAGTGACAGAATTGATTAGTGGCCGTTTTGACTTGTGACAGAATTAATTAAGGGGCTTTTTCACAAGTGACCGATCAGTGACCGTTTTGACTTGCGATCGAATTGATTTTGGGCCATTTTGACAACAGACAGTATTGATATGTGATCGTTTTAACTTGCGATCGAATTGATTTTGGGCCATTTTGACACAGACCGTATTGATTAATAACCGTTTTGACTTCTGACCCATTGATTTTCGGCCATTTTGTGACCGCTTTGACTTGCGATCGAATTTGTTTTGGGCCGTTTTGACAAGAGACTGTATTAATAAGTGATCGTTTTAACTTGCGACGGAATAAATTTTGGGCCATTTTGACAAGAGACCGTAACGGTTAAGGACCGTTTTGTCTTGTGACCCTAATTGATTTTGGGCCATTTTGACAAGAGGCCTTATTGATAAGTGATCTTTGGACTTGTGGGCAAATTAATTTGGGGCCTTTTTGACACGCGACAGTATTGATTAGTGACCGTTTTGACATGTGATCGAATTGATTTAGGGCTATTTTGATAAGTGAACGTAATGATTTGGGGCCTTTTTCACAAAAAACCGTATTGATTTGTGACCGTTTTGACTTGTGATCGATTTGATTTTCGGGCATTTTTACAAGAGACCGTATTAATTTGTTACAGGTTTTGACTTGTGACCGAATTATTTTGGGTCAGTTTGTGATGTGACCGTGTTGATTAGTGACCGTTTTCACATGTGATTGATTTTTGTGACCGTTTTGTCTTGTGGTCGAATTGATTATCGGGCATTATGACAAGAGACCGTATTGAGTTTTGACCATTTGGACTTGTGACCGAATGATTTTGGGTCATTTTGACAAGTGACCGTATTGATTAGTGACCGTTTCGACTTTTAACCAAATTGATTTGGGGTCTATTTCACAAGTGACCGTATTGTTTTGTGACCGTTTTGAATTGGGACTGAATTGATTTGGGGCTTTTTCTCAATTGAACGTTTTGTTTTATGACCGTTTTGACTTGTGATCGAATTGATTTTCGGTCATTATGATAAGAGACCGTATTGATTAGTGACCGTTTTGACTTGTGACCAAATTGATTTAGGGTCTTTTTCACACATAACCGTATTGATTAGTGACCGTTTTGACTTGTGACCGAAATGATTTTGGGCCATTTTGATAAGTGACCGTATTAATTTGTGACCGTTTTGACTTGTGACAGAATTGACTTATGGGCTTTTTCATAAGTGACCATATTGATCAGTGACCCTTTTGAATTGTGACCGAATTGATTTAGGGCCTTTTTCACAAGTGACCTTATTGTTTTACGACTGTTTTGACTTGTGACCTAAATGATTTTGGGACGTAATGACAAGAGACGGTAATGTTTAGTGACCGTTTTTGCTTGTGACAGAATTGATTTTGGGCCATTTTCACAAGTGACTGTATGGTTTTGTGACCGTTATGACTTTGGAACGAACTAATATGGGGCCTTTTCCTTAAGCGACCGTATTGTTTTGTGAGCGTTTTGAATCGAATTGATTTTCGGGTATTATGACAAGACAATGCATTGATTTGTGACCGTTTTGACTTCAGACCGAATGATGTTGGGTTCTTTTGACAAGTGACCGTATTGATTAGTGACCGTTTTGAATTATGAGTGAATTGATTTGGGGCCATTTTGACAAGTGAACGTATTGTTTTGTGACCCTTTTGACTTGTTACCGAATTGATTTGTATCCATTTTGACAAGTGACAGAATTGATTAGTGGCCGTTTTGACTTGTGACAGAATTAATTAAGGGGCTTTTTCACAAGTGACCGATCAGTGACCGTTTTGACTTGCGATCGAATTGATTTTGGGCCATTTTGACAACAGACAGTATTGATATGTGATCGTTTTAACTTGCGATCGAATTGATTTTGGGCCATTTTGACACAGACCGTATTGATTAATAACCGTTTTGACTTCTGACCCATTGATTTTCGGCCATTTTGTGACCGCTTTGACTTGCGATCGAATTTGTTTTGGGCCGTTTTGACAAGAGACTGTATTAATAAGTGATCGTTTTAACTTGCGACGGAATAAATTTTGGGCCATTTTGACAAGAGACCGTAACGGTTAAGGACCGTTTTGTCTTGTGACCCTAATTGATTTTGGGCCATTTTGACAAGAGGCCTTATTGATAAGTGATCTTTGGACTTGTGGGCAAATTAATTTGGGGCCTTTTTGACACGCGACAGTATTGATTAGTGACCGTTTTGACATGTGATCGAATTGATTTAGGGCTATTTTGATAAGTGAACGTAATGATTTGGGGCCTTTTTCACAAAAAACCGTATTGATTTGTGACCGTTTTGACTTGTGATCGATTTGATTTTCGGGCATTTTTACAAGAGACCGTATTAATTTGTTACAGGTTTTGACTTGTGACCGAATGATTTTGGGTCAGTTTGTCATGTGACCGTGTTGATTAGTGACCGTTTTCACATGTGATTGATTTTTGTGACCGTTTTGTCTTGTGGTCGAATTGATTATCGGGCATTATGACAAGAGACCGTATTGAGTTTTGACCATTTGGACTTGTGACCGAATGATTTTGGGTCATTTTGACAAGTGACCGTATTGATTAGTGACCGTTTCGACTTTTAACCAAATTGATTTGGGGTCTATTCACAAGTGACCGTATTGTTTTGTGACCGTTTTGAATTGGGACTGAATTGATTTGGGGCTTTTTCTCAATTGAACGTTTTGTTTTATGACCGTTTTGACTTGTGATCGAATTGATTTTCGGTCATTATGATAAGATACCGTATTGATTAGTGACCGTTTTGACTTGTGACCAAATTGATTTAGGGTCTTTTTCACACATAACCGTATTGATTAGTGACCGTTTTGACTTGTGACCGAAATGATTTTGGGCCATTTTGACAAGTGACCGTATTAATTTGTGACCGTTTTGACTTGTGACAGAATTGACTTATGGGCTTTTTCATAAGTGACCATATTGAACAGTGACCCTTTTGACTTGTGACCGAATTGATTTAGGGCCTTTTTCACAAGTGACCTTATTGTTTTACGACTGTTTTGACTTGTGACCTAAATGATTTTGGGACGTAATGACAAGAGACGGTAATGTTTAGTGACCGTTTTTGCTTGTGACAGAATTGATTTTGGGCCATTTTCACAAGTGACTGTATGGTTTTGTGACCGTTATGACTTTGGAACGAACTAATATGGGGCCTTTTCCTTAAGCGACCGTATTGTTTTGTGAGCGTTTTGAATCGAATTGATTTTCGGGTATTATGACAAGACAATGCATTGATTTGTGACCGTTTTGACTTCAGACCGAATGATGTTGGGTTCTTTTGACAAGTGACCGTATTGATTAGTGACCGTTTTGAATTATGACTGAATTGATTTGGGGCCATTTTGACAAGTGAACGTATTGTTTTGTGACCCTTTTGACTTGTTACCGAATTGATTTGTATCCATTTTGACAAGTGACAGAATTGATTAGTGGCCGTTTTGACTTGTGACAGAATTAATTAAGGGGCTTTTTCACAAGTGACCGATCAGTGACCGTTTTGACATGCGATCGAATTGATTTTGGGCCATTTTGACAACAGACAGTATTGATATGTGATCGTTTTAACTTGCGATCGAATTGATTTTGGGCCATTTTGACACAGACCGTATTGATTAATAACCGTTTTGACTTCTGACCCATTGATTTTCGGCCATTTTGTGACCGCTTTGACTTGCGATCGAATTTGTTTTGGGCCGTTTTGACAAGAGACTGTATTAATAAGTGATCGTTTTAACTTGCGACGGAATAAATTTTGGGCCATTTTGACAAGAGACCGTAACGGTTAAGGACCGTTTTGTCTTGTGACCCTAATTGATTTTGGGCCATTTTGACAAGAGGCCTTATTGATAAGTGATCTTTGGACTTGTGGCCAAATGAATTTGGGGCCTTTTTGACACGCGACAGTATTGATTAGTGACCGTTTTGACATGTGATCGAATTGATTTAGGGCTATTTTGATAAGTGAACGTAATGATTTGGGGCCTTTTTCACAAAAAACCGTATTGATTTGTGACCGTTTTGACTTGTGATCGATTTGATTTTCGGGCATTTTTACAAGAGACCGTATTAATTTGTTACAGGTTTTGACTTGTGACCGAATTATTTTGGGTCAGTTTGTCATGTGACCGTGTTGATTAGTGACCGTTTTCACATGTGATTGATTTTTGTGACCGTTTTGTCTTGTGGTCGAATTGATTATCGGGCATTATGACAAGAGACCGTATTGAGTTTTGACCATTTGGACTTGTGACCGAATGATTTTGGGTCATTTTGACAAGTGACCGTATTGATTAGTGACCGTTTCGACTTTTAACCAAATTGATTTGGGGTCTATTTCACAAGTGACCGTATTGTTTTGTGACCGTTTTGAATTGGGACTGAATTGATTTGGGGCTTTTTCTCAATTGAACGTTTTGTTTTATGACCGTTTTGACTTGTGATCGAATTGATTTTCGGTCATTATGATAAGAGACCGTATTGATTAGTGACCGTTTTGACTTGTGACCAAATTGATTTAGGGTCTTTTTCACACATAACCGTATTGATTAGTGACCGTTTTGACTTGTGACCGAAATGATTTTGGGCCATTTTGATAAGTGACCGTATTAATTTGTGACCGTTTTGACTTGTGACAGAATTGACTTATGGGCTTTTTCATAAGTGACCATATTGATCAGTGACCCTTTTGACTTGTGACCGAATTGATTTAGGGCCTTTTTCACAAGTGACCTTATTGTTTTACGACTGTTTTGACTTGTGACCTAAATGATTTTGGGACGTAATGACAAGAGACGGTAATGTTTAGTGACCGTTTTTGCTTGTGACAGAATTGATTTTGGGCCATTTTCACAAGTGACTGTATGGTTTTGTGACCGTTATGACTTTGGAACGAACTAATATGGGGCCTTTTCCTTAAGCGACCGTATTGTTTTGTGAGCGTTTTGAATCGAATTGATTTTCGGGTATTATGACAAGACAATGCATTGATTTGTGACCGTTTTGACTTCAGACCGAATGATGTAGGGTTCTTTTGACAAGTGACCGTATTGATTAGTGACCGTTTTGAATTATGACTGAATTGATTTGGGGCCATTTTGACAAGTGAACGTATTGTTTTGTGACCCTTTTGACTTGTTACCGAATTGATCTGTATCAATTTTGACAAGTGACAGAATTGATTAGTGGCCGTTTTGACTTGTGACAGAATTAATTAAGGGGCTTTTTCACAAGTGACCGATCAGTGACCGTTTTGACTTGCGATCGAATTGATTTTGGGCCATTTTGACAACAGACAGTATTGATATGTGATCGTTTTAACTTGCGATCGAATTGATTTTGGGCCATTTTGACACAGACCGTATTGATTAATAACCGTTTTGACTTCTGACCCATTGATTTTCGGCCATTTTGTGACCTCTTTGACTTGCGATCGAATTTGTTTTGGGCCGTTTTGACAAGAGACTGTATTAATAAGTGATCGTTTTAACTTGCGACGGAATAAATTTTGGGCCATTTTGACAAGAGACCGTAACGGTTAAGGACCGTTTTGTCTTGTGACCCTAATTGATTTTGGGCCATTTTGACAAGAGGCCTTATTGATAAGTGATCTTTGGACTTGTGGCCAAATTAATTTGGGGCCTTTTTGACACGCGACAGTATTGATTAGTGACCGTTTTGACATGTGATCGAATTGATTTAGGGCTATTTTGATAAGTGAACGTAATGATTTGGGGCCTTTTTCACAAAAAACCGTATTGATTTGTGACCGTTTTGACTTGTGATCGATTTGATTTTCGGGCATTTTTACAAGAGACCGTATTAATTTGTTACAGGTTTTGACTTGTGACCGAATTATTTTGGGTCAGTTTGTCATGTGACCGTGTTGATTAGTGACCGTTTTCACATGTGATTGATTTTTGTGACCGTTTTGTCTTGTGGTCGAATTGATTATCGGGCATTATGACAAGAGACCGTATTGAGTTTTGACCATTTGGACTTGTGACCGAATGATTTTGGGTCATTTTGACAAGTGACCGTATTGATTAGTGACCGTTTCGACTTTTAACCAAATTGATTTGGGGTCTATTTCACAAGTGACCGTATTGTTTCGTGACCGTTTTGAATTGGGACTGAATTGATTTGGGGCCTTTTCTCAATTGAACGTTTTGTTTTATGACCGTTTTGACTTGTGATCGAATTGATTTTCGGTCATTATAATAAGAGACCGTATTGATTAGTGACCGTTTTGACTTGTGACCAAATTGATTTAGGGTCTTTTTCACACATAACCGTATTGATTAGTGACAGTTTTGACTTGTGACCGAAATGAAATTGGGCCATTTTGACAAGTGACCGTATTAATTTGTGACCGTTTTGACTTGTGACAGAATTGACTTATGGGCTTTTTCATAAGTGACCATATTGATCAGTGACCCTTTTGACTTGTGACCGAATTGATTTAGGGCCTTTTTCACAAGTGACCTTATTGTTTTACGACTGTTTTGACTTGTGACCTAAATGATTTTGGGACGTAATGACAAGAGACGGTAATGTTTAGTGACCGTTTTTGCTTGTGACAGAATTGATTTTGGGCCATTTTCACAAGTGACTGTATGGTTTTGTGACCGTTATGACTTTGGAACGAACTAATATGGGGCCTTTTCCTTAAGCGACCGTATTGTTTTGTGAGCGTTTTGAATCGAATTGATTTTCGGGTATTATGACAAGACAATGCATTGATTTGTGACCGTTTTGACTTCAGACCGAATGATGTTGGGTTCTTTTGACAAGTGACCGTATTGATTAGTGACCGTTTTGAATTATGAGTGAATTGATTTGGGGCCATTTTGACAAGTGAACGTATTGTTTTGTGACCCTTTTGACTTGTTACCGAATTGATTTGTATCCATTTTGACAAGTGACAGAATTGATTAGTGGCCGTTTTGACTTGTGACAGAATTAATTAAGGGGCTTTTTCACAAGTGACCGATCAGTGACCGTTTTGACTTGCGATCGAATTGATTTTGGGCCATTTTGACAACAGACAGTATTGATATGTGATCGTTTTAACTTGCGATCGAATTGATTTTGGGCCATTTTGACACAGACCGTATTGATTAATAACCGTTTTGACTTCTGACCCATTGATTTTCGGCCATTTTGTGACCGCTTTGACTTGCGATCGAATTTGTTTTGGGCCGTTTTGACAAGAGACTGTATTAATAAGTGATCGTTTTAACTTGCGACGGAATAAATTTTGGGCCATTTTGACAAGAGACCGTAACGGTTAAGGACCGTTTTGTCTTGTGACCCTAATTGATTTTGGGCCATTTTGACAAGAGGCCTTATTGATAAGTGATCTTTGGACTTGTGGCCAAATTAATTTGGGGCCTTTTTGACACGCGACAGTATTGATTAGTGACCGTTTTGACATGTGATCGAATTGATTTAGGGCTATTTTGATAAGTGAACGTAATGATTTGGGGCCTTTTTCACAAAAAACCGTATTGATTTGTGACCGTTTTGACTTGTGATCGATTTGATTTTCGGGCATTTTTACAAGAGACCGTATTAATTTGTTACAGGTTTTGACTTGTGACCGAATGATTTTGGGTCAGTTTGTCATGTGACCGTGTTGATTAGTGACCGTTTTCACATGTGATTGATTTTTGTGACCATTTTGACTTGTGGTCGAATTGATTATCGGGCATTATGACAAGAGACCGTATTGAGTTTTGACCATTTGGACTTGTGACCGAATGATTTTGGGTCATTTTGACAAGTGACCGTATTGATTAGTGACCGTTTCGACTTTTAACCAAATTGATTTGGGGTCTATTTCACAAGTGACCGTATTGTTTTGTGACCGTTTTGAATTGGGACTGAATTGATTTGGGGCTTTTTCTCAATTGAACGTTTTGTTTTATGACCGTTTTGACTTGTGATCGAATTGATTTTCGGTCATTATGATAAGAGACCGTATTGATTAGTGACCGTTTTGACTTGTGACCAAATTGATTTAGGGTCTTTTTCACACATAACCGTATTGATTAGTGACCGTTTTGACTTGTGACCGAAATGATTTTGGGCCATTTTGACAAGTGACCGTATTAATTTGTGACCGTTTTGACTTGTGACAGAATTGACTTATGGGCTTTTTCATAAGTGACCATATTGATCAGTGACCCTTTTGACTTGTGACCGAATTGATTTAGGGCCTTTTTCACAAGTGACCTTATTGTTTTACGACTGTTTTGACTTGTGACCTAAATGATTTTGGGACGTAATGACAAGAGACGGTAATGTTTAGTGACCGTTTTTGCTTGTGACAGAATTGATTTTGGGCCATTTTCACAAGTGACTGTATGGTTTTGTGACCGTTATGACTTTGGAACGAACTAATATGGGGCCTTTTCCTTAAGCGACCGTATTGTTTTGTGAGCGTTTTGAATCGAATTGATTTTCGGGTATTATGACAAGACAATGCATTGATTTGTGACCGTTTTGACTTCAGACCGAATGATGTTGGGTTCTTTTGACAAGTGACCGTATTGATTAGTGACCGTTTTGAATTATGACTGAATTGATTTGGGGCCATTTTGACAAGTGAACGTATTGTTTTGTGACCCTTTTGACTTGTTACCGAATTGATTTGTATCCATTTTGACAAGTGACAGAATTGATTAGTGGCCGTTTTGACTTGTGACAGAATTAATTAAGGGGCTTTTTCACAAGTGACCGATCAGTGACCGTTTTGGCTTGCGATCGAATTGATTTTGGGCCATTTTGACAACAGACAGTATTGATATGTGATCGTTTTAACTTGCGATCGAATTGATTTTGGGCCATTTTGACACAGACCGTATTGATTAATAACCGTTTTGACTTCTGACCCATTGATTTTCGGCCATTTTGTGACCGCTTTGACTTGCGATCGAATTTGTTTTGGGCCGTTTTGACAAGAGACTGTATTAATAAGTGATCGTTTTAACTTGCGACGGAATAAATTTTGGGCCATTTTGACAAGAGACCGTAACGGTTAAGGACCGTTTTGTCTTGTGACCCTAATTGATTTTGGGCCATTTTGACAAGAGGCCTTATTGATAAGTGATCTTTGGACTTGTGGCCAAATTAATTTGGGGCCTTTTTGACACGCGACAGTATTGATTAGTGACCGTTTTGACATGTGATCGAATTGATTTAGGGCTATTTTGATAAGTGAACGTAATGATTTGGGGCCTTTTTCACAAAAAACCGTATTGATTTGTGACCGTTTTGACTTGTGATCGATTTGATTTTCGGGCATTTTTACAAGAGACCGTATTAATTTGTTACAGGTTTTGACTTGTGACCGAATTATTTTGGGTCAGTTTGTCATGTGACCGTGTTGATTAGTGACCGTTTTCACATGTGATTGATTTTTGTGACCGTTTTGTCTTGTGGTCGAATTGATTATCGGGCATTATGACAAGAGACCGTATTGAGTTTTGACCATTTGGACTTGTGACCGAATGATTTTGGGTCATTTTGACAAGTGACCGTATTGATTAGTGACCGTTTCGACTTTTAACCAAATTGATTTGGGGTCTATTTCACAAGTGACCGTATTGTTTTGTGACCGTTTTGAATTGGGACTGAATTGATTTGGGGCTTTTTCTCAATTGAACGTTTTGTTTTATGACCGTTTTGACTTGTGATCGAATTGATTTTCGGTCATTATGATAAGAGACCGTATTGATTAGTGACCGTTTTGACTTGTGACCAAATTGATTTAGGGTCTTTTTCACACATAACCGTATTGATTAGTGACCGTTTTGACTTGTGACCGAAATGATTTTGGGCCATTTTGATAAGTGACCGTATTAATTTGTGACCGTTTTGACTTGTGACAGAATTGACTTATGGGCTTTTTCATAAGTGACCATATTGATCAGTGACCCTTTTGACTTGTGACCGAATTGATTTAGGGCCTTTTTCACAAGTGACCTTATTGTTTTACGACTGTTTTGACTTGTGACCTAAATGATTTTGGGACGTAATGACAAGAGACGGTAATGTTTAGTGACCGTTTTTGCTTGTGACAGAATTGATTTTGGGCCATTTTCACAAGTGACTGTATGGTTTTGTGACCGTTATGACTTTGGAACGAACTAATATGGGGCCTTTTCCTTAAGCGACCGTATTGTTTTGTGAGCGTTTTGAATCGAATTGATTTTCGGGTATTATGACAAGACAATGCATTGATTTGTGACCGTTTTGACTTCAGACCGAATGATGTAGGTTCTTTTGACAAGTGACCGTATTGATTAGTGACCGTTTTGAATTATGACTGAATTGATTTGGGGCCATTTTGACAAGTGAACGTATTGTTTTGTGACCCTTTTGACTTGTTACCGAATTGATCTGTATCAATTTTGACAAGTGACAGAATTGATTAGTGGCCGTTTTGACTTGTGACAGAATTAATTAAGGGGCTTTTTCACAAGTGACCGATCAGTGACCGTTTTGACTTGCGATCGAATTGATTTTGGGCCATTTTGACAACAGACAGTATTGATATGTGATCGTTTTAACTTGCGATCGAATTGATTTTGGGCCATTTTGACACAGACCGTATTGATTAATAACCGTTTTGACTTCTGACCCATTGATTTTCGGCCATTTTGTGACCGCTTTGACTTGCGATCGAATTTGTTTTGGGCCGTTTTGACAAGAGACTGTATTAATAAGTGATCGTTTTAACTTGCGACGGAATAAATTTTGGGCCATTTTGACAAGAGACCGTAACGGTTAAGGACCGTTTTGTCTTGTGACCCTAATTGATTTTGGGCCATTTTGACAAGAGGCCTTATTGATAAGTGATCTTTGGACTTGTGGGCAAATTAATTTGGGGCCTTTTTGACACGCGACAGTATTGATTAGTGACCGTTTTGACATGTGATCGAATTGATTTAGGGCTATTTTGATAAGTGAACGTAATGATTTGGGGCCTTTTTCACAAAAAACCGTATTGATTTGTGACCGTTTTGACTTGTGATCGATTTGATTTTCGGGCATTTTTACAAGAGACCGTATTAATTTGTTACAGGTTTTGACTTGTGACCGAATGATTTTGGGTCAGTTTGTCATGTGACCGTGTTGATTAGTGACCGTTTTCACATGTGATTGATTTTTGTGACCGTTTTGTCTTGTGGTCGAATTGATTATCGGGCATTATGACAAGAGACCGTATTGAGTTTTGACCATTTGGACTTGTGACCGAATGATTTTGGGTCATTTTGACAAGTGACCGTATTGATTAGTGACCGTTTCGACTTTTAACCAAATTGATTTGGGGTCTATTTCACAAGTGACCGTATTGTTTCGTGACCGTTTTGAATTGGGACTGAATTGATTTGGGGCCTTTTCTCAATTGAACGTTTTGTTTTATGACCGTTTTGACTTGTGATCGAATTGATTTTCGGTCATTATAATAAGAGACCGTATTGATTAGTGACCGTTTTGACTTGTGACCAAATTGATTTAGGGTCTTTTTCACACATAACCGTATTGATTAGTGACAGTTTTGACTTGTGACCGAAATGAAATTGGGCCATTTTGACAAGTGACCGTATTAATTTGTGACCGTTTTGACTTGTGACAGAATTGACTTATGGGCTTTTTCATAAGTGACCATATTGATCAGTGACCCTTTTGACTTGTGACCGAATTGATTTAGGGCCTTTTTCACAAGTGACCTTATTGTTTTACGACTGTTTTGACTTGTGACCTAAATGATTTTGGGACGTAATGACAAGAGACGGTAATGTTTAGTGACCGTTTTTGCTTGTGACAGAATTGATTTTGGGCCATTTTCACAAGTGACTGTATGGTTTTGTGACCGTTATGACTTTGGAACGAACTAATATGGGGCCTTTTCCTTAAGCGACCGTATTGTTTTGTGAGCGTTTTGAATCGAATTGATTTTCGGGTATTATGACAAGACAATGCATTGATTTGTGACCGTTTTGACTTCAGACCGAATGATGTTGGGTTCTTTTGACAAGTGACCGTATTGATTAGTGACCGTTTTGAATTATGAGTGAATTGATTTGGGGCCATTTTGACAAGTGAACGTATTGTTTTGTGACCCTTTTGACTTGTTACCGAATTGATTTGTATCCATTTTGACAAGTGACAGAATTGATTAGTGGCCGTTTTGACTTGTGACAGAATTAATTAAGGGGCTTTTTCACAAGTGACCGATCAGTGACCGTTTTGACTTGCGATCGAATTGATTTTGGGCCATTTTGACAACAGACAGTATTGATATGTGATCGTTTTAACTTGCGATCGAATTGATTTTGGGCCATTTTGACACAGACCGTATTGATTAATAACCGTTTTGACTTCTGACCCATTGATTTTCGGCCATTTTGTGACCGCTTTGACTTGCGATCGAATTTGTTTTGGGCCGTTTTGACAAGAGACTGTATTAATAAGTGATCGTTTTAACTTGCGACGGAATAAATTTTGGGCCATTTTGACAAGAGACCGTAACGGTTAAGGACCGTTTTGTCTTGTGACCCTAATTGATTTTGGGCCATTTTGACAAGAGGCCTTATTGATAAGTGATCTTTGGACTTGTGGCCAAATTAATTTGGGGCCTTTTTGACACGCGACAGTATTGATTAGTGACCGTTTTGACATGTGATCGAATTGATTTAGGGCTATTTTGATAAGTGAACGTAATGATTTGGGGCCTTTTTCACAAAAAACCGTATTGATTTGTGACCGTTTTGACTTGTGATCGATTTGATTTTCGGGCATTTTTACAAGAGACCGTATTAATTTGTTACAGGTTTTGACTTGTGACCGAATGATTTTGGGTCAGTTTGTCATGTGACCGTGTTGATTAGTGACCGTTTTCACATGTGATTGATTTTTGTGACCATTTTGACTTGTGGTCGAATTGATTATCGGGCATTATGACAAGAGACCGTATTGAGTTTTGACCATTTGGACTTGTGACCGAATGATTTTGGGTCATTTTGACAAGTGACCGTATTGATTAGTGACCGTTTCGACTTTTAACCAAATTGATTTGGGGTCTATTTCACAAGTGACCGTATTGTTTTGTGACCGTTTTGAATTGGGACTGAATTGATTTGGGGCTTTTTCTCAATTGAACGTTTTGTTTTATGACCGTTTTGACTTGTGATCGAATTGATTTTCGGTCATTATGATAAGAGACCGTATTGATTAGTGACCGTTTTGACTTGTGACCAAATTGATTTAGGGTCTTTTTCACACATAACCGTATTGATTAGTGACCGTTTTGACTTGTGACCGAAATGATTTTGGGCCATTTTGACAAGTGACCGTATTAATTTGTGACCGTTTTGACTTGTGACAGAATTGACTTATGGGCTTTTTCATAAGTGACCATATTGATCAGTGACCCTTTTGACTTGTGACCGAATTGATTTAGGGCCTTTTTCACAAGTGACCTTATTGTTTTACGACTGTTTTGACTTGTGACCTAAATGATTTTGGGACGTAATGACAAGAGACGGTAATGTTTAGTGACCGTTTTTGCTTGTGACAGAATTGATTTTGGGCCATTTTCACAAGTGACTGTATGGTTTTGTGACCGTTATGACTTTGGAACGAACTAATATGGGGCCTTTTCCTTAAGCGACCGTATTGTTTTGTGAGCGTTTTGAATCGAATTGATTTTCGGGTATTATGACAAGACAATGCATTGATTTGTGACCGTTTTGACTTCAGACCGAATGATGTTGGGTTCTTTTGACAAGTGACCGTATTGATTAGTGACCGTTTTGAATTATGAGTGAATTGATTTGGGGCCATTTTGACAAGTGAACGTATTGTTTTGTGACCCTTTTGACTTGTTACCGAATTGATTTGTATCCATTTTGACAAGTGACAGAATTGATTAGTGGCCGTTTTGACTTGTGACAGAATTAATTAAGGGGCTTTTTCACAAGTGACCGATCAGTGACCGTTTTGGCTTGCGATCGAATTGATTTTGGGCCATTTTGACAACAGACAGTATTGATATGTGATCGTTTTAACTTGCGATCGAATTGATTTTGGGCCATTTTGACACAGACCGTATTGATTAATAACCGTTTTGACTTCTGACCCATTGATTTTCGGCCATTTTGTGACCGCTTTGACTTGCGATCGAATTTGTTTTGGGCCGTTTTGACAAGAGACTGTATTAATAAGTGATCGTTTTAACTTGCGACGGAATAAATTTTGGGCCATTTTGACAAGAGACCGTAACGGTTAAGGACCGTTTTGTCTTGTGACCCTAATTGATTTTGGGCCATTTTGACAAGAGGCCTTATTGATAAGTGATCTTTGGACTTGTGGCCAAATTAATTTGGGGCCTTTTTGACACGCGACAGTATTGATTAGTGACCGTTTTGACATGTGATCGAATTGATTTAGGGCTATTTTGATAAGTGAACGTAATGATTTGGGGCCTTTTTCACAAAAAACCGTATTGATTTGTGACCGTTTTGACTTGTGATCGATTTGATTTTCGGGCATTTTTACAAGAGACCGTATTAATTTGTTACAGGTTTTGACTTGTGACCGAATGATTTTGGGTCAGTTTGTCATGTGACCGTGTTGATTAGTGACCGTTTTCACATGTGATTGATTTTTGTGACCGTTTTGTCTTGTGGTCGAATTGATTATCGGGCATTATGACAAGAGACCGTATTGAGTTTTGACCATTTGGACTTGTGACCGAATGATTTTGGGTCATTTTGACAAGTGACCGTATTGATTAGTGACCGTTTCGACTTTTAACCAAATTGATTTGGGGTCTATTCACAAGTGACCGTATTGTTTTGTGACCGTTTTGAATTGGGACTGAATTGATTTGGGGCTTTTTCTCAATTGAACGTTTTGTTTTATGACCGTTTTGACTTGTGATCGAATTGATTTTCGGTCATTATGATAAGAGACCGTATTGATTAGTGACCGTTTTGACTTGTGACCAAATTGATTTAGGGTCTTTTTCACACATAACCGTATTGATTAGTGACCGTTTTGACTTGTGACCGAAATGATTTTGGGCCATTTTGACAAGTGACCGTATTAATTTGTGACCGTTTTGACTTGTGACAGAATTGACTTATGGGCTTTTTCATAAGTGACCATATTGAACAGTGACCCTTTTGACTTGTGACCGAATTGATTTAGGGCCTTTTTCACAAGTGACCTTATTGTTTTACGACTGTTTTGACTTGTGACCTAAATGATTTTGGGACGTAATGACAAGAGACGGTAATGTTTAGTGACCGTTTTTGCTTGTGACAGAATTGATTTTGGGCCATTTTCACAAGTGACTGTATGGTTTTGTGACCGTTATGACTTTGGAACGAACTAATATGGGGCCTTTTCCTTAAGCGACCGTATTGTTTTGTGAGCGTTTTGAATCGAATTGATTTTCGGGTATTATGACAAGACAATGCATTGATTTGTGACCGTTTTGACTTCAGACCGAATGATGTTGGGTTCTTTTGACAAGTGACCGTATTGATTAGTGACCGTTTTGAATTATGACTGAATTGATTTGGGGCCATTTTGACAAGTGAACGTATTGTTTTGTGACCCTTTTGACTTGTTACCGAATTGATTTGTATCCATTTTGACAAGTGACAGAATTGATTAGTGGCCGTTTTGACTTGTGACAGAATTAATTAAGGGGCTTTTTCACAAGTGACCGATCAGTGACCGTTTTGGCTTGCGATCGAATTGATTTTGGGCCATTTTGACAACAGACAGTATTGATATGTGATCGTTTTAACTTGCGATCGAATTGATTTTGGGCCATTTTGACACAGACCGTATTGATTAATAACCGTTTTGACTTCTGACCCATTGATTTTCGGCCATTTTGTGACCGCTTTGACTTGCGATCGAATTTGTTTTGGGCCGTTTTGACAAGAGACTGTATTAATAAGTGATCGTTTTAACTTGCGACGGAATAAATTTTGGGCCATTTTGACAAGAGACCGTAACGGTTAAGGACCGTTTTGTCTTGTGACCCTAATTGATTTTGGGCCATTTTGACAAGAGGCCTTATTGATAAGTGATCTTTGGACTTGTGGCCAAATTAATTTGGGGCCTTTTTGACACGCGACAGTATTGATTAGTGACCGTTTTGACATGTGATCGAATTGATTTAGGGCTATTTTGATAAGTGAACGTAATGATTTGGGGCCTTTTTCACAAAAAACCGTATTGATTTGTGACCGTTTTGACTTGTGATCGATTTGATTTTCGGGCATTTTTACAAGAGACCGTATTAATTTGTTACAGGTTTTGACTTGTGACCGAATGATTTTGGGTCAGTTTGTCATGTGACCGTGTTGATTAGTGACCGTTTTCACATGTGATTGATTTTTGTGACCGTTTTGTCTTGTGGTCGAATTGATTATCGGGCATTATGACAAGAGACCGTATTGAGTTTTGACCATTTGGAAATGTGACCGTATGATTTTGGGTCATTTTGACAAGTGACCGTATTGATTAGTGACCGTTTCGACTTTTAACCAAATTGATTTGGGGTCTATTTCATAAGTGACCGTATTGTTTTGTGACCGTTTTGAATTGGGACTGAATTGATTTGGGGCTTTTTCTCAATTGAACGTTTTGTTTTATGACCGTTTTGCTTGTTATCGAATTGATTTTCGGTCATTATAATAAGAGACCGTATTGATTAGCGACCGTTTTGACTTGTGACCAAATTGATTTAGGGTCTTTTTCACACATAACCGTATTGATTAGTGACCGTTTTGACTTGTGACCGAAATGATTTTGGGCCATTTTGACAAGTGACCGTATTAATTTGTGACCGTTTTGACTTGTGACAGAATTGACTTATGGGCTTTTTCATAAGTGACCATATTGATCAGTGACCCTTTTGACTTGTGACCGAATTGATTTAGGGCCTTTTTCACCAGTGACCTTATTGTTTTACGACTGTTTTGACTTGTGACCTAAATGATTTTGGGACGTAATGACAAGAGACGGTAATGTTTAGTGACCGTTTTTGCTTGTGACAGAATTGATTTTGGGCCATTTTCACAAGTGACTGTATGGTTTTGTGACCGTTATGACTTTGGAACGAACTAATATGGGGCCTTTTCCTTAAGCGACCGTATTGTTTTGTGAGCGTTTTGAATCGAATTGATTTTCGGGTATTATGACAAGACAATGCATTGATTTGTGACCGTTTTGACTTCAGACCGAATGATGTTGGGTTCTTTTGACAAGTGACCGTATTGATTAGTGACCGTTTTGAATTATGACTGAATTGATTTGGGGCCATTTAGACAAGTGAACGTATTGTTTTGTGACCCTTTTGACTTGTTACCGAATTGATTTGTATCCATTTTGACAAGTGACAGAATTGATTAGTGGCCGTTTTGACTTGTGACAGAATTAATTAAGGGGCTTTTTCACAAGTGACCGATCAGTGACCGTTTTGACTTGCGATCGAATTGATTTTGGGCCATTTTGACAACAGACAGTATTGATATGTGATCGTTTTAACTTGCGATCGAATTGATTTTGGGCCATTTTGACACAGACCGTATTGATTAATAACCGTTTTGACTTCTGACCCATTGATTTTCGGCCATTTTGTGACCGCTTTGACTTGCGATCGAATTTGTTTTGGGCCGTTTTGACAAGAGACTGTATTAATAAGTGATCGTTTTAACTTGCGACGGAATAAATTTTGGGCCATTTTGACAAGAGACCGTAACGGTTAAGGACCATTTTGTCTTGTGACCCTAATTGATTTTGGGCCATTTTGACAAGAGGCCTTATTGATAAGTGATCTTTGGACTTGTGGCCAAATTAATTTGGGGACTTTTTGACACGAGACAGTATTGATTAGTGACCGTTTTGACATGTGATCGAATTGATTTTGATAAGTGAACGTAATGATTTGGGGCCTTTTTCACAAAAAACCGTATTGATTTGTGACCGTTTTGACTTGTGATCGATTTGATTTTCGGGCATTTTTACAAGAGACCGTATTAATTTGTTACAGGTTTTGACTTGTGACCGAATGATTTTGGGTCAGTTTGTCATGTGACCGTGTTGATTAGTGACCGTTTTCACATGTGATTGATTTTTGTGACCATTTTGACTTGTGGTCGAATTGATTATCGGGCATTATGACAAGAGACCGTATTGAGTTTTGACCATTTGGACTTGTGACCGAATGATTTTGGGTCATTTTGACAAGTGACCGTATTGATTAGTGACCGTTTCGACTTTTAACCAAATTGATTTGGGGTCTATTTCACAAGTGACCGTATTGTTTTGTGACCGTTTTGAATTGGGACTGAATTGATTTGGGGCTTTTTCTCAATTGAACGTTTTGTTTTATGACCGTTTTGACTTGTGATCGAATTGATTTTCGGTCATTATGATAAGAGACCGTATTGATTAGTGACCGTTTTGACTTGTGACCAAATTGATTTAGGGTCTTTTTCACACATAACCGTATTGATTAGTGACCGTTTTGACTTGTGACCGAAATGATTTAGGGCCATTTTGACAAGTGACCGTATTAATTTGTGACCGTTTTGACTTGTGACAGAATTGACTTATGGGCTTTTTCATAAGTGACCATATTGATCAGTGACCCTTTTGACTTGTGACCGAATTGATTTAGGGCCTTTTTCACAAGTGACCTTATTGTTTTACGACTGTTTTGACTTGTGACCTAAATGATTTTGGGACGTAATGACAAGAGACGGTAATGTTTAGTGACCGTTTTTGTTTGTGACAGAATTGATTTTGGGCCATTTTCACAAGTGACTGTATGGTTTTGTGACCGTTATGACTTTGGAACGAACTAATATGGGGCCTTTTCCTTAAGCGACCGTATTGTTTTGTGAGCGTTTTGAATCGAATTGATTTTCGGGTATTATGACAAGACAATGCATTGATTTGTGACCGTTTTGACTTCAGACCGAATGATGTTGGGTTCTTTTGACAAGTGACCGTATTGATTAGTGACCGTTTTGAATTATGACTGAATTGATTTGGGGCCATTTTGACAAGTGAACGTATTGTTTTGTGACCCTTTTGACTTGTTACCGAATTGATTTGTATCCATTTTGACAAGTGACAGAATTGATTAGTGGCCGTTTTGACTTGTGACAGAATTAATTAAGGGGCTTTTTCACAAGTGACCGATCAGTGACCGTTTTGACTTGCGATCGAATTGATTTTGGGCCATTTTGACAACAGACAGTATTGATATGTGATCGTTTTAACTTGCGATCGAATTGATTTTGGGCCATTTTGACACAGACCGTATTGATTAATAACCGTTTTGACTTCTGACCCATTGATTTTCGGCCATTGTGTGACCGCTTTGACTTGCGATCGAATTTGTTTTGGGCCGTTTTGACAAGAGACTGTATTAATAAGTGATCGTTTTAACTTGCGACGGAATAAATTTTGGGCCATTTTGACAAGAGACCGCAACGGTTAAGGACCGTTTTGTCTTGTGACCCTAATTGATTTTGGGCCATTTTGACAAGAGGCCTTATTGATAAGTGATCTTTGGACTTGTGGCCAAATTAATTTGGGGCCTTTTTGACACGAGACAGTATTGATTAGTGACCGTTTTGACATGTGATCGAATTGATTTAGGGCTATTTTGATAAGTGAACGTAATGATTTGGGGCCTTTTTCACAAAAAACCGTATTGATTTGTGACCGTTTTGACTTGTGATCGATTTGATTTTCGGGCATTTTTACAAGAGACCGTATTAATTTGTTACAGGTTTTGACTTGTGACCGAATGATTTTGGGTCAGTTTGTCATGTGACCGTGTTGATTAGTGACCGTTTTCACATGTGATTGAGTTTTGTGACCGTTTTGACTTGTGGTCGAATTGATTATCGGGCATTATGACAAGAGACCGTATTGAGTTTTGACCATTTGGACTTGTGACCGAATGATTTTGGGTCATTTTGACAAGTGACCGTATTGATTAGTGACCGTTTCGACTTTTAACCAAATTGATTTGGGGTCTATTTCACAAGTGACCGTATTGTTTTGTGACCGTTTTGAATTGGGACTGAATTGATTTGGGGCTTTTTCTCAATTGAACGTTTTGTTTTATGACCGTTTTGACTTGTGATCGAATTGATTTTCGGTCATTATGATAAGAGACCGTATTGATTAGTGACCGTTTTGACTTGTGACCAAATTGATTTAGGGTCTTTTTCACACATAACCGTATTGATTAGTGACCGTTTTGACTTGTGACCGAAATGATTTTGGGCCATTTTGACAAGTGACCGTATTAATTTGTGACCGTTTTGACTTGTGACAGAATTGACTTATGGGCTTTTTCATAAGTGACCATATTGATCAGTGACCCTTTTGACTTGTGACCGAATTGATTTAGGGCCTTTTTCACAAGTGACCTTATTGTTTTACGACTGTTTTGACTTGTGACCTAAATGATTTTGGGACGTAATGACAAGAGACGGTAATGTTTAGTGACCGTTTTTGCTTGTGACAGAATTGATTTTGGGCCATTTTCACAAGTGACTGTATGGTTTTGTGACCGTTATGACTTTGGAACGAACTAATATGGGGCCTTTTCCTTAAGCGACCGTATTGTTTTGTGAGCGTTTTGAATCGAATTGATTTTCGGGTATTATGACAAGACAATGCATTGATTTGTGACCGTTTTGACTTCAGACCGAATGATGTTGGGTTCTTTTGACAAGTGACCGTATTGATTAGTGACCGTTTTGAATTATGACTGAATTGATTTGGGGCCATTTTGACAAGTGAACGTATTGTTTTGTGACCCTTTTGACTTGTTACCGAATTGATTTGTATCCATTTTGACAAGTGACAGAATTGATTAGTGGCCGTTTTGACTTGTGACAGAATTAATTAAGGGGCTTTTTCACAAGTGACCGATCAGTGACCGTTTTGGCTTGCGATCGAATTGATTTTGGGCCATTTTGACAACAGACAGTATTGATATGTGATCGTTTTAACTTGCGATCGAATTGATTTTGGGCCATTTTGACACAGACCGTATTGATTAATAACCGTTTTGACTTCTGACCCATTGATTTTCGGCCATTTTGTGACCGCTTTGACTTGCGATCGAATTTGTTTTGGGCCGTTTTGACAAGAGACTGTATTAATAAGTGATCGTTTTAACTTGCGACGGAATAAATTTTGGGCCATTTTGACAAGAGACCGTAACGGTTAAGGACCGTTTTGTCTTGTGACCCTAATTGATTTTGGGCCATTTTGACAAGAGGCCTTATTGATAAGTGATCTTTGGACTTGTGGCCAAATTAATTTGGGGCCTTTTTGACACGCGACAGTATTGATTAGTGACCGTTTTGACATGTGATCGAATTGATTTAGGGCTATTTTGATAAGTGAACGTAATGATTTGGGGCCTTTTTCACAAAAAACCGTATTGATTTGTGACCGTTTTGACTTGTGATCGATTTGATTTTCGGGCATTTTTACAAGAGACCGTATTAATTTGTTACAGGTTTTGACTTGTGACCGAATGATTTTGGGTCAGTTTGTCATGTGACCGTGTTGATTAGTGACCGTTTTCACATGTGATTGATTTTTGTGACCGTTTTGTCTTGTGGTCGAATTGATTATCGGGCATTATGACAAGAGACCGTATTGAGTTTTGACCATTTGGACTTGTGACCGAATGATTTTGGGTCATTTTGACAAGTGACCGTATTGATTAGTGACCGTTTCGACTTTTAACCAAATTGATTTGGGGTCTATTTCACAAGTGACCGTATTGTTTTGTGACCGTTTTGAATTGGGACTGAATTGATTTGGGGCTTTTTCTCAATTGAACGTTTTGTTTTATGACCGTTTTGACTTGTGATCGAATTGATATTCGGTCATTATAATAAGAGACCGTATTGATTAGTGACCGTTTTGACTTGTGACCAAATTGATTTAGGGTCTTTTTCACACATAACCGTATTGATTAGTGACCGTTTTGACTTGTGACCGAAATGATTTTGGGCCATTTTGACAAGTGACCGTATTAATTTGTGACCGTTTTGACTTGTGACAGAATTGACTTATGGGCTTTTTCATAAGTGACCATATTGATCAGTGACCCTTTTGACTTGTGACCGAATTGATTTAGGGCCTTTTTCACAAGTGACCTTATTGTTTTACGACTGTTTTGACTTGTGACCTAAATGATTTTGGGACGTAATGACAAGAGACGGTAATGATTAGTGACCGTTTTTGCTTTTGACAGAATTTATTTTGGGCCATTTTCACAAGTGACTGTATGGTTTTGTGACCGTTATGACTTTGGAACGAACTAATATGGGGCCTTTTTCTTAAGCGACCGTATTGTTTTGTGAGCGTTTTGAATCGAATTGATTTTCGGGTATTATGACAAGACAATGCATTGATTTGTGACCGTTTTGACTTCAGACCGAATGATGTTGGGTTCTTTTGACAAGTGACCGTATTGATTAGTGACCGTTTTGAATTATGACTGAATTGATTTGGGGCCATTTTGACAAGTGAACGTATTGTTTTGTGACCCTTTTGACTTGTTACCGAATTGATTTGTATCCATTTTGACAAGTGACAGAATTGATTAGTGGCCGTTTTGACTTGTGACAGAATTAATTAAGGGGCTTTTTCACAAGTGACCGATCAGTGACCGTTTTGACTTGCGATCGAATTGATTTTGGGCCATTTTGACAACAGACAGTATTGATATGTGATCGTTTTAACTTGCGATCGAATTGATTTTGGGCCATTTTGACACAGACCGTATTGATTAATAACCGTTTTGACTTCTGACCCATTGATTTTCGGCCATTTTGTGACCGCTTTGACTTGCGATCGAATTTGTTTTGGGCCGTTTTGACAAGAGACTGTATTAATAAGTGATCGTTTTAACTTGCGACGGAATAAATTTTGGGCCATTTTGACAAGAGACCGTAACGGTTAAGGACCGTTTTGTCTTGTGACCCTAATTGATTTTGGGCCATTTTGATAAGAGGCCTTATTGATAAGTGATCTTTGGACTTGTGGCCAAATGAATTTGGGGCCTTTTTGACACGCGACAGTATTGATTAGTGACCGTTTTGACATGTGATCGAATTGATTTAGGGCTATTTTGATAAGTGAACGTAATGATTTGGGGCCTTTTTCACAAAAAACCGTATTGATTTGTGACCGTTTTGACTTGTGATCGATTTGATTTTCGGGCACTTTTACAAGAGACCGTATTAATTTGTTACAGGTTTTGACTTGTGACCGAATGATTTTGGGTCAGTTTGTCATGTGACCGTGTTGATTAGTGACCGTTTTCACATGTGATTGATTTTTGTGACCGTTTTGTATTGTGGTCGAATTGATTATCGGGCATTATGACAAGAGACCGTATTGAGTTTTGACCATTTGGACTTGTGACCGAATGATTTTGGGTCATTTTGACAAGTGACCGTATTGATTAGTGACCGTTTCGACTTTTAACCAAATTGATTTGGGGTCTATTTCACAAGTGACCGTATTGTTTTGTGACCGTTTTGAATTGGGACTGAATTGATTTGGGGCCTTTTCTCAATTGAACGTTTTGTTTTATGACCGTTTTGACTTGTGATCGAATTGATTTTCGGTCATTATGATAAGAGACCGTATTGATTAGTGACCGTTTTGACTTGTGACCAAATTGATTTAGGGTCTTTTTCACACATAACCGTATTGATTAGTGACCGTTTTGACTTGTGACCGAAATGATTTTGGGCCATTTTGACAAGTGACCGTATTAATTTGTGACCGTTTTGACTTGTGACAGAATTGACTTATGGGCTTTTTCATAAGTGACCATATTGATCAGTGACCCTTTTGACTTGTGACCGAATTGATTTAGGGCCTTTTTCACAAGTGACCTTATTGTTTTACGACTGTTTTGACTTGTGACCTAAATGATTTTGGGACGTAATGACAAGAGACGGTAATGTTTAGTGACCGTTTTTGCTTGTGACAGAATTGATTTTGGGCCATTTTCACAAGTGACTGTATGGTTTTGTGACCGTTATGACTTTGGAACGAACTAATATGGGGCCTTTTCCTTAAGCGACCGTATTGTTTTGTGAGCGTTTTGAATCGAATTGATTTTCGGGTATTATGACAAGACAATGCATTGATTTGTGACCGTTTTGACTTCAGACCGAATGATGTTGGGTTCTTTTGACAAGTGACCGTATTGATTAGTGACCGTTTTGAATTATGACTGAATTGATTTGGGGCCATTTTGACAAGTGAACGTATTGTTTTGTGACCCTTTTTGACTTGTTACCGAATTGATTTGTATCCATTTTGACAAGTGACAGAATTGATTAGTGGCCGTTTTGACTTGTGACAGAATTAATTAAGGGGCTTTTTCACAAGTGACCGATCAGTGACCGTTTTGACTTGCGATCGAATTGATTTTGGGCCATTTTGACAACAGACAGTATTGATATGTGATCGTTTTAACTTGCGATCGAATTGATTTTGGGCCATTTTGACACAGACCGTATTGATTAATAACCGTTTTGACTTCTGACCCATTGATTTTCGGCCATTTTGTGACCGCTTTGACTTGCGATCGAATTTGTTTTGGGCCGTTTTGACAAGAGACTGTATTAATAAGTGATCGTTTTAACTTGCGACGGAATAAATTTTGGGCCATTTTGACAAGAGACCGTAACGGTTAAGGACCGTTTTGTCTTGTGACCCTAATTGATTTTGGGCCATTTTGACAAGAGGCCTTATTGATAAGTGATCTTTGGACTTGTGGCCAAATTAATTTGGGGCCTTTTTGACACGCGACAGTATTGATTAGTGACCGTTTTGACATGTGATCGAATTGATTTAGGGCTATTTTGATAAGTGAACGTAATGATTTGGGGCCTTTTTCACAAAAAACCGTATTGATTTGTGACCGTTTTGACTTGTGATCGATTTGATTTTCGGGCACTTTTACAAGAGACCGTATTAATTTGTTACAGGTTTTGACTTGTGACCGAATGATTTTGGGTCAGTTTGTCATGTGACCGTGTTGATTAGTGACCGTTTTCACATGTGATTGATTTTTGTGACCGTTTTGTATTGTGGTCGAATTGATTATCGGGCATTATGACAAGAGACCGTATTGAGTTTTGACCATTTGGACTTGTGACCGAATGATTTTGGGTCATTTTGACAAGTGACCGTATTGATTAGTGACCGTTTCGACTTTTAACCAAATTGATTTGGGGTCTATTTCACAAGTGACCGTATTGTTTTGTGACCGTTTTGAATTGGGACTGAATTGATTTGGGGCCTTTTCTCAATTGAACGTTTTGTTTTATGACCGTTTTGACTTGTGATCGATTGATTTTCGGTCATTATAATAAGAGACCGTATTGATTAGTGACCGTTTTGACTTGTGACCAAATTGATTTAGGGTCTTTTTCACACATAACCGTATTGATTAGTGACCGTTTTGACTTGTGACCGAAATGATTTTGGGCCATTTTTGACAAGTGACCGTATTAATTTGTGACCGTTTTGACTTGTGACAGAATTGACTTATGGGCTTTTTCATAAGTGACCATATTGATCAGTGACCCTTTTGACTTGTGACCGAATTGATTTAGGGCCTTTTTCACAAGTGACCTTATTGTTTTACGACTGTTTTGACTTGTGACCTAAATGATTTTGGGTCGTAATGACAAGAGACGGTAATGTTTAGTGACCGTTTTTGCTTGTGACAGAATTGATTTTGGGCCATTTTCACAAGTGACTGTATGGTTTTGTGACCGTTATGACTTTGGAACGAACTAATATGGGGCCTTTTCCTTAAGCGACCGTATTGTTTTGTGAGCGTTTTGAATCGAATTGATTTTCGGGTATTATGACAAGACAATGCATTGATTTGTGACCGTTTTGACTTCAGACCGAATGATGTTGGGTTCTTTTGACAAGTGACCGTATTGATTAGTGACCGTTTTGAATTATGACTGAATTGATTTGGGGCCATTTTGACAAGTGAACGTATTGTTTTGTGACCCTTTTGACTTGTTACCGAATTGATTTGTATCCATTTTGACAAGTGACAGAATTGATTAGTGGCCGTTTTGACTTGTGACAGAATTAATTAAGGGGCTTTTTCACAAGTGACCGATCAGTGACCGTTTTGACTTGCGATCGGAATTGATTTTGGGCCATTTTGACAACAGACAGTATTGATATGTGATCGTTTTAACTTGCGATCGAATTGATTTTGGGCCATTTTGACACAGACCGTATTGATTAATAACCGTTTTGACTTCTGACCCATTGATTTTCGGCCATTTTGTGACCGCTTTGACTTGCGATCGAATTTGTTTTGGGCCGTTTTGACAAGAGACTGTATTAATAAGTGATCGTTTTAACTTGCGACGGAATAAATTTTGGGCCATTTTGACAAGAGACCGTAACGGTTAAGGACCGTTTTGTCTTGTGACCCTAATTGATTTTGGGCCATTTTGACAAGAGGCCTTATTGATAAGTGATCTTTGGACTTGTGGCCAAATTAATTTGGGGCCTTTTTGACACGAGACAGTATTGATTAGTGACCGTTTTGACATGTGATCGAATTGATTTAGGGCTATTTTGATAAGTGAACGTAATGATTTGGGGCCTTTTTCACAAAAAACCGTATTGATTTGTGACCGTTTTGACTTGTGATCGATTTGATTTTCGGGCACTTTTACAAGAGACCGTATTAATTTGTTACAGGTTTTGACTTGTGACCGAATTATTTTGGGTCAGTTTGTCATGTGACCGTGTTGATTAGTGACCGTTTTCACATGTGATTGATTTTTGTGACCATTTTGACTTGTGGTCGAATTGATTATCGGGCATTATGACAAGAGACCGTATTGAGTTTTGACCATTTGGACTTGTGACCGAATGATTTTGGGTCATTTTGACAAGTGACCGTATTGATTAGTGACCGTTTCGACTTTTAACCAAATTGATTTGGGGTCTATTTCACAAGTGACCGTATTGTTTTGTGACCGTTTTGAATTGGGACTGAATTGATTTGGGGCTTTTTCTCAATTGAACGTTTTGTTTTATGACCGTTTTGACTTGTGATCGAATTGATTTTCGGTCATTATGATAAGAGACCGTATTGATTAGTGACCGTTTTGACTTGTGACCAAATTGATTTAGGGTCTTTTTCACACATAACCGTATTGATTAGTGACCGTTTTGACTTGTGACCGAAATGATTTTGGGCCATTTTGACAAGTGACCGTATTAATTTGTGACCGTTTTGACTTGTGACAGAATTGACTTATGGGCTTTTTCATAAGTGACCATATTGATCAGTGACCCTTTTGACTTGTGACCGGAATTGATTTAGGGCCTTTTTCACAAGTGACCTTATTGTTTTACGACTGTTTTGACTTGTGACCTAAATGATTTTGGGACGTAAATGACAAGAGACGGTAATGATTAGTGCCCGTTTTTGCTTGTGACAGAATTGATTTTGGGCCATTTTCACAAGTGACTGTATGGTTTTGTGACCGTTATGACTTTGGAACGAACTAATATGGGGCCTTTTTCTTAAGCGACCGTATTGTTTTGTGAGCGTTTTGAATCGAATTGATTTTCGGGTATTATGACAAGACAATGCATTGATTTGTGACCGTTTTGACTTCAGACCGAATGATGTTGGGGTTCTTTTGACAAGTGACCGTATTGATTAGTGACCGTTTTGAATTATGACTGAATTGATTTGGGGCCATTTTGACAAGTGAACGTATTGTTTTGTGACCCTTTTGACTTGTTACCGAATTGATTTGTATCCATTTTGACAAGTGACAGAATTGATTAGTGGCCGTTTTGACTTGTGACAGAATTAATTAAGGGGCTTTTTCACAAGTGACCGATCAGTGACCGTTTTGACTTGCGATCGAATTGATTTTGGGGCCATTTTGACAACAGACAGTATTGATATGTGATCGTTTTAACTTGCGATCGAATTGATTTTGGGCCATTTTGACACAGACCGTATTGATTAATAACCGTTTTGACTTCTGACCCCTTGATTTTCGGCCATTTTGTGACCGCTTTGACTTGCGATCGAATTTGTTTTGGGCCGTTTTGACAAGAGACTGTATTAATAAGTGATCGTTTTAACTTGCGACGGAATAAATTTTGGGCCATTTTGACAAGAGACCGTAACGGTTAAGGACCGTTTTGTCTTGTGACCCTAATTGATTTTGGGCCATTTTGACAAGAGGCCTTATTGATAAGTGATCTTTGGACTTGTGGCCAAATGAATTTGGGGCCTTTTTGACACGCGACAGTATTGATTAGTGACCGTTTTGACATGTGATCGAATTGATTTAGGGCTATTTTGATAAGTGAACGTAATGATTTGGGGCCTTTTTCACAAAAAACCGTATTGATTTGTGACCGTTTTGACTTGTGATCGATTTGATTTTCGGGCACTTTTACAAGAGACCGTATTAATTTGTTACAGGTTTTGACTTGTGACCGAATGATTTTGGGTCAGTTTGTCATGTGACCGTGTTGATTAGTGACCGTTTTCACATGTGATTGATTTTTGTGACCGTTTTGTCTTGTGGTCGAATTGATTATCGGGCATTATGACAAGAGACCGTATTGAGTTTTGACCATTTGGAATTGTGACCGAATGATTTTGGGTCATTTTGACAAGTGACCGTATTGATTAGTGACCGTTTCGACTTTTAACCAAATTGATTTGGGGTCTATTTCACAAGTGACCGTATTGTTTTGTGACCGTTTTGAATTGGGACTGAATTGATTTGGGGCTTTTTCTCAATTGAACGTTTTGTTTTATGACCGTTTTGACTTGTGATCGAATTGATTTTCGGTCATTATAATAAGAGACCGTATTGATTAGTGACCGTTTTGACTTGTGACCAAATTGATTTAGGGTCTTTTTCACACATAACCGTATTGATTAGAGACCGTTTTGACTTGTGACCGAAATGATTTTGGGCCATTTTGACAAGTGACCGTATTAATTTTGTGACCGTTTTGACTTGTGACAGAATTGACTTATGGGCTTTTTCATAAGTGACCATATTGATCAGTGACCCTTTTGACTTGTGACCGAATTGATTTAGGGCCTTTTTCACAAGTGACCTTATTGTTTTACGACTGTTTTGACTTGTGACCTAAATGATTTTGGGACGTAATGACAAGAGACGGTAATGTTTAGTGACCGTTTTTGCTTGTGACAGAATTGATTTTGGGCCATTTTCACAAGTGACTGTATGGTTTTGTGACCGTTATGACTTTGGAACGAAATAATATGGGGCCTTTTCCTTAAGCGACCGTATTGTTTTGTGAGCGTTTTGAATCGAATTGATTTTCGGGTATTATGACAAGACAATGCATTGATTTGTGACCGTTTTGACTTCAGACCGAATGATGTTGGGTTCTTTTGACAAGTGACCGTATTGATTAGTGACCGTTTTGAATTATGACTGAATTGATTTGGGGACCATTTTGACAAGTGAACGTATTGTTTGGTGACCCTTTTGACTTGTTACCGAATTGATTTTGTATCCATTTTGACAAGTGACAGAATGGATTAGTGGCCGTTTTGACTAGTGACAGAATTAATTAAGGGGCTTTTTCACAAGTGACCGATCAGTGACCGTTTTGACTTGCGATCGAATTGGATTTTGGGCCATTTTGACAACAGACAGTATTGATATGTGATCGTTTTAACTTGCGATCGAATTGATTTTGGGCCATTTTGACACAGACCGTATTGATTAATAACCGTTTTGACTTCTGACCCATTGATTTTCGGCCATTTTGTGACCGCTTTGACTTGCGATCGAATTTGTTTTGGGCCGTTTTGACAAGAGACTGTATTAATAAGTGATCGTTTTAACTTGCGACGGAATCAATTTTGGGCCATTTTGACAAGAGACCGTAACGGTTAAGGACCATTTTGTCTTGTGACCCTAATTGATTTTGGGCCATTTTGACAAGAGGCCTTATTGATAAGTGATCTTTGGACTTGTGGCCAAATTAATTTGGGGCCTTTTTGACACGAGACAGTATTGATTAGTGACCGTTTTGACATGTGATCGAATTGATTTAGGGCTATTTTGATAAGTGAACGTAATGATTTGGGGCCTTTTTCACAAAAAACCGTATTGATTTGTGACCGTTTTGACTTGTGATCGATTTGATTTTTCGGGCATTTTTACAAGAGACCGTATTAATTTGTTACAGGTTTTGACTTGTGACCGAATGATTTTGGGTCAGTTTGTCATGTGACCGTGTTGATTAGTGACCGTTTTCACATGTGATTGATTTTTGTGACCATTTTGACTTGTGGTTCGAATTGATTATCGGGCATTATGACAAGAGACCGTATTGAGTTTTGACCATTTGGACTTGTGACCGAATGATTTTTGGGTCATTTTGACAAGTGACCGTATTGATTAGTGACCGTTTCGACTTTTAACCAAATTGATTTGGGGTCTATTTCACAAGTGACCGTATTGTTTTTTGACCGTTTTGAATTGGGACTGAATTGATTTGGGGCTTTTTCTCAATTGAACGTTTTGTTTTATGACCGTTTTCACTTGTGATCGAATTGATTTTCGGTCATTATGATAAGAGACCGTATTGATTAGTGACCGTTTTGACTTGTGACCAAATTGATTTAGGGTCTTTTTCACGCATAACCGTATTGATTAGTGACCGTTTTGACTTGTGACCGAAATGATTTTGGGCCATTTTGACAAGTGACCGTATTAATTTGTGACCGTTTTGACTTGTGACAGAATTGACTTATGGGCTTTTTCATAAGTTACCATATTGATCAGTGACCCTTTTGACTTGTGACCGAATTGATTTAGGGCCTTTTTCACAAGTGACCTTATTGTTTTACGACTGTTTTGACTTGTGACCTAAATGATTTTGGGACGTAATGACAAGAGACGGTAATGATTAGTGCCCGTTTTTGCTTGTGACAGAATTGATTTTGGGCCATTTTCACAAGTGACTGTATGGTTTTGTGACCGTTATGACTTTGGAACGAACTAATATGGGGCCTTTTTCTTAAGCGACCGTATTGTTTTGTGAGCGTTTTGAATCGAATTGATTTTCGGGTATTATGACAAGACAATGCATTGATTTGTGACCGTTTTGACTTCAGACCGAATGATGTTGGGTTCTTTTGACAAGTGACCGTATTGATTAGTGACCGTTTTGAATTATGACTGAATTGATTTGGGGCCATTTTGACAAGTGAACGTATTGTTTTGTGACCCTTTTGACTTGTTACCGAATTGATTTGTATCCATTTTGACAAGTGACAGAATTGATTAGTGGCCGTTTTGACTTGTGACAGAATTAATTAAGGGGCTTTTTCACAAGTGACCGATCAGTGACCGTTTTGACTTGCGATCGAATTGATTTTGGGCCATTTTGACAACAGACAGTATTGATATGTGATCGTTTTAACTTGCGATCGAATTGATTTTGGGCCATTTTGACACAGACCGTATTGATTAATAACCGTTTTGACTTCTGACCCATTGATTTTCGGCCATTTTGTGACCGCTTTGACTTGCGATCGAATTTGTTTTGGGCCGTTTTGACAAGAGACTGTATTAATAAGTGATCGTTTTAACTTGCGACGGAATAAATTTTGGGCCATTTTGACAAGAGACCGTAACGGTTAAGGACCGTTTTGTCTTGTGACCCTAATTGATTTTGGGCCATTTTGACAAGAGGCCTTATTGATAAGTGATCTTTGGACTTGTGGCCAAATTAATTTGGGGTCTTTTTGACACGAGACAGTATTGATTAGTGACCGTTTTGACATGTGATCGAATTGATTTAGGGCTACTTTGATAAGTGAACGTAATGATTTGGGGCCTTTTTCACAAAAAACCGTATTGATTTGTGACCGTTTTGACTTGTGATCGATTTGATTTTCGGGCATTTTTACAAGAGACCGTATTAATTTGTTACAGGTTTTGACTTGTGACCGAATGAGTTTGGGTCAGTTTGTCATGTGACCTTGTTGATTAGTGACCGTTTTCACATGTGATTGATTTTTGTGACCGTTTTGTCTTGTGGTCGAATTGATTATCGGGCATTATGACAAGAGACCGTATTGAGTTTTGACCATTTGGACTTGTGACCGAATGATTTTGGGTCATTTTGACAAGTGACCGTATTGATTAGTGACCGTTTCGACTTTTAACCAAATTGATTTGGGGTCTATTTCACAAGTGACCGTATTGTTTTGTGACCGTTTTGAATTGGGACTGAATTGATTTGGGGCTTTTTCTCAATTGAACGTTTTGTTTTATGACCGTTTTGACTTGTGATCGAATTGATTTTCGGTCATTATGATAAGAGACCGTATTGATTAGTGACCGTTTTGACTTGTGACCAAATTGATTTAGGGTCTTTTTCACACATAACCGTATTGATTAATGACCGTTTTGACTTGTGACCGAAATGATTTTGGGCCATTTTGACAAGTGACCGTATTAATTTGTGACCGTTTTGACTTGTGACAGAATTGACTTATGGGCTTTTTCATAAGTGACCATATTGATCAGTGACCCTTTTGACTTGTGACCGAATTGATTTAGGGCCTTTTTCACAAGTGACCTTATTGTTTTACGACTGTTTTGACTTGTGACCTAAATGATTTTGGGACGTAATGACAAGAGACGGTAATGATTAGTGACCGTTTTTGCTTGTGACAGAATTGATTTTGGGCCATTTTCACAAGTGACTGTATGGTTTTGTGACCGTTATGACTTTGGAACGAACTAATATGGGGCCTTTTTCTTAAGCGACCGTATTGTTTTGTGAGCGTTTTGAATCGAATTGATTTTCGGGTATTATGACAAGACAATGCATTGATTTGTGACCGTTTTGACTTCAGACCGAATGATGTTGGGTTCTTTTGACAAGTGACCGTATTGATTAGTGACCGTTTTGAATTATGAGTGAATTGATTTGGGGCCATTTTGACAAGTGAACGTATTGTTTTGTGACCCTTTTGACTTGTTACCGAATTGATTTGTATCCATTTTGACAAGTGACAGAATTGATTAGTGGCCGTTTTGACTTGTGACAGAATTAATTAAGGGGCTTTTTCACAAGTGACCGATCAGTGACCGTTTTGACTTGCGATCGAATTGATTTTGGGCCATTTTGACAACAGACAGTATTGATATGTGATCGTTTTAACTTGCGATCGAATTGATTTTGGGCCATTTTGACACAGACCGTATTGATTAATAACCGTTTTGACTTCTGACCCATTGATTTTCGGCCAATTTGTGACCGCTTTGACTTGCGATCGAATTTGTTTTGGGCCATTTTGACAAGAGACTGTATTAATAAGTGATCGTTTTAACTTGCGACGGAATAAATTTTGGGCCATTTTGACAAGAGACCGTGACGGTTAAGGACCGTTTTGTCTTGTGACCTAATTGATTTTGGGCCATTTTGACAAGAGGCCTTATTGATAAGTGATCTTTGGACTTGTGGCCAAATGAATTTGGGGCCTTTTTGACACGCGACAGTATTGATTAGTGACCGTTTTGACATGTGATCGAATTGATTTAGGGCTATTTTGATAAGTGAACGTAATGATTTGGGGCCTTTTTCACAAGAAACCGTTTTGATTTGTGACCGTTTTGACTTGTGATCGATTTGATTTTCGGGCATTTTTACAAGAGACCGTATTAATTTGTTACAGGTTTTGACTTGTGACCGAATGATTTTGGGTCAGTTTGTCATGTGACCGTGTTGATTAGTGACCGTTTTCACATGTGATTGATTTTTGTGACCATTTTGACTTGTGGTCGAATTGATTATCGGGCATTATGACAAGAGACCGTATTGAGTTTTGACCATTTGGACTTGTGACCGAATGATTTTGGGTCATTTTGACAAGTGACCGTATTGATTAGTGACCGTTTCGACTTTTAACCAAATTGATTTGGGGTCTATTTCACAAGTGACCGTATTGTTTTGTGACCGTTTTGAATTGGGACTGAATTGATTTGGGGCTTTTTCTCAATTGAACGTTTTGTTTTATGACCGTTTTGACTTGTGATCGAATTGATTTTCGGTCATTATGATAAGAGACCGTATTGATTAGTGACCGTTTTGACTTGTGACCAAATTGATTTAGGGTCTTTTTCACACATAACCGTATTGATTAGTGACCGTTTTGACTTGTGACCGAAATGATTTTGGGCCATTTTGACAAGTGACCGTATTAATTTGTGACCGTTTTGACTTGTGACAGAATTGACTTATGGGCTTTTTCATAAGTGACCATATTGATCAGTGACCCTTTTGACTTGTGACCGAATTGATTTAGGGCCTTTTTCACAAGTGACCTTATTGTTTTACGACTGTTTTGACTTGTGACCTAAATGATTTTGGGACGTAATGACAAGAGACGGTAATGTTTAGTGCCCGTTTTTGCTTGTGACAGAATTGATTTTGGGCCATTTTCACAAGTGACTGTATGGTTTTGTGACCGTTATGACTTTGGAACGAACTAATATGGGGCCTTTTTCTTAAGCGACCGTATTGTTTTGTGAGCGTTTTGAATCGAATTGATTTTCGGGTATTATGACAAGACAATGCATTGATTTGTGACCGTTTTGACTTCAGACCGAATGATGTTGGGTTCTTTTGACAAGTGACCGTATTGATTAGTGACCGTTTTGAATTATGAGTGAATTGATTTGGGGCCATTTTGACAAGTGAACGTATTGTTTTGTGACCCTTTTGACTTGTTACCGAATTGATTTGTATCCATTTTGACAAGTGACAGAATTGATTAGTGGCCGTTTTGACTTGTGACAGAATTAATTAAGGGGCTTTTTCACAAGTGACCGATCAGTGACCGTTTTGACTTGTGATCGAATTGATTTTGGGCCATTTGGACAACAGACAGTATTGATATGTGATCGTTTTAACTTGCGATCGAATTGATTTTGGGCCATTTTGACACAGACCGTATTGATTAATAACCGTTTTGACTTCTGATCCATTGATTTTTGGCCATTTTGTGACCGCTTTGACTTGCGATCGAATTTGTTTTGGGCCGTTTTGACAAGAGACTGTATTAATAAGTGATCGTTTTAACTTGCGACGGAATAAATTTTGGGCCATTTTGACAAGAGACCGTAACGGTTAAGGACCGTTTTGTCTTGTGACCCTAATTGATTTTGGGCCATTTTGACAAGAGGCCTTATTGATAAGTGATCTTTGGACTTGTGGCCAAATTAATTTGGGGTCTTTTTGACACGAGACAGTATTGATTAGTGACCGTTTTGACATGTGATCGAATTGATTTAGGGCTACTTTGATAAGTGAACGTAATGATTTGGGGCCTTTTTCACAAAAAACCGTATTGATTTGTGACCGTTTTGACTTGTGATCGATTTGATTTTCGGGCATTTTTACAAGAGACCGTATTAATTTGTTACAGGTTTTGACTTGTGACCGAATGAGTTTGGGTCAGTTTGTCATGTGACCTTGTTGATTAGTGACCGTTTTCACATGTGATTGATTTTTGTGACCGTTTTGTCTTGTGGTCGAATTGATTATCGGGCATTATGACAAGAGACCGTATTGAGTTTTGACCATTTGGACTTGTGACCGAATGATTTTGGGTCATTTTGACAAGTGACCGTATTGATTAGTGACCGTTTCGACTTTTAACCAAATTGATTTGGGGTCTATTTCACAAGTGACCGTATTGTTTTGTGACCGTTTTGAATTGGGACTGAATTGATTTGGGGCTTTTTCTCAATTGAACGTTTTGTTTTATGACCGTTTTGACTTGTGATCGAATTGATTTTCGGTCATTATGATAAGAGACCGTATTGATTAGTGACCGTTTTGACTTGTGACCAAATTGATTTAGGGTCTTTTTCACACATAACCGTATTGATTAATGACCGTTTTGACTTGTGACCGAAATGATTTTGGGCCATTTTGACAAGTGACCGTATTAATTTGTGACCGTTTTGACTTGTGACAGAATTGACTTATGGGCTTTTTCATAAGTGACCATATTGATCAGTGACCCTTTTGACTTGTGACCGAATTGATTTAGGGCCTTTTTCACAAGTGACCTTATTGTTTTACGACTGTTTTGACTTGTGACCTAAATGATTTTGGGACGTAATGACAAGAGACGGTAATGATTAGTGACCGTTTTTGCTTGTGACAGAATTGATTTTGGGCCATTTTCACAAGTGACTGTATGGTTTTGTGACCGTTATGACTTTGGAACGAACTAATATGGGGCCTTTTTCTTAAGCGACCGTATTGTTTTGTGAGCGTTTTGAATCGAATTGATTTTCGGGTATTATGACAAGACAATGCATTGATTTGTGACCGTTTTGACTTCAGACCGAATGATGTTGGGTTCTTTTGACAAGTGACCGTATTGATTAGTGACCGTTTTGAATTATGACTGAATTGATTTGGGGCCATTTTGACAAGTGAACGTATTGTTTTGTGACCCTTTTGACTTGTTACCGAATTGATTTGTATCCATTTTGACAAGTGACAGAATTGATTAGTGGCCGTTTTGACTTGTGACAGAATTAATTAAGGGGCTTTTTCACAAGTGACCGATCAGTGACCGTTTTGACTTGCGATCGAATTGATTTTGGGCCATTTTGACAACAGACAGTATTGATATGTGATCGTTTTAACTTGCGATCGAATTGATTTTGGGCCATTTTGACACAGACCGTATTGATTAATAACCGTTTTGACTTCTGACCCATTGATTTTCGGCCAATTTGTGACCGCTTTGACTTGCGATCGAATTTGTTTTGGGCCATTTTGACAAGAGACTGTATTAATAAGTGATCGTTTTAACTTGCGACGGAATAAATTTTGGGCCATTTTGACAAGAGACCGTGACGGTTAAGGACCGTTTTGTCTTGTGACCTAATTGATTTTGGGCCATTTTGACAAGAGGCCTTATTGATAAGTGATCTTTGGACTTGTGGCCAAATGAATTTGGGGCCTTTTTGACACGCGACAGTATTGATTAGTGACCGTTTTGACATGTGATCGAATTGATTTAGGGCTATTTTGATAAGTGAACGTAATGATTTGGGGCCTTTTTCACAAGAAACCGTTTTGATTTGTGACCGTTTTGACTTGTGATCGATTTGATTTTCGGGCATTTTTACAAGAGACCGTATTAATTTGTTACAGGTTTTGACTTGTGACCGAATGATTTTGGGTCAGTTTGTCATGTGACCGTGTTGATTAGTGACCGTTTTCACATGTGATTGATTTTTGTGACCATTTTGACTTGTGGTCGAATTGATTATCGGGCATTATGACAAGAGACCGTATTGAGTTTTGACCATTTGGACTTGTGACCGAATGATTTTGGGTCATTTTGACAAGTGACCGTATTGATTAGTGACCGTTTCGACTTTTAACCAAATTGATTTGGGGTCTATTTCACAAGTGACCGTATTGTTTTGTGACCGTTTTGAATTGGGACTGAATTGATTTGGGGCTTTTTCTCAATTGAACGTTTTGTTTTATGACCGTTTTGACTTGTGATCGAATTGATTTTCGGTCATTATGATAAGAGACCGTATTGATTAGTGACCGTTTTGACTTGTGACCAAATTGGTTTAGGGTCTTTTTCACACATAACCGTATTGATTAGTGACCGTTTTGACTTGTGACCGAAATGATTTTGGGCCATTTTGACAAGTGACCGTATTAATTTGTGACCGTTTTGACTTGTGACAGAATTGACTTATGGGCTTTTTCATAAGTTACCATATTGATCAGTGACCCTTTTGACTTGTGACCGAATTGATTTAGGGCCTTTTTCACAAGTGACCTTATTGTTTTACGACTGTTTTGACTTGTGACCTAAATGATTTTGGGACGTAATGACAAGAGACGGTAATGTTTAGTGCCCGTTTTTGCTTGTGACAGAATTGATTTTGGGCCATTTTCACAAGTGACTGTATGGTTTTGTGACCGTTATGACTTTGGAACGAACTAATATGGGGCCTTTTTCTTAAGCGACCGTATTGTTTTGTGAGCGTTTTGAATCGAATTGATTTTCGGGTATTATGACAAGACAATGCATTGATTTGTGACCGTTTTGACTTCAGACCGAATGATGTTGGGTTCTTTTGACAAGTGACCGTATTGATTAGTGACCGTTTTGAATTATGAGTGAATTGATTTGGGGCCATTTTGACAAGTGAACGTATTGTTTTGTGACCCTTTTGACTTGTTACCGAATTGATTTGTATCCATTTTGACAAGTGACAGAATTGATTAGTGGCCGTTTTGACTTGTGACAGAATTAATTAAGGGGCTTTTTCACAAGTGACCGATCAGTGACCGTTTTGACTTGCGATCGAATTGATTTTGGGCCATTTTGACAACAGACAGTATTGATATGTGATCGTTTTAACTTGCGATCGAATTGATTTTGGGCCATTTTGACACAGACCGTATTGATTAATAACCGTTTTGACTTCTGACCCATTGATTTTCGGCCATTTTGTGACCGCTTTGACTTGCGATCGAATTTGTTTTGGGCCGTTTTGACAAGAGACTGTATTAATAAGTGATCGTTTTAACTTGCGACGGAATAAATTTTGGGCCATTTTGACAAGAGACCGTAACGGTTAAGGACCGTTTTGTCTTGTGACCCTAATTGATTTTGGGCCATTTTGACAAGAGGCCTTATTGATAAGTGATCTTTGGACTTGTGGCCAAATTAATTTGGGGTCTTTTTGACACGAGACAGTATTGATTAGTGACCGTTTTGACATGTGATCGAATTGATTTAGGGCTACTTTGATAAGTGAACGTAATGATTTGGGGCCTTTTTCACAAAAAACCGTATTGATTTGTGACCGTTTTGACTTGTGATCGATTTGATTTTCGGGCATTTTTATAAGAGACCGTATTAATTTGTTACAGGTTTTGACTTGTGACCGAATGAGTTTGGGTCAGTTTGTCATGTGACCTTGTTGATTAGTGACCGTTTTCACATGTGATTGATTTTTGTGACCGTTTTGTCTTGTGGTCGAATTGATTATCGGGCATTATGACAAGAGACCGTATTGAGTTTTGACCATTTGGACTTGTGACCGAATGATTTTGGGTCATTTTGACAAGTGACCGTATTGATTAGTGACCGTTTCGACTTTTAACCAAATTGATTTGGGGTCTATTTCACAAGTGACCGTATTGTTTTGTGACGGTTTTGAATTGGGACTGAATTGATTTGGTGCTTTTTCTCAATTGAACGTTTTGTTTTATGACCGTTTTGACTTGTGATCGAATTGATTTTCGGTCATTATGATAAGAGACCGTATTGATTAGTGACCGTTTTGACTTGTGACCAAATTGATTTAGGGTCTTTTTCACACATAACCGTATTGATTAATGACCGTTTTGACTTGTGACCGAAATGATTTTGGGCCATTTTGACAAGTGACCGTATTAATTTGTGACCGTTTTGACTTGTGACAGAATTGACTTATGGGCTTTTTCATAAGTGACCATATTGATCAGTGACCCTTTTGACTTGTGACCGAATTGATTTAGGGCCTTTTTCACAAGTGACCTTATTGTTTTACGACTGTTTTGACTTGTGACCTAAATGATTTTGGGACGTAATGACAAGAGACGGTAATGATTAGTGACCGTTTTTGCTTGTGACAGAATTGATTTTGGGCCATTTTCACAAGTGACTGTATGGTTTTGTGACCGTTATGACTTTGGAACGAACTAATATGGGGCCTTTTTCTTAAGCGACCGTATTGTTTTGTGAGCGTTTTGAATCGAATTGATTTTCGGGTATTATGACAAGACAATGCATTGATTTGTGACCGTTTTGACTTCAGACCGAATGATGTTGGGTTCTTTTGACAAGTGACCGTATTGATTAGTGACCGTTTTGAATTATGACTGAATTGATTTGGGGCCATTTTGACAAGTGAACGTATTGTTTTGTGACCCTTTTGACTTGTTACCGAATTGATTTGTATCCATTTTGACAAGTGACAGAATTGATTAGTGGCCGTTTTGACTTGTGACAGAATTAATTAAGGGGCTTTTTCACAAGTGACCGATCAGTGACCGTTTTGACTTGCGATCGAATTGATTTTGGGCCATTTTGACAACAGACAGTATTGATATGTGATCGTTTTAACTTGCGATCGAATTGATTTTGGGCCATTTTGACACAGACCGTATTGATTAATAACCGTTTTGACTTCTGACCCATTGATTTTCGGCCAATTTGTGACCGCTTTGACTTGCGATCGAATTTGTTTTGGGCCATTTTGACAAGAGACTGTATTAATAAGTGATCGTTTTAACTTGCGACGGAATAAATTTTGGGCCATTTTGACAAGAGGCCGTGACGGTTAAGGACCGTTTTGTCTTGTGACCTAATTGATTTTGGGCCATTTTGACAAGAGGCCTTATTGATAAGTGATCTTTGGACTTGTGGCCAAATGAATTTGGGGCCTTTTTGACACGCGACAGTATTGATTAGTGACCGTTTTGACATGTGATCGAATTGATTTAGGGCTATTTTGATAAGTGAACGTAATGATTTGGGGCCTTTTTCACAAAAAACCGTTTTGATTTGTGACCGTTTTGACTTGTGATCGATTTGATTTTCGGGCATTTTTACAAGAGACCGTATTAATTTGTTACAGGTTTTGACTTGTGACCGAATGATTTTGGGTCAGTTTGTCATGTGACCGTGTTGATTAGTGACCGTTTTCACATGTGATTGATTTTTGTGACCATTTTGACTTGTGGTCGAATTGATTATCGGGCATTATGACAAGAGACCGTATTGAGTTTTGACCATTTGGACTTGTGACCGAATGATTTTGGGTCATTTTGACAAGTGACCGTATTGATTAGTGACCGTTTCGACTTTTAACCAAATTGATTTGGGGTCTATTTCACAAGTGACCGTATTGTTTTGTGACCGTTTTGAATTGGGACTGAATTGATTTGGGGCTTTTTCTCAATTGAACGTTTTGTTTTATGACCGTTTTGACTTGTGATCGAATTGATTTTCGGTCATTATGATAAGAGACCGTATTGATTAGTGACCGTTTTGACTTGCGACCAAATTGATTTAGGGTCTTTTTCACACATAACCGTATTGATTAGTGACCGTTTTGACTTGTGACCGAAATGATTTTGGGCCATTTTGACAAGTGACCGTATTAATTTGTGACCGTTTTGACTTGTGACAGAATTGACTTATGGGCTTTTTCATAAGTGACCATATTGATCAGTGACCCTTTTGACTTGTGACCGAATTGATTTAGGGCCTTTTTCACAAGTGACCTTATTGTTTTACGACTGTTTTGACTTGTGACCTAAATGATTTTGGGACGTAATGACAAGAGACGGTAATGTTTAGTGCCCGTTTTTGCTTGTGACAGAATTGATTTTGGGCCATTTTCACAAGTGACTGTATGGTTTTGTGACCGTTATGACTTTGGAACGAACTAATATGGGGCCTTTTTCTTAAGCGACCGTATTGTTTTGTGAGCGTTTTGAATCGAATTGATTTTCGGGTATTATGACAAGACAATGCATTGATTTGTGACCGTTTTGACTTCAGACCGAATGATGTTGGGTTCTTTTGACAAGTGACCGTATTGATTAGTGACCGTTTTGAATTATGACTGAATTGATTTGGGGCCATTTTGACAAGTGAACGTATTGTTTTGTGACCCTTTTGACTTGTTACCGAATTGATTTGTATCCATTTTGACAAGTGACAGAATTGATTAGTGGCCGTTTTGACTTGTGACAGAATTAATTAAGGGGCTTTTTCACAAGTGACCGATCAGTGACCGTTTTGACTTGCGATCGAATTGATTTTGGGCCATTTTGACAACAGACAGTATTGATATGTGATCGTTTTAACTTGCGATCGAATTGATTTTGGGACATTTTGACACAGACCGTATTGATTAATAACCGTTTTGACTTCTGACCCATTGATTTTCGGCCATTTTGTGACCGCTTTGACTTGCGATCGAATTTGTTTTGGGCCGTTTTGACAAGAGACTGTATTAATAAGTGATCGTTTTAACTTGCGACGGAATAAATTTTGGGCCATTTTGACAAGAGACCGTAACCATTAAGGACCGTTTTGTCTTGTGACCCTAATTGATTTTGGGCCATTTTGACAAGAGGCCTTATTGATAAGTGATCTTTGGACTTGTGGCCAAATTAATTTGGGGCCTTTTTGACACGAGACAGTATTGATTAGTGACCGTTTTGACATGTGAGCGAATTGATTTAGGGCTATTTTGATAAGTGAACGTAATGATTTGGAGCCTTTTTCACAAAAAACCGTATTGATTTGTGACCGTTTTGACTTGTGATCGATTTCATTTTCGGGCATTTTTACTAGAGACCGCATTAATTTGTTACAGGTTTTGACTTGTGACCGAATTATTTTGGGTCAGTTTGTCATGTGACCGTGTTGATTAGTGACCGTTTTCACATGTGATTGATTTTTGTGACCGTTTTGACTTGTGGTCGAATTGATTATCGGGCATTATGACAAGAGACCGTATTGAGTTTTGACCATTTGGACTTGTGACCGAATGATTTTGGGTCATTTTGACAAGTGACCGTATTGTTTAGTGACCGTTTCGACTTTTAACCAAATTGATTTGGGGTCTATTTCACACGTGACCGTATTGTTTTGTGACCGTTTTGAATTGGGACTGAATTGATTTGGGGCTTTTTCTCAATTGAACGTTTTGTTTTATGACCGTTTTGACTTGTGATCGAATTGATTTTCGGTCATTATGATAAGAGACCGTATTGATTAGTGACCGTTTTGACTTGCGACCAAATTGATTTAGGGTCTTTTTCACACATAACCGTATTGATTAGTGACCGTTTTGACTTGTGACCGAAATGATTTTGGGCCATTTTGACAAGTGACCGTATTAATTTGTGACCGTTTTGACTTGTGACAGAATTGACTTATGGGCTTTTTCATAAGTGACCATATTGATCAGTGACCCTTTTAACTTGTGACCGAATTGATTTAGGGCCTTTTTCACAAGTGACCTTATTGTTTTACGACTGTTTTGACTTGTGACCTAAATGATTTTGGGACGTAATGACAAGAGACGGTAATGTTTAGTGCCCGTTTTTGCTTGTGACAGAATTGATTTTGGGCCATTTTCACAAGTGACTGTATGGTTTTGTGACCGTTATGACTTTGGAACGAACTAATATGGGGCCTTTTTCTTAAGCGACCGTATTGTTTTGTGAGCGTTTTGAATCGAATTGATTTTCGGGTATTATGACAAGACAATGCATTGATTTGTGACCGTTTTGACTTCAGACCGAATGATGTTGGGTTCTTTTGACAAGTGACCGTATTGATTAGTGACCGTTTTGAATTATGACTGAATTGATTTGGGGACATTTTGACAAGTGAACGTATTGTTTTGTGACCCTTTTGACTTGTTACCGAATTGATTTGTATCCATTTTGACAAGTGACAGAATTGATTAATGGCCGTTTTGACTTGTGACAGAATTAATTAAGGGGCTTTTTCACAAGTGACCGATCAGTGACCGTTTTGACTTGCGATCGAATTGATTTTGGGCCATTTTGACAACAGACAGTATTGATATGTGATCGTTTTAACTTGCGATCGAATTGACTTTGGGCCATTTTGACACAGACCGTATTGATTAATAACCGTTTTGACTTCTGACCCATTGATTTTCGGCCATTTTGTGACCGCTTTGACTTGCGATCGAATTTGTTTTGGGCCATTTTGACAAGAGACTGTATCAATAAGTGATCGTTTTAACTTGCGACGGAATAAATTTTGGGCCATTTGGACAAGAGACCGTAACGGTTAAGGACCGTTTTGTCTTGTGACCCTAATTGATTTTGGGCCATTTTCACAAGAGGCCTTATTGATAAGTGATCTTTGGACTTGTGGCCAAATTAATTTGGGGCCTTTTTGACAAGTAACCGTATTGTTTTGTGACCGTTTTGACTTGTGATCCAATTGATTTTGGGCCATTTTGACAAGAGACCGTATTGATTAGTGACCGTTTTGGCTTTGGAACGAATTGATTTGGGGCCGTTTTGACAAGTGACAGAATTGATTTAGGGGACTTTTCACAAGTGGCAGTATTGATCAGTGACCGTTATGACTTGTGACCGATTAGATTTTGGGCCATTTTGACAAGTGACCGTATTGTTTAGTGACCGTTTTGACTTGTGACCGATTTAAATTGGGGCCTTTCTAACAAGTGACCGCATTGTTTTGAAACTGTTTTTACTTGTGACCGAAATGATTTTGGGACGTAATGACAAGAGACAGCTGTTTAGTGACCATTTTGACTGGTGACCGAATTGATTTGGGGCCATTTTGACAAGTGACAGTATTGATTAGTGACCGTTTTACTTGTGGACTTGTGACCGAATTGATTTGGGGCCATTTTGACAAGTGAACGTATTGATTAATGGCCGTTATTACTTGTGGCCGAATTGATTTGGGGCCTTTTTCACAAGTGACTGTATTTTTTTGATTTTCGGGCATTATGACAGGAGCCCGTTTTGATTTGTGACCGTTTTGACTTGCGACCGAATTGATTTTGGGCCAATTTGAAAAGTGACCATATAGATTAGTGACCGTGTTGACTTGTGACCGAATTGGGGTCGTTTTACTTATGACTGAATTGATTTGGGGCCATTTTGACAAGTGACCGTTTTGTTTTGTGACCGTTTGCATATGTTACCGAATTGATTTGTAGCCATTTGCCAAGTGACCGCATTGATTAGTGACCGTTTTGACTTGTGACCGAATTGATATTGGGCCATTTTGGCAATAGACAGACGGTATTGTTAAGTGACCGTTTTAACTTGTGACCGAAATGAATTGGAGGCATTTTGACAAGTGACCGTTTTGACTTGTAACCGATTTGATTTGGAGCCTTTGTCACAAGTGACCATATTGTTTTACGACCGTTTTGACTTGTGACCGAAATGACTTTGGAACGTAATGACAAGAGACAGCTGTTTAGTGAACATTTTGACTTGTGACCGAATTAATATGGAGCCATTTTGACAAATGACATTATTGATTAGTGACCGTTTTGACATGTGATTGAATTGATTTGGGGCTATTTTGATAAGTGAACGTAATGAATTGGGGCCTTTTTCACAAAAGACCGTATTGATTTGTGACCGTTCTGACTTGTGATCGATTTGATTTTCGGGCATTTTTACAAGAGACCGTATTGATTTGTCACAGGCTTTGATATGTGACCGAATGATTTTGGGTCAGTTTGACAAGTGACCGTATTGATTAGTGACCGTTTTCACATGTGATTGATTTGTGACCGTTTTGACTAGTGATCGAATTGATTTTCGGGCATTATGACAAGAGACCGTATTGATTTGTGACCATTTTGACATGTGACCTAATTATTTTGGGTCATTTTGACAAGTGACCGTATTGATTAGTGACCGTTTCGAATTTTAACCAATTGATTTTTTTTCGGGTCTATTTCACAAGTGACCGTATTGTTTTGTGACCGTTTTTATTTGGGACCGAAATCAATTGGAGGCATTTTGACAAGTGACTGTTTTGACTTGTGATCGAATTGAATTTCGGGCATTATGACAAGATACCGTATTGATTAGTGACCGTTTTGACTTCTGACCAAATTGATTTAGGGCCTTTTTCACACATAACCGTATTGATTAGTGACCGTTTTGACTTGTGACCGAAATGATTTTGGGCCATTTTGACAAGTGACCGTATTAATTTGTGACCGTTTTGACTTGTGACAGAAATGACTTATGGGCTTTTTCATAAGTGACCATATTGATCAGTGACCGTTTTGACTTGTGACCGAATTGATTTAGGGCCTTTTTCACAAGTGACCTTATTGTTTTACGACTGTTTTGACTTGTGACCTAAATGATTTTGGGACGTAATGACAAGAGACGGTACTGTTCAGTGATCGTTTTGACTTGTGACAGAATTGATTTAGGGGCTTTTTGACAAGTGACCGTATTGATCAGTGACCATTTTGACTAGTGACCGATTTGATTTTGGGCCAATTTGATAAGTGACCGTAAAACTTAGTGACCGAATTGATTTGGGGCCATTTTGACAAGTGACAGTATTGATTAGTGACCGTTTTGTTTTGACCAGAGTCATTTTGACATTCTTTATGCATTTTTACTTACAAAAATCATATTACACAACATGAACTTCATCACTGCATGATACACATGACATTAATACCAATAATTAGTAACAGTAAAAGGCAGCATTTATCATTTAAAAAAAATGCTAACACTTAAACACAGTACGTCAGATATCGCTGGGCAGTGGCCACATTATATGTATAATAGCATGTTTAACAAGGATATCTGTAAAGCTGATGGATGCTCCCCAATGCGCTTTGTCAAGCAAAATAAATGCAATGAGAAGGGCAAATATATTAAAATGACTAAAAATCAATTGAAATGATTACTATATTTCTGAAGTCCCATAACTCCAAGAATAATCATAGAAGAGAAACATATTGCTAATATGCACACCTCCTCTTGGCAAGAAGCTTCCCATGAAAGTTTACTGAAATCAGGCCAGTAGTTGCTGAGAAATAGCGCGGACAAGAAAGTGAAGAATTGTGCACTATATACTGATTTCAGAAATCTTCAAAGCCCCATAACTCTGAGGAAAATCATTAAAGCGGAACGTCAAGGTAATATGCACACCTCCTCTTGGTAATGAAGATTCCCATGAAGTTTCGTTGAATTACGGCCAGAAGTTGCTGAGAAATACTCCCGACATGAAAGTCAAGAATTGTGCACTACAGTACTTCTAGGTGTTATATGTGGCAATACTTATTTATATTATATATAACAACTACGAGATTATATATACAGTCATTTTGTATGGTAAAACACTTCAATATCACTTGTTTTAAAGTATAAGTAAAATAATCATACACTTCAAAACACACTTCAGTTGTTAAAAGATTGGCAACAAGACAATACTTTGTGCTAGATCCCAAATAGAACAAGGATATCAGTAAAACTGATGGATGCTCCCAATGCGCTTTGCCAAGTAATAGTAATGCAATCAGAAGGGCAAAAAATAACACTAGAAGTGTAGGACCAAATATGCTGTCAAAACTGTATTTAAGCATGAAACATACCATAGAAATAAGTATTACTGAATTTGGGTGGTTTGTACTTTAGCAGTCCCCGGAAATTCTAAATGTAAACAACGTTTTGCGCATGCGTTGACGTTGCTATGCATGACTTGTCTTGTTCCAGCCGGCCGCCATTTTTTTCTCGATTCGTAATGTTTTTCTCGGAAAAATATCATTGTTTTGAAGCAAGACAGGATGAAAATATGAGCTACGCATGACTGCGTATGAAAGCAGCCTCCAAAATCAGTCACGCTGTGTAAGTTATTCTCAAATATATGGATGTGTTTGGGTGGATAAATGACATAAACTACTGCCAATAAATACATTTTGTCCCTACACCATTCTACAGACATCACGAATCCAACAAATCGCCAAAAATTGATAATTATTTCGATTGTAGTTGAGTCATAATCAGTTCGTGAAGTTCTTAACTGATTTGTATATGTGAGTAGTCAGATCTTGCAATTCTTGAGCAGTCGGGAATTCATGACAAAAGTTGTGAGCTGTTCAAAATATTGTTCACAAACTCACGATTCCAAAAATTCGTGACCTACATATGCAGCGGACCGGAACGATTTGAACATTTTTGAAAGTGGGTCACCCAAGGATCATTCCTGTGAAGTTTGGTGAAATTCTGCCCAGCGGTTAAGGAAAATGTGCTTTGAATGAAAATATTGACACACGACGCACGACGACGTTTACATTCTATATAAACTATTCAAAGTAAATTACCCTTCAAAATTGTAACAAAATCGTCGTCGCCTTTTTTCACTGATCGTGTGAATATAAGATTTTTTGTGTCGCCTGAAAACTCGACATAAAGGGGCTACTTATGGTGGCGTCGGCGGCGGCGGGGGCGTTGTTTGCGGCGTCAACGTAGGCGGCGGAATCCTCTTCAGTTTGTGCAGACAATAACTTGAGAAGTTTGTGTGCTATTATTATTAAACTTTATGAAAGTGTAAATAGGCATAAAAGGAAGATTAAGTTCGATTTTCGGCATAATTGCTCTTATCGTACTTGAGTTATGCCCCTTTTCAAAAAAAAGTTCAAATAAGGCTTTTGCAGTCAATAACAGTTTTTGTTCAATCAATATGAAACTTTATAGAAGTGTAAGTAGTCAAAAAAGGAAGGTGAATTTCGGTTTTTGGCATAATTTCTCATACCATACTTAAGTTATGCCCCGTCAGTTGACACATCCGACTCATGGACTTCTAGTTTCATATTAGTAAGTATTATAAATATGATGGAGAAAAATGCGAAATAACTTGAAATTAAGGAAGAGCAGTATATCAAAGTAGAGACGACACATTTAACTATCGGAAGAATTAACACAACGGTGGCACCGAGGTGACATGCACTACTCGTTTTGTTTATCTCGTTCCTACGAGATGCTAACTCGAAGGAACGAGATACTAAACTAGAAGGAACGAGTTAAGTATGTCGAAGGAACGAGATACAAACTCGTGGAAACGAAATACTATCTCTAGGGAACAAGATACTAACTCTTGGGAACTCTAACTCTTCCATTCTGACAAGGGTCCGTTTTGTTTTCTGATCGTTTTGATTTGTAACCGAATTGATTTGGGGACATTTTGACAAGTGACTATATCGATTTGTTACCGTTTTTACTTGTGACAGAATTGACTTATGGGCTTTTTCACAAGCGACCGTATTGATCAGTGACCGTTTTGACTTGTTACCGAAAAGATTTGGGGCCATTTTGACAAGTGACCGAATTGATTTAGGGCCTTTTTCACAAGTGACCGTATTGTTGTACGACCGTTTTCACTTGTGACCGAAATGATTTTGGGACGTAATGACAAGAGACGGTAATGTTTAGTGACCATTTTGACTTGTGACCGAATTGATTTGGGGCCATTTTGACAAGTGACAGTATTGATTAGTGTATGTTTTGACTTGTGGAAGTCCACATTTGGGGCCATTTGACCAGTGAACGTATTGTTTTATGGCCGTTATTACTTGTGGCAGAATTGATTTGGGGTCTTTTTCAGAAGCGATTGTATCCTTTTGTCACCGTTTTCACTTGGGACCGAACTGATTTGTGGCCTTTTTCACAAGTGACCGAATTGTTTTGTGACCGTTTTGACTTGTGATCGAATTGATTTTCGGGCATTATGACAGGAGCCCGTATTGATTTGTGACCGTTTTGACTTGCGACCGTATTGATTTTGGGCCAATTTGAAAAGTGACCGTATAGATTAGTGACCGTGTTGACTTGTGACCGAATTGGGGTCGTTTTACTTATTACTGAATTGATTTGGGACCATTTTGACAAGTGACCGTTTGGTTGTGTGACCGTTTGCATATGTTACCGAATTGATTTGTAGCCATTTTGCCAAGTGACCGCATTGATTAGTGACCGTTTTGACTTGTGACCGAATTGATATTGAGCTATTTTGGCAATAGACAGTAATGACAAGAGACGGTATTGTTTAGTGACCGTTTAAACTTGTGACCGAAATAAATTGGAGGCATTTTGACAAGTGACCGTTTTGACTTGTAACCGATTTGATTTGGGGCCTTTGTCACAAGTGACCATATTGTTTGCGACCGTTTTTACATGTGACCGAAATGACTTTGGAACGTAATGACAAGAGACAGCTGTTTAGTGACCATTTTGACTTGTGACCGAATTGATATGGAGCCATTTTGACAAATGACAGTATTGATTAGTGACCGTTTTGACATGTGATTGAATTGATTTGGGGCTATTTTGATAAGTGAACGTAATGAATTGGGGCCTTTTTCACAAAAGACCGTATTGATTTGTGACCGTTCTGACTTGTGATCGATTTGATTTTCGGGCATTTTTACAAGAGACCGTATTGATTTGTGACAGGCTTTGACATGTGACCGAATGATTTTGGGTCAGTTTGACAAGTGACCGTATTGATTAGTGACCGTTTTCACATGTGATTGATTTGTGACCATTTTGACTTGTGACCGAATTATTTTGGGTCATTTTGACAAGTGACCGTATTGATTAGTGACCGTTTCGAATTTTAACCAACTGATTTTTTTTTCGGGTCTATTTCACAAGTGACCGTATTGTTTTGTGACCGTTTTTATTTGGGACCGAAATCAATTGGAGGCATTTTGACAAGTGACCGTTTTGACTTGTGACCGTTTTGACTTGTGATCGAATTGATTTTCGGTCATTATGACAATCTTGTATTGATTAGTGACCGTTTTGACTTGTGACAGAAATGATTTTGGGCCATTTTGACAAGTGACCGTATTAATTTGTGACCGTTTTGACTTGTGACAGAATTGACTTATGGGCTTTTTCATAAGTGACCATATTGATCAGTGACCGTTTTGACTTGTGACCGAATTGATTTAGGGCCTTTTTCACAAGTGACCTTATTGTTTTACGACTGTTTTGACTTGTGACCTAAATGATTTTGGGACGTAATGACAAGAGACGGTACTGTTCAGTGATCGTTTTGACTTGTGACAGAATTGATTTAGGGGCTTTTTGACAAGTGACCGTTTTGATCAGTGACCATTTTGACTAGTGACCGAATTGATTTTGGGCCAATTTGATTAGTGACCGTATCGATTAGTGACCGAATTGATTTGAGGCCATTTTGAAGTGACCGTATTGATTAGTGACCGTGTTGACTTATGGCCGAATTGGTTTGGGGACATTTTGACAAGTGACCGTATTGTTTTGTGACCGTTTTCACTTGTTACTGAATTGATTTGTGGCCATTTTGACATGATATCGTATTGACAAGTGACCGTAAAACTTAGTGACCGAATTGATTTGGGGCCATTTTGACAAGTGACAGTATTGATTAGTGACCGTTTTGTTTTGACCAGAGACATTTTGACATTCTTTATGCATTTTTAATTACAAAAATCATATTACACAACATGAACTTCATCACTGCATGATACACATGACATTAATACCAATAATTAGTAACAGTAAAAGGCTGCATTTATCATTTAAAAAAAATGCTAACACTTAAACACAGTACGTCAGATATCGATGGGCAGTGGCCACATTATATGTATAATAGCATGTTTAACAAGGATATCTGTAAAGCTGATGGATGCTCCCCAATGCGCTTTGTCAAGCAAAATAAATGCAATGAGAAGGGCAAATATATTAAAATGACTAAAAATCAATTGAAATGAAAACTGTATTTCTGAAGTCCCATAACTCCAAGAATAAAATCATAGAAGAGAAACATACTGCTAATATGCACACCTCCTCTTGGCAAGAAGCTTCCCATGAAAGTTTACTGAAATCAGGCCAGTAGTTGCTGAGAAATAGCACGGACAAGAAAGTCAAGATTAGTGCATTATATACTGATTTCAGAAATCTTCAAAGTCCCATAACTCTTAGAAAAATCATTGAAGCAGAACGTCCTGGTAGTAAGCACACCTCCTCTTGGAAATAAAGTTTCCCATAAACTTTCGTTGAATTCCAGCTAGTAGTTGCTGAGAAATAGCGCGGACAAGAGGGCGAAGAATTGTGCACTATATACTGATTTCAGAAATCTTCAAAGCCCCATAACTCTGAGGAAAATCATTAAAGCGGAACGTCAAGGTAATATGCACACCTCCTCTTGGTAATGAAGATTCCCATGAAGTTTCGTTGAATTACGGCCAGAAGTTGCTGAGAAATACTCCCGACATGAAAGTCAAGAATTGTGCACTACAGTACTTCTAGGTGTTATATGTGGCAATACTTATTTATATTATATATAACAACTACGAGATTATATATACAGTCATTTTGTATGGTAAAACACTTCAATATCACTTGTTTTAAAGTATAAGTAAAATAATCATACACTTCAAAACACACTTCAGTTGTTAAAAGATTGGCAACAAGACAATATTTTGTGCTAGATCCCAAATAGAACAAGGATATCAGTAAAACTGATGGATGCTCCCAATGCGCTTTGCCAAGTAATAAGTACTGCAATCAGAAGGGCAAAAAATAAATCTAGAAGTGTAGGACCAAATATGCTGTCAAAACTGTATTTAAGCATGAAACATACCATAGGAATAAGTATTACTGAATTTGGGTGGTTTGTACTTTAGCAGTCCCCGGAAATTCTAAATGTAAACAACGTTTTGCGCATGCGTTGACGTTGCTATGCATGACTTGTCTTGTTCCAGCCGGCCGCCATTTTTTTCTCGATTCGTAATGTTTTTCTCGGAAAAATATCATTGTTTTGAAGCAAAACAGGATGAAAATATGAGCAACGCATGACTGCGTATGACAGCAGCCCCCAAAATCAGTCACGCTGTGTAAGTTATTCTCAAATATATGGATGTGTTTGGGTGGATAAATGACATAAACTACTGCCAATAAATACATTTTGTCCCTAATACACCATTCTACAGACATCACGAATCCAACAAATCGCCAAAAATTGATAATTATTTCGATTGTAGTTGAGTCATAATCAGTTCGTGAAGTTCTTAACTGATTTGTATATGTGAGTAGTCAGATCTTGCAAATCTTGAGCAGTCGCGAATTCATGACAAAAGTTGTGAGCTGTTCAAAATATTGTTCACAAACTCACGATTCCAAAAATTCGTGACCTACATATGCAGCGGACCGGAACGATTTGAACATTTTTGAAAGTGGGTCACCCAAGGATCATTCCTGTGAAGTTTGGTGAAATTCTGCCCAGCGGTTAAGGAAAATGTGCTTTGAATGAAAATATTGACACACGACGCACGACGACGTTTACATTCTATATAAACTATTCAAAGTAAATTACCCTTCAAAATTGTAACAAAATCGTCGTCGCCTTTTTTCACTGATCGTGTGAATATAAGATTTTTTGTGTCGCCTGAAAACTCGACATAAAGGGGCTACTTATGATGGCGTCGGCGGCGGCGGGGGCGTTGTTTGCGGCGTCAACGTAGGCGGCGGAATCCTCTTCAGTTTGTGCAGACAATAACTTGAGAAGTTTGTGTGCTATTATTATTAAACTTTATGAAAGTGTAAATAGGCATAAAAGGAAGATCAAGTTCGATTTTCGGCATAATTGCTCTTATCGTACTTGAGTTATGCCCCTTTTCAAAAAAAAGTTCAAATAAGGCTTTTGCAGTCAATAACAGTTTTTGTTCAATCAATATGAAACTTTATAGAAGTGTAAGTAGTCAAAAAAGGAAGGTGAATTTCGGTTTTTGGCATAATTTCTCATACCATACTTAAGTTATGCCCCGTCAGTTGACACATCCGACTCATGGACTTCTAGTTTCATATTAGTAAGTATTATAAATATGATGGAGGAAAATGCGAAATAACTTGAAATTAGGAAGAGCAATATATCAAAGTAGAGACGACACATTTAACTATCGGAAGAATTAACACAACGGTGGCACCGAGGTGACATGCACTACTCGTTTTGTTTATCTCGTTCCTACGAGATGCTAACTCGAAGGAACGAGATACTAAACTAGAGGGAACGAGTTAAGTATGTCGAAGGAACGAGATACAAACTCGTGGAAACGAAATACTATCTCAAGGGAACAAGATACTAACTCTTGGGATCTCTAACTCTTCCATTCTGACAAGGGTCCGTTTTGTTTTCTGATCGTTTTGATTTGTAACCGAATTGATTTGGGGACATTTTGACAAGTGACTATATCGATTTGTTACCGTTTTTACTTGTGACAGAATTGACTTATGAGCTTTTTCACAAGCGACCGTATTGATCAGTGACCGTTTTGACTTGTTACCGAAATGATTTGGGGCCATTTTGACAAGTGACCGTATTAATTTGTGACCGTTTTGACTTGTGACAGAATTGACTTATGGGCTTTTTCATAAGTGACGTATTGATAAGTGGCCGTTTTGACTTGTGACCGAATTGATTTAGGGCCTTTTTCACAAGTGACCGTATTGTTGTACGACCGTTTTCACTTGTGACCGAAATGATTTTGGGACGTAATGACAAGAGACGGTAATGTTTAGTGACCATTTTGACTTGTGACCGAATTGATTTGGGGCCATTTTGACAAGTGACAGTATTGATTAGTGACCGTTTTGACTTGTGGAAGTCCACATTTGGGGCCATTTGACCAGTGAACGTATTGTTTTATGGCCGTTATTGCTTGTGGCAGAATTGATTTGGGGTCTTTTTCAGAAGCGATTGTATACTTTTGTCACCGTTTTCACTTGGGACCGAACTGATTTTTGGCCTTTTTCACAAGTGACCGAATTGTTTTGTGACCGTTTTGACTTGTGATCGAATTGATTTTCGGGCATTATGACAGGAGCCCGTATTGATTTGTGACCGTTTTGACTTGCGACCGTATTGATTTTGGGCCAATTTGAAAAGTGACCGTATAGATTAGTGACCGTGTTGACTTGTGACGAATTGGGGTCGTTTTACTTATTACTGAATTGATTTGGGGCCATTTTGACAAGTGACCGTTTGGTTGTGTGACCGTTTTCATTTGTTACCGAATTGATTTGTAGCCATTTTGCCAAGTGACCGCATTGATTAGTGACCGTTTTGACTTGTGACCGAATTGATATTGAGCTATTTTGGCAATAGACAGTAATGACAAGAGAGGGTATTGTTTAGTGACCGTTTAAACTTGTGACCGAAATAAATTGGAGGCATTTTGACAAGTGACCGTTTTGACTTGTAACCGATTTGATTTGGGGCCTTTGTCACAAGTGACCATATTCTTTGCGACCGTTTTGACATGTGACCGAAATGACTTTGGAACGTAATGACAAGAGACAGCTGTTTAGTGACCATTTTGACTTGTGACCGAATTGATATGGAGCCATTTTGACAAATGACAGTATTGATTAGTGACCGTTTTGACATGTGATTGAATTGATTTGGGGCTATTTTGATAAGTGAACGTAATGAATTGGGGCCTTTTTCACAAAAGACCGTATTGATTTGTGACCGTTCTGACTTGTGATCGATTTGATTTTCGGGCATTTTTACAAGACACCGTATTGATTTGTGACAGGCTTTGACATGTGACCGAATGATTTTGGGTCAGTTTGACAAGTGACCGTATTGATTAGTGACCGTTTTCACATGTGATTGATTTGTGACCATTTTGACTTGTGACCGAATTATTTTGGGTCATTTTGACAAGTGACCGTATTGATTAGTGACCGTTTCGAATTTTAACCAACTGATTTTAGGCCATTTTGTGACCACTTTGACTTGCGATCGAATTTGTTTTGGGCCATTTTGAGAAGAGACTGTATTAATAAGTGATCGTTTTAACTTGCGACGGAATAAATTTTGGGCCATTTTGACAAGAGACCGTAACGGTTAAGGACCGTTTTGTCTTGTGACCTTTTGGGCCATTTTGACAAGAGGCCTTATTGATAAGTGATCTTTGGACTTGTGGCCAAATTAATTTGGGGCCTTTTTGACACGCGACAGTATTGATTAGTGACCGTTTTGACATGTGATCGAATTGATTTAGGGCTATTTTGATAAGTGAACGTAATGATTTGGGGCCATTTTCACAAAAAACCGTATTGATTTGTGAGCGTTTTGACATGTGATCGAATTGATTTTCGGTCATTATGACAAGATACCGTATTGATTAGTGACCGTTTTGACTTGTGACCAAATTGATTTAGGGCCTTTTTCACACATAACCGTATGATTATTGACCGTTTTGACTTGTGACCGAAATGATTTTGGGCCATTTTGACAAGTGACCGTATTAATTTGTGACCGTTTTGACTTGTGACAGAATTGACTTATGGGCTTTTTCATAAGTGACCATATTGATCAGTGACCGTTTTGACTTGTGACCGAATTGATTTAGGGCCTTTTTCACAAGTGACCTTATTGTTTTACGACTGTTTTGACTTGTGACCTAAATGATTTTGGGACGTAATGACAAGAGACGGTAATGTTTAGTGACCGTTTTTGCTTGTGACAGAATTGATTTTGGGCCATTTTCACAAGTGACTGTATTGTTTTGTGACCGTTATGACTTTGGAACGAACTAATATGGGGCTTTTTCTTAAGCGACCGTATTGATTAGTGACCGTTTTGAATTATGACTGAATTGATTTGGGGCCATTTTGACAAGTGAACGTATTGTTTTGTGACCGTTTTGATTTGTTACCGAATTGATTTGTATCCATTCTGACAAGTGACAGAATTGATTAGTGGCCGTTTTGACTTGTGACAGAATTAATTAAGGGACTTTTTCACAAGTGACCGATCAGTGACCGTTTTGACTTGCGATCGAATTGATTTTGGGCCATTTTGACAACAGACAGTATTGATATGTGATCGTTTTAACTTGCGATCGAATTGATTTTGGGCCATTTTGACACAGACCGTATTGATTAATAACCGTTTTGACTTCTGACCCATTGATTTTCGGCCATTTTGTGACCGCTTTGACTTGCGATCGAATTTGTTTTGGGCCATTTTGACAAGAGACTGTATTAATAAGTGATCGTTTAAACTTGCGACGGAATAAATTTTGGGCCATTTTGACAAGAGACCGTAACGGTTAAGGACCGTTTTGTCTTGTGACCTAATTGATTTTGGGCCATTTTGACAAGAGACCTTACTGATAAGTGATCTTTGGACTTGTGGCCAAATTAATTTGGGGCCTTTTTGACACGCGACAGTATTGATTAGTGACCGTTTTGACATGTGATCGAATTGATTTAGGGCTATTTTGATAAGTGAACGTAATGATTTGGGGCCTTTTTCACAAAAAACTGTATTGATTTGTGACCGTTTTGACTTGTGATCGATTTGATTTTCGGGCATTTTTACAAGAGACCGTATTAATTTGTTACAGGTTTTGACTTGTGACCGAATGATTTTGGGTCAGTTTGTCATGTGACCGTGTTGATTAGTGACCGTTTTCACATGTGATTGATTTTTGTGACCGTTTTGACTTGTGGTCGAATTGATTTTCGGGCATTATGACAAGTGACCGTATTGTTTAGTGACGGTTTTGACTTGTGACAGAATTGACTTATGGGCTTTTTTCACAAGCGACCGTTTTGACTTGTGACCGATTTAATTTGGGGCCTGTCTAACAAGTGACCGCATTGTTTTGCGACCGTTTTTACTTGTGACCGAAATGATTTTGGGACGTAATGACAAGAGACAGCTGTTTAGTGACCATTTTGACTGGTGACCGAATTGATTTGGAGCCATTTTGACAAGTGACAGTATTGATTAGTGACCATTTTACTTGTGGACTTGTGACCGAATTGATTTGGGGCCATTTTGACAAGTGAACGTATTGATTAATGGCCGTTATTACTTGTGGCCGAATTGATTTGGGGCCTTTTTCAGAAGTGACTGTATTTTTTTGTCACCGTTTTGACTTGGGACCGAACTGATTTGTGGCCTTTTTCACAAGTGACCGAATTGTTTTGTGACCGTTTTGACCTGTGATCGAATTGATTTTCGGGCATTATGACAGGAGCCCGTTTTGATTTGTGACCGTTTTGACTTGCGACCGAATTGATTTTGGGCCAATTTGAAAAATGACCATATAGATTAGTGACCGTGTTGACTTGTGACCGAATTGGGGTCGTTTTACTTATGACTGAATTGATTTGGGGCCATTTTGACAAGTGACCGTTTTGTTTTGTGACCTTTGGCATATGTTACCGAATTGATTTGTAGCCATTTGCCAAGTGACCGCATTGATTAGTGACCGTTTTGACTTATGACCGAATTAATATGGAGCCATTTTGACAAGTGACCGTATTGATTAGTGACCGTTTTCACATGTGATTGAATTGATTTGGGGCTATTTTGATAAGTGAACGTAATGAATTGGGGCCTTTTTCACAAAAGACCGTATTGATTAGTGACCGTTTTCACATGTGATTGATTTGTGACCGTTTTGACTTGTGATCGAATTGATTTTCGGGCATTATGACAAGAGACCGTATTGATTTGTGACCATTTTGACTTGTGACCGAATTATTTTGGGTCATTTTGACAAGTGACCGTATTGATTAGTGACCGTTTCGAATTTTAACCAATTGATTTTTTTTTCGGGTCTATTTCACAAGTGACCGAATTGTTTTGTGACCGTTTTTATTTGGGACCGAAATCAATTGGAGGCATTTTGACAAGTGACCGTTTTGACTTGTGACCGTTTTGACTTGTGATCGAATTGATTTTCGGTCATTATGACAAGATACCGTATTGATTAGTGACCGTTTTGACTTGTGACCAAATTGCTTTAGGGCCTTTTTCACACATAACCGTATTGATTAGTGACCGTTTTGACTTGTGACCGAAATGATTTTGGGCCATTTTGACAAGTGACCGTATTAATTTGTGACCGTTTTGACTTGTGACAGAATTGACTTATGGGCTTTTTCATAAGTGACCATATTGATCAGTGACCGTTTTGACTTGTGACCGAATTGATTTAGGGCCTTTTTCACAAGTGACCTTATTGTTTTACGACTGTTTTGACTTGTGACCTAAATGATTTTGGGACGTAATGACAAGAGACGGTACTGTTCAGTGATCGTTTTGACTTGTGACAGAATTGATTTAGGGGCTTTTTGACAAGTGACCGTATTGATCAGTGACCATTTTGACTAGTGACCGAATTGATTTTGGGCCAATTTGATTAGTGACCGTATCGATTAGTGACCGAATTGATTTGAGGCCATTTTGAAAAGTGACCGTATTGATTAGTGACCGTGTTGACTTATGGCCGAATTGATTTGGGGCCATTTTGACAAGTGACCGTATTGTTTTGTGACCGTTTTCACTTGTTACCGAATTGATTTGTGGCCATTTTGACATGATATCTTTTTGACAAGTGACCGTAAAACTTAGTGACCGAATTGATTTGGGGCCATTTTGACAAGTGACAGTATTGATTAGTGACCGTTTTGTTTTGACCAGAGACATTTTGACATTCTTTATGCATTTTTAATTACAAAAATCATATTACACAACATGAACTTCATCACTGCATGATACACATGACATTAATACCAATAATTAGTAACAGTAAAAGGCAGCATTTATCATTTAAAAAAAATGCTAACACTTAAACACAGTACGTCAGATATCGCTGGGCAGTGGCCACATTATATGTATCATAGCATGTTTAACAAGGATATCTGTAAAGCTGATGGATGCTCCCCAATGCGCTTTGTCATGCAAAATAAATGCAATGAGAAGGGCAAATATATTAAAATGACTAAAAATCAATTGAAATGATTACTGTATTTCTGAAGTCCCATAACTCCAAGAATAAAATCATAGAATAGAAACATACTGCTAATATGCACACCTCCTCTTGGCAAGAAGCTTCCCATGAAAGTTTACTGAAATCAGGCCAGTAGTTGCTGAGAAATAGCACGGACAAGAAAGTCAAGATTAGTGCATTATATACTGATTTCAGAAATCTTCAAAGTCCCATAACTCTTAGAAAAATAATTGAAACAGAACGTCCTGGTAGTATGCACACCTCCTCTTGGTAATAAAGTTTCCCATAAAGTTTCGTTGAATTCCAGCTAGTAGTTGCTGAGAAATAGCGCGGACAAGAAAGTGAAGAATTGTGCACTATATACTGATTTCAGAAATCTTCAAAGCCCCATAACTCTGAAGAAAATCATTAAAGCGGAACGTCAAGGTAATATGCACACCTCCTCTTGGTAATGAAGATTCCCATGAAGTTTCGTTGAATTACGGCCAGAAGTTGCTGAGAAATACTCCCGACATGAAAGTCAAGAATTGTGCACTACAGTACTTCTAGGTGTTATATGTGTCAATACTTATTTATATTATATATAACAACTACGAGATTATATATACAGTCATTTTGTATGGTAAAACACTTCAATATCACTTGTTTTAAAGTATAAGTAAAATAATCATACACTTCAAAACACACTTCAGTTGTTAAAAGATTGGCAACAAGACAATTTTTTGTGCTAGATCCCAAATAGAACAAGGATATCAGTAAAACTGATGGATGCTCCCAATGCGCTTTGCCAAGTAATAGTAATGCAATCAGAAGGGCAAAAAATAACACTAGAAGTGTAGGACCAAATATGCTGTCAAAACTGTATTTAAGCATGAAATAAGTATTACTGAATTTGGGTGGTTTGTACTTTAGCGGTCCCCGGAAATTCTAAATGTAAACAACGTTTTGCGCATGCGTTGACGTTGCTATGCATGACTTGTCTTGTTCCAGCCGGCCGCCATTTTTTTCTCGATTCGTAATGTTTTTCTCGGAAAAATATCATTGTTTTGAAGCAAAACAGGATGAAAATATGAGCTACGCATGACTGCGTATGACAGCAGCCCCCAAAATCAGTCACGCTGTGTAAGTTATTCTCAAATATATGGATGTGTTTGGGTGGATAAATGACATAAACAACTGCCAATAAATACATTTTGTCCCTAATACACCATTCTACAGACATCACGAATCCAACAAATCGCCAAAAATTGATAATTATTTCGATTGTAGTTGAGTCATAATCAGTTCGTGAAGTTCTTAACTGATTTGTATATGTGAGTTGTCAGATCTTGCAATTCTTGAGCAGTCGGGAATTCATGACAAAAGTTGTGAGCTGTTCAAAATATTGTTCACAAACTCACGATTCCAAAACTTCGTGACCTACATATGCAGCGGACCGGAACGATTTGAACATGTTTGAAAGTGGGTCACCCAAGAATCATTCCTGTGAAGTTTGGTGAAATTCTGCCCAGCGGTTAAGGAGGAGATGTGCTTTGAATGAAAATATTGACACACGACGCACGACGACGTTTACATTCTATATAAACTATTCAAAGTAAATTACACTTCAAAATTGTAATAAAATCGTCGTCGCCTTTTTTCACTGATCGTGTGAATATAAGATTTTTTGTGTCGCCTGAAAACTCGACATAAAGGGGCTACTTATGGTGGCGTCGGCGGCGGCGGGGGCGTTGTTTGCGGCGTCAACGTAGGCGGCGGAATCCTCTTCAGTTTGTGCAGACAATAACTTGAGAAGTTTGTGTGCTATTATTATTAAACTTTATGAAAGTGTAAATAGGCATAAAAGGAAGATTAAGTTCGATTTTCGGCATGATTGCTCTTATCGTACTTGAGTTATGCCCCTTTTCAAAAAAAAGTTCAAATAAGGCTTTTGCAGTCAATAACAGTTTTTGTTCAATCAATATGAAACTTTATAGAAGTGTAAGTAGTCAAAAAAGGAAGGTGAATTTCGGTTTTTGGCATAATTTCTCATACCATACTTAAGTTATGCCCCGTCAATTGACACATCCGACTCATGGACTTCTAGTTTCATATTAGTAAGTATTATAAATATAATGGAGAAAAATGCGAAATAACTTGAAATTAGGAAGAGCAGTATATCAAAGTAGAGACGACACATTTAACTATCGGAAGAATTAACACAACGGTGGCACCGAGGTGACATGCACTACTCGTTTTGTTTATCTCGTTCCTACGAGATGCTAACTCGAAGGAACGAAATACTAAACTAGAAGGAACGAGTTAAGTATGTCGAAGGAACGAGATACAAACTCGTGGAAACGAAATACTATCTCAAGGGAACAAGATACTAACTCTTGGGAACTCTAACTCTTCCATTCTGACAAGGGTCCGTTTTGTTTTCTGATCGTTTTGATTTGTAACCGAATTGATTTGGGGACATTTTGACAAGTGACTATATCGATTTGTTACCGTTTTTACTTGTGACAGAATTGACTTATGGGCTTTTTCACAAGCGACCGTATTGATCAGTGACCGTTTTGACTTGTTACCGAAATGATTTGGGGCCATTTTGACAAGTGACCGTATTAATTTGTGACCGTTTTGACTTGTGACAGAATTGACTTATGGGCTTTTTCATAAGTGACGTATTGATAAGTGGCCGTTTTGACTTGTGACCGAATTGATTTAGGGCCTTTTTCACAAGTGACCGTATTGTTGTACGACCGTTTTCACTTGTGACCGAAATGATTTTGGGACGTAATGACAAGAGACGGTAATGTTTAGTGACCATTTTGACTTGTGACCGAATTGATTTGGGGCCATTTTGACAAGTGACAGTATTGATTAGTGACCGTTTTGACTTGTGGAAGTCCACATTTGGGGCCATTTGACCAGTGAACGTATTGTTTTATGGCCGTTATTACTTGTGGCAGAATTGATTTGGGGTCTTTTTCAGAAGCGATTGTATCCTTTTGTCACCGTTTTCACTTGGGACCGAACTGGTTTGTGGCCTTTTTCACAAGTGACCGAATTGTTTTGTGACCGTTTTGACTTGTGATCGAATTGATTTTCGGGCATTATGACAGGAGCCCGTATTGATTTGTGACCGTTTTGACTTGCGACCGTATTGATTTTGGGCCAATTTGAAAAGTGACCGTATAGATTAGTGACCGTGTTGACTAGTGACCGAATTGGGGTCGTTTTACTTATTACTGCATTGATTTGGGGCCATTTTGACAAGTGACCGTTTGGTTGTGTGACCGTTTGCATATGTTACCGAATTGATTTGTAGCCATTTTGCCAACTGACCGCATTGATTAGTGACCGTTTTGACTTGTGACCGAATTGATATTGAGCTATTTTGGCAATAGACAGTAATGACAAGAGACGGTATTGTTTAGTGACCGTTTAAACTTGTGACCGAAATAAATTGGAGGCATTTTGACAAGTGACCGTTTCGACTTGTAACCGATTTGATTTGGGGCCTTTGTCACAAGTGACCATATTGTTTGCGACCGTTTTGACATGTGACCGAAATGACTTTGGAACGTAATGACAAGAGACAGCTGTTTAGTGACCATTTTGACTTGTGACCGAATTGATATGGAGCCATTTTGACAAATGACAGTATTGATTAGTGACCGTTTTGACGTGATTGAATTTTATTTTGGGTCATTTTGACAAGTGACCGTATTGATTAGTGACCGTTTCGAATTTTAACCAACTGATTTTTTTTTCGGGTCTATTTCACAAGTGACCGTATTGTTTTGTGACCGATTTTATTTGGGACCGAAATCAATTGGAGGCATTTTGACAAGTGACCGTTTTGACTTGTGACCGTTTTGACTTGTGATCGAATTGATTTTCGGTCATTATGACAAGATACCGTATTGATTAGTGACCGTTTTGACTTGTGACCAAATTGATTTAGGGCCTTTTTCACACATAACCGTATGATTATTGACCGTTTTGACTTGTGACCGAAATGATTTTGGGCCATTTTGACAAGTGACCGTATTAATTTGTGACCGTTTTGACTTGTGACAGAATTGACTTATGGGCTTTTTCATAAGTGACCATATTGATCAGTGACCGTTTTGACTTGTGACCGAATTGATTTAGGGCCTTTTTCACAAGTGACCTTATTGTTTTACGACTGTTTTGACTTGTGACCTAAATGATTTTGGGACGTAATGACAAGAGACGGTAATGTTTAGTGACCGTTTTTGCTTGTGACAGAATTGATTTTGGGCCATTTTCACAAGTGACTGTATTGTTTTGTGACCGTTATGACTTTGGAACGAACTAATATGGGGCTTTTTCTTAAGCGACCGTATTGATTAGTGACCGTTTTGAATTATGACTGAATTGATTTGGGGCCATTTTGACAAGTGAACGTATTGTTTTGTGACCGTTTTGACTTGTTACCGAATTGATTTGTATCCATTTTGACAAGTGACAGAATTGATTAGTGGCCGTTTTGACTTGTGACAGAATTAATTAAGGGGCTTTTTCACAAGTGACCGATCAGTGACCGTTTTGACTTGCGATCGAATTGATTTTGGGCCATTTTGACAACAGACAGTATTGATATGTGATCGTTTTAACTTGCGATCGAATTGATTTTGGGACATTTTGACACAGACCGTATTGATTAATAACCGTTTTGACTTCTGACCCATTGATTTTCGGCCATTTTGTGACCGCTTTGACTTGCGATCGAATTTGTTTTGGGCCATTTTGACAAGAGACTGTATTAATAAGTGATCGTTTAAACTTGCGACGGAATAAATTTTGGGCCATTTTGACAAGAGACCGTAACGGTTAAGGACCGTTTTGTCTTGTGACCTAATTGATATTGGGCCATTTTGACAAGAGACCTTATTGATAAGTGATCTTTGGACTTGTGGCCAAATTAATTTGGAGCCTTTTTGACACGCGACAGTATTGATTAGTGACCGTTTTGACATGTGATCGAATTGATTTAGGGCTATTTTGATAAGTGAACGTAATGATTTGGGGCCATTTTCACAAAAAACCGTATTGATTTGTGAGCGTTTTGACTTGTGATCGATTTGATTTTCGGGCATTTTTACAATAGACCGTATTAATTTGTTACAGGTTTTGACTTGTGACCGAATGATTTTGGGTCAGTTTGTCATGTGACCGTGTTGATTAGTGACCGTTTTCACATGTGATTGATATTTGTGACCGTTTTGACTTGTGGTCGAATTGATTTTCGGGCATTATGACAAGTGACCGTATTGTTTAGTGACGGTTTTGACTTGTGACAGAATTGACTTATGGGCTTTTTTCACAAGCGACCGTTTTGACCTGTGACCGATTTAATTTGGGGCCTTTCTAACAAGTGACCGCATTGTTTTGCGACCGTTTTTACTTGTGACCGAAATGATTTTGGGACGTAATGACAAGAGACAGCTGTTTAGTGACCATTTTGACTGGTGACCGAATTGATTTGGGGCCATTTTGACAAGTGACAGTATTGATTAGTGACCATTTTACTTGTGGACTTGTGACCGAATTGATTTGGGGCCTTTTTCAGAAGTGACTGTATTTTTTTGTCACCGTTTTGACTTGGGACCGAACTGATTTGTGGCCTTTTTCACAAGTGACCGAATTGTTTTGTGACCGTTTTGACCTGTGATCGAATTGATTTTCGGGCATTATGACAGGAGCCCGTTTTGATTTGTGACCGTTTTGATTTGCGACCGAATTGATTTTGGGCCAATTTGAAAAGTGACCATATAGATTAGTGACCGTGTTGACTTGTGACCGAATTGGGGTCATTTTACTTATGACTGAATTGATTTGGGGCCATTTTGACAAGTGACCGTTTTGTTTTGTGACCCTTTGCATATGTTACCGAATTGATTTGTAGCCATTTGCCAAGTGACCGCATTGATTAGTGACCGTTTTGACTTATGACCGAATTGATATTGGGCCATTTTGGCATTAGACAGTAATGACAAGAGACGGTATTGTTTAGTGACCGTTTTAACTTGTGATTGAATTGATTTGGGGCTATTTTGATAAGTGAACGTAATGAATTGGGGCCTTTTTCACAAAAGACCGTATTGATTTGTGACCGTTCTGACTTGTGATCGATTTGATTTTCGGGCATTTTTACAAGAGTCCGTATTGATTTGTGACAGGCTTTGACATGTGACCGAATGATTTTGGGTCAGTTTGACAAGTGACCGTATTGATTAGTGACCGTTTTCACATGTGTTTGAATTGATTTGGGGCTATTTTGATAAGTGAACGTAATGAATTGGGGCCTTTTTCACAAAAGACCGTATTGATTAGTGACCGTTTTCACATGTGATTGATTTGTGACCGTTTTGACTTGTGATCGAATTGATTTTCGGGCATTATGACAAGAGACCGTATTGATTTGTGACCATTTTGACTTGTGACCGAATTATTTTGGGTCATTTTGACAAGTGACCGTATTGATTAGTGACCGTTTCGAATTTTAACCAATTGATTTTTTTTTCGGGTCTATTTCACAAGTGACCGTATTGTTTTGTGACCGTTTTTATTTCGGACCGAAATCAATTGGAGGCATTTTGACAAGTGACCGTTTTGACTTGTGACCGTTTTGACTTGTGATCGAATTGATTTTCGGTCATTATGACAATCTTGTATTGATTAGTGACCGTTTTGACTTGTGACCAAATTGCTTTAGGGCCTTTTTCACACATAACCGTATTGATTAGTGACCGTTTTGACTTGTGACAGAAATGATTTTGGGCCATTTTGACAAGTGACCGTATTAATTTGTGACCCTTTTGATTTGTGACAGAATTGACTTATGGGCTTTTTCATAAGTGACCATATTGATCAGTGACCGTTTTGACTTGTGACCGAATTGATTTAGGGCCTTTTTCACCAGTGACCTTATTGTTTAACGACTGCTTTGACTTGTGACCTAAATGATTTTGGGACGTAATGACAAGAGACGGTACTGTTCAGTGATCGTTTTGACTTGTGACAGAATTGATTTAGGGGCTTTTTGACAAGTGACCGTATTGATCAGTGACCATTTTGACTAGTGACCGAATTGATTTTGGGCCAATTTGATTAGTGACCGTATCGATTAGTGACCGAATTGATTTGAGGCCATTTTGAAAAGTGACCGTATTGATTAGTGACCGTGCTGACATATGGCCGAATTGATTTGGGGCCATTTTGACAAGTGACCGTATTGTTTTGTGACCGTTTTCACTTGTTACCGAATTGATTTGTGGCCATTTTGACATGATATCGTATTGACAAGTCACCGTAAAACTTAGTGACCGAATTGATTTGGGGCCATTTTGACAAGTGACAGTATTGATTAGTGACCGTTTTGTTTTGACCAGAGACATTTTGACATTCTTTATGCATTTTTAATTACAAAAATCATATTACACAACATGAACTTCATCACTGCATGATACACATGACATTAATACCAATAATTAGTAACAGTAAAAGGCTGCATTTATCATTTAAAAAAAATGCTAACACTTAAACACAGTACGTCAGATATCGCTGGGCAATGGCCACATTATATGTATAATAGCATGTTTAACAAGGATATCTGTAAAGCTGATGGATGCTCCCCAATGCGCTTTGTCAAGCAAAATAAATGCAATGAGAAGGGCAAATATATTAAAATGACTAAAAATCAATTGAAATGATTACTGTATTTCTGAAGTCCCATAACTCCAAAAATAAAATCATGGAATAGAAACATACTGCTAATATGCACACCTCCTCTTGGCAAGAAGCTTCCCATGAAAGTTTACTGAAATCAGGCCAGTAGTTGCTGAGAAATAGCACGGACAAGAAAGTCAAGATTAGTGCATTATATACTGATTTCAGAAATCTTCAAAGTCCCATAACTCTTAGAAAAATCATTAAAGCGGAACGTCAAGGTAATATGCACACCTCCTCTTGGTAATGAAGATTCCCATGAAGTTTCGTTGAAATACGGCCAGAAGTTGCTGAGAAATTTCCCGACATGAAAGTCAAGAATTGTGCACTACAGTACTTCTAGGTGTTATATGTGGCAATACTTATTTATATTATATATAACAACTACGAGATTATATATACAGTCATTTTGTATGGTAAAACACTTCAATATCACTTGTTTTAAAGTATAAGTAAAATAATCATACACTTCAAAACACACTTCAATTGTTAAAAGATTGGCAACAAGACAATTTTTTGTGCTAGAACAATAGAACAAGGATATCAGTAAAACTGATGGATGCTCCCAATGCGCTTTGCCAAGTAATAGTTATGCAATCAGAAGGGCAAAAAATAACACTAGAAGTGTAGGACCAAATATGCTGTCAAAACTGTATTTAAGCATGAAACATACCATAGAAATAAGTATTACTGAATTTGGGTGGTTTGTACTTTAGCGGTGCCCGGAAATTCTAAATGTAAACAACGTTTTGCGCATGCGTTAACATTGCTCTGCATGACTTGTCTTGTTCCAGCCGGCCGCCATTTTTTTCTCGATTCGTAATGTTTTTCTCGGAAAAATATCATTGTTTTGAAGCAAAACAGGATGAAAATGACAGCAGCCCCCAAAATCAGTCACGCTGTGTAAGTTATTCTCAAATATATGGATGTGTTTGGGTGGATAAATGACATAAACAACTGCCAATAAATACAGTTTGTCCCTAATACACCATTCTACAGACATCACGAATCCAACAAATCGCCAAAAATTGATAATTATTTCGATTGTAGTTGAGTCATAATCAGTTCGTGAAGTTCTTAACTGATTTGTATGTGAGTAGTCAGATCTTGCAATTCTTGAGCAGTCGGGAATTCATGACAAAAGTTGTGAGCTGTTCAAAATATTGTTCACAAACTCACGATTCCAAAAATTCGTGACCTACATATGCAGCGGACCGGAACGATTTGAAAATTTTTGAAAGTGGGTCACCCAAGGATCATTCCTGTGAAGTTTGGTGAAATTCTGCCCAGCGGTTAAGGAGGAGATGTGCTTTGAATGAAAATATTGACACACGACGCACGACGACGTTTACATTCTATATAAACTATTCAAAGTAAATTACCCTTCAAAATTGTAACAAAATCGTCGTCGCCTTTTTTCACTCATCGTGTGAATATAAGATTTTTTGTGTCGCCTGAAAACTCGACATAAAGGGGCTACTTATGGTGGCGTCGGCGGCGGCGGGGGCGTTGTTTGCGGCGTCAACGTAGGCGGCGGAATCCTCTTCAGTTTGTGCAGACAATAACTTGAGAAGTTTGTGTGCTATTATTATTAAACTTTATGAAAGTGTAAATAGGCATAAAAGGAAGATTAAGTTCGATTTTCGGCATGATTGCTCTTATCGTACTTGAGTTATGCCCCTTTTCAAAAAAAGTTCAAATAAGGCTTTTGCAGTCAATAACAGTTTTTGTTCAATCAATATGAAACTTTATAGAAGTGTAAGTAGTCAAAAAAGGAAGATGAATTTCAGTTTTTGGCATAATTTCTCATACCATACTTAAGTTATGCCCCGTCAGTTGACACATCCGACTCATGGACTTCTAGTTTCATATTAGTAAGTATTATAAATATGATGGAGAAAAATGCGAAATAACTTGAAATTAGGAAGAGCAGTATATCAAAGTAGAGACGACACATTTAACTATCGGAAGAATTAACACAACGGTGGCACCGAGGTGACATGCACTACTCGTTTTGTTTATCTCGTTCCTACGAGATGCTAACTCGAAGGAACGAGATACTAAACTAGAAGGAACGAGTTAAGTATGTCGAAGGAACGAGATACAAACTCGTGGAAACGAAATACTATCTCAAGGGAACAAGATACTATCTCTTGGGAACTCTAACTCTTCCATTCTGACAAGGGTCCGTTTTGTTTTCTGATCGTTTTGATTTGTAACCGAATTGATTTGGGGACATTTTGACAAGTGACTATATCGATTTGTTACCGTTTTTACTTGTGACAGAATTGACTTATGGGCTTTTTCACAAGCGACCGTATTGATCAGTGACCGTTTTGACTTGTTACCGAAAAGATTTGGGGCCATTTTGACAAGTGACCGTATTAATAAGTGGCCGTTTTGACTTGTGACCGAATTGATTTAGGGCATTTTTCACAAGTGACCGTATTGTTGTACGACCGTTTTCACTTGTGACCGAAATGATTTTGGGACGTAATGACAAGAGACGGTAATGTTTAGTGACCATTTTGACTTGTGACCGAATTGATTTGGGGCCATTTTGACAAGTGACCGTATTGATTAGTGACCGTTTCGAATTTTAACCAACTGATTTTTTTTTCGGGTCTATTTCACAAGTGACCGTATTGTTTTGTGACCGTTTTTATTTGGGACCGAAATCAATTGGAGGCATTTTGACAAGTGACCGTTTTGACTTGTGACCGTTTTGACTTGTGATCGAATTGATTTTCGGTCATTATGACAAGATACCGTATTGATTAGTGACCGTTTTGACTTGTGACCAAATTGATTTAGGGCCTTTTTCACACATAACCGTATGATTATTGACCGTTTTGACTTGTGACCGAAATGATTTTGGGCCATTTTGACAAGTGACCGTATTAATTTGTGACCGTTTTGACTTGTGACAGAATTGACTTATGGGCTTTTTCATAAGTGACCATATTGATCAGTGACCGTTTTGACTTGTGACCGAATTGATTTAGGGCCTTTTTCACAAGTGACCTTATTGTTTTACGACTGTTTTGACTTGTGACCTAAATGATTTTGGGACGTAATGACAAGAGACGGTAATGTTTAGTGACCGTTTTTGCTTGTGACAGAATTGATTTTGGGCCATTTCCACAAGTGACTGTATTGTTTTGTGACGGTTATGACTTTGGAACGAACTAATATGGGGCTTTTTCTTAAGCGACCGTATTGATTAGTGACCGTTTTGAATTATGACTGAATTGATTTGGGGCCATTTTGACAAGTGAACGTATTGTTTTGTGACCGTTTTGACTTGTTACCGAATTGATTTGTATCCATTTTGACAAGTGACAGAATTGATTAGTGGCCGTTTTGACTTGTGACAGAATTAATTAAGGGGCTTTTTCACAAGTGACCGATCAGTGACCGTTTTGACTTGCGATCGAATTGATTTTGGGCCATTGTGACACAGACCGTATTGATTAATAACTGTTTTGACTTCTGACCCATTGATTTTCGGCCATTTTGTGACCGCTTTGACTTGCGATCGAATTTGTTTTGGGCCATTTTGACAAGACACTGTATTAATAAGTGAACGTTTTAACTTGCGACGGAATAAATTTTGGGCCATTTTGACAAGAGACCGTAACGGTTAAGGACCGTTTTGTCTTGTGACCTAATTGATTTTGGGCCATTTTGACAAGAGACCTTATTGATAAGTGATCTTTGGACTTGTGGCCAAATTAATTTGGGGCCTTTTTGACACGCGACAGTATTGATTAGTGACCGTTTTGACATGTGATCGAATTGATTTAGGGCTATTTTGATAAGTGAACGTAATGATTTGGGGCCTTTTTCACAAAAAACCGTATTGATTTGTGACCGTTTTGACTTGTGATCGATTTGATTTTCGGGCATTTTTACAAGAGACCGTATTAATTTGTTACAGGTTTTGACTTGTGACCGAATGATTTTGGGTCAATTTGTCATGTGACCGTGTTGATTAGTGACCGTTTTCACATGTGATTGATTTTTGTGACCGTTTTGACTTGTGGTCGAATTGATTTTCGGGCATTATGACAAGTGACCGTATTGTTTAGTGACGGTTTTGACTTGTGACAGAATTGACTTATGGGCTTTTTTCACAAGCGACCGTTTTGACTTGTGACCGATTTAATTTGGGGCCTTTCTAACAAGTGACCGCATTGTTTTGCGACCGTTTTTACTTGTGACCGAAATGATTTTGGGACGTAATGACAAGAGACAGCTGTTTAGTGACCATTTTGACTGGTGACCGAATTGATTTGGGGCCATTTTGACAAGTGACAGTATTGATTAGTGACCATTTTACTTGTGGACTTGTGACCGAATTGATTTGGGGCCATTTTGACAAGTGAACGTATTGATTAATGGCCGTTATTACTTGTGGCCGAATTGATTTGGGGCCTTTTTCAGAAGTGACTGTATTTTTTTGTCACCGTTTTGACTTGGGACCGAACTGATTTGTGGCCTTTTTCACAAGTGACCGAATTGTTTTGTGACCGTTTTGACCTGTGATCGAATTGATTTTCGGGCATTATGACAGGAGCCCGTTTTGATTTGTGACCGTTTTGACTTGCGACCGAATTGATTTTGGGCCAATTTGAAAAGTGACCATATAGATTAGTGACCGTGTTGACTTGTGACCGAATTGGGGTCGTTTTACTTATAACTGAATTGATTTGGGGCCATTTTGACAAGTGACCGTTTTGTTTTGTGACCGTTTGCATATGTTACCGAATTGATTTGTAGCCATTTGCCAAGTGACCGCATTGATTAGTGACCGTTTTGACTTGTGACCGAATTGATATTGGGCCATTTTGGCAATAGACAGACGGTATTGTTTAGTGACCGTTTTAACTTGTGACCGAAATGAATTGGAGGCATTTTGACAAGTGACCGTTTTGACTTGTAACCGATTTGATTTGGAGCCTTTGTCACAAGTGACCATATTGTTTTACGACCGTTTGGACTTGTGACCGAAATGACTTTGGAACGTAATGACAAGTGACAGCTGTTTAGTGACCATTTTGACTTGTGACCGAATTAATATGGAGCCATTTTGACAAATGACAGTATTGATTAGTGACCGTTTTGACATGTGATTGAATTGATTTGGGGCTATTTTGATAAGTGAACGTAATGAATTGGGGCCTTTTTCACAAAAGACCGTATTGATTTGTGATCGACTTGTGATCGATTGGATTTTCGGGCATTTTTACAAGAGACCGTATTGATTTGTGACAGGCTTTGACATGTGACCGAATGATTTTGGGTCAGTTTGACAAGTGACCGTATTGATTAGTGACCGTTTTCACATGTGATTGATTTGTGACCGTTTTGACAGGTAATCGAATTGATTTTCGGGCATTATGACAAGAGACCGTATTGATTTGTGACCATTTTGACTTGTGACCGAATTATTTTGGGTCATTTTGACAAGTGACCGTATTGATTAGTGACCGTTTCGAATTTTAACCAATTGATTATTTTTTCGGGTCTATTTCACAAGTGACCGTATTGTTTTGTGATCGTTTTTATTTGGGACCGAAATCAATTGGAGGCATTTTGACAAGTGACCGTTTTGACGTGTGACCGTTTTGACTTGTGATCGAATTGATTTTCGGTCATTATGACAAGATACCGTATTGATTAGTGACCGTTTTGACTTGTGACCAAATTGATTTAGGGCCTTTTTCACACATAACCGTATTGATTAGTGGCCGTTTTCACTTGTGACCGAAATGATTTTGGGCCATTTTGACAAGTGACCGTATTAATTTGTGACCGTTTTGACTTGTGACAGAATTGATATGGGCTTTTTCATAAGTGACGTATTGATAAGTGGCCGTTTTGTCTTGTGACCGAATTGATTTAGGGCCTTTTTCACAAGTGACCGTATTGTTGTACGACCGTTTTCACTTGTGACCGAAATGATTTTGGGACGTAATGACAAGAGACGGTAATGTTTAGTGACCATTTTGACTTGTGACCGAATTGATTTGGGGCCATTTTGACAAGTGACAGTATTGATTAGTGACCGTTTTGACTTGTGGAAGTCCACATTTGGGGCCATTTGACCAGTGAACGTATTGTTTTATGGCCGTTATTACTTGTGGCAGAATTGATTTGGGGTCTTTTTCAGAAGCGATTGTATCCTTTTGTCACCGTTTTCACTTGGGACCGAACTGATTTGTGGCCTTTTTCACAAGTGACCGAATTGTTTTGTGACCGTTTTGACTTGTGATCGAAATGACTTTGGAACGTAATGACAAGAGACAGCTGTTTAGTGACCATTTTGACTTGTGACCGAATTGATATGGAGCCATTTTGACAAATGACAGTATTGATTAGTGACCGTTTTGACATGTGATTGAATTTTATTTTGGGTCATTTTGACAAGTGACCGTATTAATTTGTGACCGTTTTGACTTGTGACAGAATTGACTTATGGGCTTTTTCATAAGTGACCATATTGATCAGTGACCGTTTTGACTTGTGACCGAATTGATTTAGGGCCTTTTTCACAAGTGACCTTATTGTTTTACGACTGTTTTGACTTGTGACCTAAATGATTTTGGGACGTAATGACAAGAGACGGTAATGTTTAGTGACCGTTTTTGCTTGTGACAGAATTGATTTTGGGCCATTTTCACAAGTGACTGTATTGTTTTGTGACCGTTATGACTTTGGAACGAATTAATATGGGGCTTTTTCTTAAGCGACCGTGTTGATTAGTGACCGTTTTGAATTATGAGTGAATTGATTTGGGGCCATTTTGACAAGTGAACGTATTGTTTTGTGACCCTTTTGACTTGTTACCGAATTGATTTGTATCCATTTTGTCAAGTGACAGAATTGATTAGTGGCCGTTTTGACTTGTGACAGAATTAATTAAGGGGCTTTTTCACAAGTGACCGATCAGTGACCGTTTTGACTTGCGATCGAATTGATTTTGGGCCATTTTGACAACAGACAGTATTGATATGTGATCGTTTTAACTTGCGATCGAATTGATTTTGGGCCATTTTGACACAGACCGTATTGATTAATAACCGTTTTGACTTCTGACCCATTGATTTTCGGCCATTTTGTGACCGCTTTGACTTGCGATCGAATTTGTTTTGGGCCATTTTGACAAGAGTCTGTATTAATAAGTGATCGTTTTAACTTGCGACGGAATAAATTTTGGGCCATTTTGACAAGAGACCGTAACGGTTAAGGACCGTTTTTTCTTGTGACCTAATTGATATTGGGCCATTTTGACAAGAGACCATATTGATAAGTGATCTTTGGACTTGTGGCCAAATTAATTTGGGGCCTTTTTGACACGCGACAGTATTGATTAGTGACCGTTTTGACATGTGATCGAATTGATTTAGGGCTATTTTGATAAGTGAACGTAATGATTTGGGGCCTTTTTCACAAAAAACCGTATTGATTTGTGACCGTTTTGACTTGTGATCGATTTGATTTTCGGGCATTTTTACAAGAGACCGTATTAATTTGTTACAGGTTTTGACTTGTGACCGAATGATTTTGGGTCAGTTTGTCATGTGACCGTGTTGATTAGTGACCGTTTTCACATGTGATTGATTTTTGTGACCGTTTTGACTTGTGGTCGAATTGATTTTCGGGCATTATGACAAGTGACCGTATTGTTTAGTGACGGTTTTGACTTGTGACAGAATTGACTTATGGGCTTTTTTCACAAGCGACCGTTTTGACTTGTGACCGATTTAATTTGGGGCCTTTCTAACAAGTGACCGCATTGTTTTGCGACCGTTTTTACTTGTGACCGAAATGATTTTGGGACGTAATGACAAGAGACAGCTGTTTAGTGACCATTTTGACTGGTGACCGAATTGATTTGGGGCCATTTTGACAAGTGACAGTATTGATTAGTGACCATTTTACTTGTGGACTTGTGACCGAATTGATTTGGGGCCATTTTGACAAGTGAACGTATTGATTAATGGCCGTTATTACTTGTGGCCGAATTGATTTGGGGCCTTTTTCAGAAGTGACTGTATTTTTTTGTCACCGTTTTGACTTGGGACCGAACTGATTTGTGGCCTTTTTCACAAGTGACCGAATTCTTTTGTGACCGTTTTGACCTGTGATCGAATTGATTTTCGGGCATTATGACAGGAGCCCGTTTTGATTTGTGACCGTTTTGACTTGCGACCGAATTGATTTTGGGCCAATTTGAAAAGTGACCATATAGATTAGTGACCGTGTTGACTTGTGACCGAATTGGGGTCGTTTTACTTATGAATGAATTGATTTGGGGCCATTTTGACAAGTGACCGTTTTGTTTTGTGACCCTTTGCATATGTTACCGAATTGATTTGTAGCCATTTGCCAAGTGACCGCATTGATTAGTGACCGTTTTGACTTATGACCGAATTGATATTGGGCCATTTTGGCAATAGACAGTAATGACAAGAGACGGTATTGTTTAGTGACCGTTTTAACTTGTGACCGAAATGAATTGGAGGCATTTTGACAAGTGACCGTTTTGACTTGTAACCGATTTGATTTGGGGCCTTTGTCACCACTAGACAGCTGTTTAGTGACCATTTTGACTTGTGACCGAATTAATATGGAGCCATTTTGACAAATGACAGTATTGATTAGTGACCGTTTTGACATGTGATTGAATTGATTTGGGGCTATTTTGATAAGTGAACGTGATGAATTGGGGCCTTTTTCACAAAAGACCGTATTGATTTGTGACCGTTCTGACTTGTGATCGATTTGATTTTCGGGCATTTTTACAAGAGACCGTATTGATTTGTGACAGGCTTTGACATGTGACCGAATGATTTTGGGTCAGTTTGACAAGTGACCGTATTGATTAGTGACCGTTTTCACATGTGATTGAATTGATTTGGGGCTATTTTGATAAGTGAACGTAATGAATTGGGGCCTTTTTCACAAAAGACCGTATTGATTAGTGACCGTTTTCACATGTGATTGATTTGTGACCGTTTTGACTTGTGATCGAATTGATTTTCGGGCATTATGACAAGAGACCGTATTGATTTGTGACCATTTTGATTTGTGACCGAATTATTTTGGGTCATTTTGACAAGTGACCGTATTGATTAGTGACCGTTTCGAATTTTAACCAATTGATTTTTTTTTCGGGTCTATTTCACAAGTGACCGTATTGTTTTGTGACCGTTTTTATTTGGGACCGAAATCAATTGGAGGCATTTTGACAAGTGACCGTTTTGACTTGTGACCGTTTTGACATGTGATCGAATTGATTTTCGGTCATTATGACAAGATACCGTATTGATTAGTGACCGTTTTGACTTGTGACCAAATTGATTTAGGGCCTTTTTCACACATAACCGTATGATTATTGACCGTTTTGACTTGTGACCGAAATGATTTTGGGCCATTTTGACAAGTGACCGTATTAATTTGTGACCGTTTTGACTTGTGACAGAATTGACTTATGGGCTTTTTCATAAGTGACCATATTGATCAGTGACCGTTTTGACTTGTGACCGAATTGATTTAGGGCCTTTTTCACAAGTGACCTTATTGTTTTACGACTGTTTTGACTTGTGACCTAAATGATTTTGGGACGTAATGACAAGAGACGGTAATGTTTAGTGACCGTTTTTGCTTGTGACAGAATTGATTTTGGGCCATTTTCACAAGTGACTGTATTGTTTTGTGACCGTTATGACTTTGGAACGAACTAATATGGGGCTTTTTCTTAAGCGACCGTATTGATTAGTGACCGTTTTGAATTATGACTGAATTGATTTGGGGCCATTTTGACAAGTGAACGCATTGTTTTGTGACCGTTTTGATTTGTTACCGAATTGATTTGTATCCATTTTGACAAGTGACAGAATTGATTAGTGGCCGTTTTGACTTGTGACAGAATTAATTAAGGGGCTTTTTCACAAGTGACCGATCAGTGACCGTTTTGACTTGCGATCGAATTGATTTGGCCCATTTTGACAACAGACAGTATTGATATGTGATCGTTTTAACTTGCGATCGAATTGATTTTGGGCCATTTTGACACAGACCGTATTGATTAATAACCGTTTTGACTTCTGACCCATTGATTTTCGGCCATTTTGTGACCGCTTTGACTTGCGATCGAATTTGTTTTGTGTCATTTTGACAAGAGACTGTATTAATAAGTGATCGTTTTAACTTGCGACGGAATAAATTTTGGGCCATTTTGACAAGAGACCGTAACGGTTAAGGACCGTTTTGTCTTGTGACCTAATTGATATTGGGCCATTTTGACAAGAGACCTTATTGATAAGTGATCTTTGGACTTGTGGCCAAATTAATTTGGGGCCTTTTTGACACGCGACAGTATTGATTAGTGACCGTTTTGACATGTGATCGAATTGATTTAGGGCTATTTTGATAAGTGAACGTAATGATTTGGGGCCTTTTTCACAAAAAACCGTATTGATTTGTGACCGTTTTGACTTGTGATCGATTTGATTTTCGGGCATTTTTACAAGAGACCGTATTAATTTGTTACAGGTTTTGACTTGTGACCGAATGATTTTGGGTCAGTTTGTCATGTGACCGTGTTGATTAGTGACCGTTTTCACATGTGATTGATTTTTGTGACCGTTTTGACTTGTGGTCGAATTGATTTTCGGGCATTATGACAAGTGACCGTATTGTTTAGTGACGGTTTTGACTTGTGACAGAATTGACTTATGGGCTTTTTTCACAAGCGACCGTTTTGACTTGTGACCGATTTAATTTGGGGCCTTTCTAACAAGTGACCGCATTGTTTTGCGACCGTTTTTACTTGTGACCGAAATGATTTTGGGACGTAATGACAAGAGACAGCTGTTTAGTGACCATTTTGACTGGTGACCGAATTGATTTGGGGCCATTTTGACAAGTGACAGTATTGATTAGTGACCATTTTACTTGTGGACTTGTGACCGAATTGATTTGGGGCCATTTTGACAAGTGAACGTATTGATTAATGGCCGTTATTACTTGTGGCCGAATTGATTTGGGGCCTTTTTCAGAAGTGACTGTATTTTTTTGTCACCGTTTTGACTTGGGACCGAACTGATTTGTGGCCTTTTTCACAAGTGACCGAATTGTTTTGTGACCGTTTTGACCTGTGATCGAATTGATTTTCGGGCATTATGACAGGAGCCCGTTTTGATTTGTGACCGTTTTGACTTGCGACCGAATTGATTTTGGGCCAATTTGAAAAGTGACCATATAGATTAGTGACCGTGTTGACTTGTGACCGAATTGGGGTCGTTTTACTTATGAATGAATTGATTTGGGGCCATTTTGACAAGTGACCGTTTTGTTTTGTGACCCTTTGCATATGTTACCGAATTGATTTGTAGCCATTTGCCAAGTGACCGCATTGATTAGTGACCGTTTTGACTTATGACCGAATTGATATTGGGCCATTTTGGCAATAGACAGTAATGACAAGAGACGGTATTGTTTAGTGACCGTTTTAACTTGTGACCGAAATGAATTGGAGGCATTTTGACAAGTGACCGTTTTGACTTGTAACCGATTTGATTTGGGGCCTTTGTCACCACTAGACAGCTGTTTAGTGACCATTTTGACTTGTGACCGAATTAATATGGAGCCATTTTGACAAATGACAGTATTGATTAGTGACCGTTTTGACATGTGATTGAATTGATTTGGGGCTATTTTGATAAGTGAACGTAATGAATTGGGGCCTTTTTCACAAAAGACCGTATTGATTTGTGACCGTTCTGACTTGTGATCGATTTGATTTTCGGGCATTTTTACAAGAGACCGTATTGATTTGTGACAGGCTTTGACATGTGACCGAATGATTTTGGGTCAGTTTGACAAGTGACCGTATTGATTAGTGACCGTTTTCACATGTGATTGAATTGATTTGGGGCTATTTTGATAAGTGAACGTAATGAATGGGGCCTTTTTCACAAAAGACCGTATTGATTAGTGACCGTTTTCACATGTGATTGATTTGTGACCGTTTTGACTTGTGATCGAATTGATTTTCGGGCATTATGACAAGAGACCGTATTGATTTGTGACCATTTTGACTTGTGACCGAATTATTTTGGGTCATTTTGACAAGTGACCGTATTGATTAGTGACCGTTTCGAATTTTAACCAATTGATTTTTTTTTCGGGTCTATTTCACAATTGACCGTATTGTTTTGTGACCGTTTTTATTTGGGACCGAAATCAATTGGAGGCATTTTGACAAGTGACCGTTTTGACTTGTGACCGTTTTGACTTGTGATCGAATTGATTTTCGGTCATTATGACAATCTTGTATTGATTAGTGACCGTTTTGACTTGTGACCAAATTGCTTTAGGGCCTTTTTCACACATAACCGTATTGATTAGTGACCGTTTTGACTTGTGACAGAAATGAATTTGGGCCATTTTGACAAGTGACCGTATTAATTTGTGACCGTTTTGACTTGTGACAGAATTGACTTATGGGCTTTTTCATAAGTGACCATATTGATCAGTGACCGTTTTGACTACTGACCGAATTGATTTTGGGCCAATTTGATTAGTGACCGTATCGATTAGTGACCGAATTGATTTGAGGCCATTTTGAAAAGTGACCGTATTGATTAGTGACCGTGTTGACTTATGGCCGAATTGATTTGGGGCCATTTTGACAAGTGACCGTATTGTTTTGTGACCGTTTTCACTTCTTACCGAATTAATTTGTGGCCATTTTGACATCATATCGTATTGACAAGTGACCGTAAAACTTAGTGACCGAATTGATTTGGGGCCATTTTGACAAGTGACAGTATTGATTAGTGACCGTTTTGTTTTGACCAGAGACATTTTGACATTCTTTATGCATTTTTAATTACAAAAATCATATTACACAACATGAACTTCATCACTGCATGATACACATGACATTAATACCAATAATTAGTAACAGTAAAAGGCTGCATTTATCATTAAAAAAAAATGCTAACACTTAAACACAGTACGTCAGATATCGCTGGGCAATGGCCACATTATATGTATAATAGCATGTTTAACAAGGATATCTGTAAAGCTGATGGATGCTCCCCAATGCGCTTTGTCAAGCAAAATAAATGCAATGAGAAGGGCAAATATATTAAAATGACAAAAATCAATTGAAATGATTACTGTATTTCTGAAGTCCCATAACTCCAAGAATAAAATCATAGAATAGAAACATACTGCTAATATGCACACCTCCTCTTGGCAAGAAGCTTCCCATGAAAGTTTACTGAAATCAGGCCAGTAGTTGCTGAGAAATAGCACGGACAAGAAAGTCAAGATTAGTGCATTATATACTGATTTCAGAAATCTTCAAAGTCCCATAACTCTTAGAAAAATCATTAAAGCGGAACGTCAAGGTAATATGCACACCTCCTCTTGGTAATGAAGATTCCCATGAAGTTTCGTTGAATTACGGCCAGAAGTTGCTGAGAAATTCCTCGACATGAAAGTCAAGAATTGTGCACTACAGTACTTCTAGGTGTTATATGTGGCAATACTTATTTATATTATATATAACAACTACGAGATTATATATACAGTCATTTTGTATGGTAAAACACTTCAATATCACTTGTTTTAAAGTATAAGTAAAATAATCATACACTTCAAAACACACTTCAGTTGTTAAAAGATTGGCAACAAGACAATTTTTTGTGCTAGATCCCAAATAGAACAAGGATATCAGTAAAACTGATGAATGCTCCCAATGCGCTTTGCCAAGTAATAGTAATGCAATCAGAAGGGCAAAAAATAACACTAGAAGTGTAGGACCAAATATGCTGTCAAAACTGTATTTAAGCATGAAACATACCATAGAAATAAGTATTACTGAATTTGGGTGGTTTGTACTTTAGCGGTCCCCGGAAATTCTAAATGTAAACAACGTTTTGCGCATGCGTTGACGTTGCTATGCATGACTTGTCTTGTTCCAGCCGGCCGCCATATTTTTCTCGATTCGTAATGTTTTTCTCGGAAAAATATCATTGTTTTGAAGCAAAACAGGATGAAAATGACAGCAGCCCCCAAAATCAGTCACGCTGTGTAAGTTATTCTCAAATATATGGATGTGTTTGGGTGGATAAATGACATAAACAACTGCCAATAAATACATTTTGTCCCTAATACACCATTCTACAGACATCACGAATCCAACAAATCGCCAAAAATTGATAATTATTTCGATTGTAGTTGAGTCATAATCAGTTCGTGAAGTTCTTAACTGATTTGTATGTGAGTAGTCAGATCTTGCAATTCTTGAGCAGTCGGGAATTCATGACAAAAGTTGTGAGCTGTTCAAAATATTGTTCACAAACTCACGATTCCAAAAATTCGTGACCTACATATGCAGCGGACCGGAACGATTTGAAAATTTTTGAAAGTGGGTCACCCAAGGATCATTCCTGTGAAGTTTGGTGAAATTCTGCCCAGCGGTTAAGGAGGAGATGTGCTTTGAATGAAAATATTGACACACGACGCACGACGACGTTTACATTCTATATAAACTATTCAAAGTAAATTACCCTTCAAAATTGTAACAAAATCGTCGTCGCCTTTTTTCACTCATCGTGTGAATATAAGATTGTTTGTGTCGCCTGAAAACTCGACATAAAGGGGCTACTTATGGTGGCGTCGGCGGCGGCGGGGGCGTTGTTTGCGGCGTCAACGTAGGCGGCGGAATCCTCTTCAGTTTGTGCAGACAATAACTTGAGAAGTTTGTGTGCTATTATTATTAAACTTTATGAAAGTGTAAATAGGCATAAAAGGAAGATTAAGTTCGATTTTCGGCATGATTGCTCTTATCGTACTTGAGTTATGCCCCTTTTCAAAAAAAAGTTCAAATAAGGCTTTTGCAGTCAATAACAGTTTTTGTTCAATCAATATGAAACTTTATAGAAGTGTAAGTAGTCAAAAAAGGAAGGTGAATTTCAGTTTTTGGCATAATTTCTCATACCATACTTAAGTTATGCCCCGTCAGTTGACACATCCGACTCATGGACTTCTAGTTTCATATTAGTAAGTATTATAAATATGATGGAGAAAAATGCGAAATAACTTGAAATTAGGAAGAGCAGTATATCAAAGTAGAGACGACACATTTAACTATCGGAAGAATTAACACAACGGTGGCACCGAGGTGTCATGCACTACTCGTTTTGTTTATCTCGTTCCTACGAGATGCTAACTCGAAGGAACGAGATACTAAACTAGAAGGAACGAGTTAAGTATGTCGAAGGAACGAGATACAAACTCGTGGAAACGAAATACTATCTGAAGGGAACAAGATACTAACTCATGGGAACTCGAACTCTTCCATTCTGACAAGGGTCCGTTTTGTTTTCTGATCGTTTTGATTTGTAACCGAATTGATTTGGGGACATTTTGACAAGTGACTATATCGATTTGTTACCGTTTTTACTTGTGACAGAATTGACTTATGGGCTTTTTCACAAGCGACCGTATTGATCAGTGACCGTTTTGACTTGTTACCGAAAAGATTTGTGACCGTTTTGACTTGTGATCGAATTGATTTTCGGGTATTATGACAGGAGCCCGTATTGATTTGTGACCGTTTTGACTTGCGACCGTATTGATTTTGGGCCAATTTGAAAAGTGACCGTATAGATTAGTGACCGTGTTGACTTGTGACCGAATTGGGGTCGTTTTACTTATTACTGAATTGATTTGGGGCCATTTTGACAAGTGACCGTTTGGTTGTGTGACCGTTTGCATATGTTACCGAATTGATTTGTAGCCATTTTGCCAAGTGACCGCATTGATTAGTGACCGTTTTGACTTGTGACCGAATTGATATTGAGCTATTTTGGCAATAGACAGTAATGACAAGAGACGGTATTGTTTAGTGACCGTTTAAACTTGTGACCGAAATAAATTGGAGGCATTTTGACAAGTGACCGTTTTGATATGTAACCGATTTGATTTGGGGCCTTTGTCACAAGTGACCGTATTGTTTGCGACCGTTTTGACATGTGACCGAAATGACTTTGGAACGTAATGACAAGAGACAGCTGTTTAGTGACCATTTTGACTTGTGACCGAATTGATATGGAGCCATTTTGACAAATGACAGTATTGATTAGTGACCGTTTTGACATGTGATTGAATTTTATTTTGGGTCATTTTGACAAGTGACCGTATTGATTAGTGACCGTTTCGAATTTTAACCAACTGATTTTTTTTTCGGGTCTATTTCACAAGTGACCGTATTGTTTTGTGACCGTTTTTATTTGGGACCGAAATCAATTGGAGGCATTTTGACAAGTGACCGTTTTGACTTGTGACCGTTTTGACTTGTGATCGAATTGATTTTCGGTCATTATGACAAGATACCGTATTGATTAGTGACCGTTTTGACTTGTGACCAAATTGATTTAGGGCCTTTTTCACACATAACCGTATGATTATTGACCGTTTTGACTTGTGACCGAAATGATTTTGGGCCATTTTGACAAGTGACCGTATTAATTTGTGACCGTTTTGACTTGTGACAGAATTGACTTATGGGCTTTTTCATAAGTGACCATATTGATCAGTGACCGTTTTGACTTGTGACCGAATTGATTTAGGGCCTTTTTCACAAGTGACCTTATTGTTTTACGACTGTTTTGACTTGTGACCTAAATGATTTTGGGACGTAATGACAAGAGACGGTAATGTTTAGTGACCGTTTTTGCTTGTGACAGAATTGATTTTGGGCCATTTTCACAAGTGACTGTATTGTTTTGTGACCGTTATGACTTTGGAACGAACTAATATGGGGCTTTTTCTTAAGCGACCGTATTGATTAGTGACCGTTTTGAATTATGACTGAATTGATTTGGGGCCATTTTGACAAGTGAACGTATTGTTTTGTGACCGTTTTGATTTGTTACCGAATTGATTTGTATCCATTCTGACAAGTGACAGAATTGATTAGTGGCCGTTTTGACTTGTGACAGAATTAATTAAGGGACTTTTTCACAAGTGACCGATCAGTGACCGTTTTGACTTGCGATCGAATTGATTTTGGGCCATTTTGACAACAGACAGTATTGATATGTGATCGTTTTAACTTGCGATCGAATTGATTTTGGGCCATTTTGACACAGACCGTATTGATTAATAACCGTTTTGACTTCTGACCCATTGATTTTCGGCCATTTTGTGACCGCTTTGACTTGCGATCGAATTTGTTTTGGGCCATTTTGACAAGAGACTGTATTAATAAGTGATCGTTTAAACTTGCGACGGAATAAATTTTGGGCCATTTTGACAAGAGACCGTAACGGTTAAGGACCGTTTTGTCTTGTGACCTAATTGATTTTGGGCCATTTTGACAAGAGACCTTACTGATAAGTGATCTTTGGACTTGTGGCCAAATTAATTTGGGGCCTTTTTGACACGCGACAGTATTGATTAGTGACCGTTTTGACATGTGATCGAATTGATTTAGGGCTATTTTGATAAGTGAACGTAATGATTTGGGGCCTTTTTCACAAAAAACTGTATTGATTTGTGACCGTTTTGACTTGTGATCGATTTGATTTTCGGGCATTTTTACAAGAGACCGTATTAATTTGTTACAGGTTTTGACTTGTGACCGAATGATTTTGGGTCAGTTTGTCATGTGACCGTGTTGATTAGTGACCGTTTTCACATGTGATTGATTTTTGTGACCGTTTTGACTTGTGGTCGAATTGATTTTCGGGCATTATGACAAGTGACCGTATTGTTTAGTGACGGTTTTGACTTGTGACAGAATTGACTTATGGGCTTTTTTCACAAGCGACCGTTTTGACTTGTGACCGATTTAATTTGGGGCCTGTCTAACAAGTGACCGCATTGTTTTGCGACCGTTTTTACTTGTGACCGAAATGATTTTGGGACGTAATGACAAGAGACAGCTGTTTAGTGACCATTTTGACTGGTGACCGAATTGATTTGGAGCCATTTTGACAAGTGACAGTATTGATTAGTGACCATTTTACTTGTGGACTTGTGACCGAATTGATTTGGGGCCATTTTGACAAGTGAACGTATTGATTAATGGCCGTTATTACTTGTGGCCGAATTGATTTGGGGCCTTTTTCAGAAGTGACTGTATTTTTTTGTCACCGTTTTGACTTGGGACCGAACTGATTTGTGGCCTTTTTCACAAGTGACCGAATTGTTTTGTGACCGTTTTGACCTGTGATCGAATTGATTTTCGGGCATTATGACAGGAGCCCGTTTTGATTTGTGACCGTTTTGACTTGCGACCGAATTGATTTTGGGCCAATTTGAAAAATGACCATATAGATTAGTGACCGTGTTGACTTGTGACCGAATTGGGGTCGTTTTACTTATGACTGAATTGATTTGGGGCCATTTTGACAAGTGACCGTTTTGTTTTGTGACCTTTGCATATGTTACCGAATTGATTTGTAGCCATTTGCCAAGTGACCGCATTGATTAGTGACCGTTTTGACTTATGACCGAATTAATATGGAGCCATTTTGACAAGTGACCGTATTGATTAGTGACCGTTTTCACATGTGATTGAATTGATTTGGGGCTATTTTGATAAGTGAACGTAATGAATTGGGGCCTTTTTCACAAAAGACCGTATTGATTAGTGACCGTTTTCACATGTGATTGATTTGTGACCGTTTTGACTTGTGATCGAATTGATTTTCGGGCATTATGACAAGAGACCGTATTGATTTGTGACCATTTTGACTTGTGACCGAATTATTTTGGGTCATTTTGACAAGTGACCGTATTGATTAGTGACCGTTTCGAATTTTAACCAATTGATTTTTTTTTCGGGTCTATTTCACAAGTGACCGAATTGTTTTGTGACCGTTTTTATTTGGGACCGAAATCAATTGGAGGCATTTTGACAAGTGACCGTTTTGACTTGTGACCGTTTTGACTTGTGATCGAATTGATTTTCGGTCATTATGACAAGATACCGTATTGATTAGTGACCGTTTTGACTTGTGACCAAATTGCTTTAGGGCCTTTTTCACACATAACCGTATTGATTAGTGACCGTTTTGACTTGTGACCGAAATGATTTTGGGCCATTTTGACAAGTGACCGTATTAATTTGTGACCGTTTTGACTTGTGACAGAATTGACTTATGGGCTTTTTCATAAGTGACCATATTGATCAGTGACCGTTTTGACTTGTGACCGAATTGATTTAGGGCCTTTTTCACAAGTGACCTTATTGTTTTACGACTGTTTTGACTTGTGACCTAAATGATTTTGGGACGTAATGACAAGAGACGGTACTGTTCAGTGATCGTTTTGACTTGTGACAGAATTGATTTAGGGGCTTTTTGACAAGTGACCGTATTGATCAGTGACCATTTTGACTAGTGACCGAATTGATTTTGGGCCAATTTGATTAGTGACCGTATCGATTAGTGACCGAATTGATTTGAGGCCATTTTGAAAAGTGACCGTATTGATTAGTGACCGTGTTGACTTATGGCCGAATTGATTTGGGGCCATTTTGACAAGTGACCGTATTGTTTTGTGACCGTTTTCACTTGTTACCGAATTGATTTGTGGCCATTTTGACATGATATCTTTTTGACAAGTGACCGTAAAACTTAGTGACCGAATTGATTTGGGGCCATTTTGACAAGTGACAGTATTGATTAGTGACCGTTTTGTTTTGACCAGAGACATTTTGACATTCTTTATGCATTTTTAATTACAAAAATCATATTACACAACATGAACTTCATCACTGCATGATACACATGACATTAATACCAATAATTAGTAACAGTAAAAGGCAGCATTTATCATTTAAAAAAAATGCTAACACTTAAACACAGTACGTCAGATATCGCTGGGCAGTGGCCACATTATATGTATCATAGCATGTTTAACAAGGATATCTGTAAAGCTGATGGATGCTCCCCAATGCGCTTTGTCATGCAAAATAAATGCAATGAGAAGGGCAAATATATTAAAATGACTAAAAATCAATTGAAATGATTACTGTATTTCTGAAGTCCCATAACTCCAAGAATAAAATCATAGAATAGAAACATACTGCTAATATGCACACCTCCTCTTGGCAAGAAGCTTCCCATGAAAGTTTACTGAAATCAGGCCAGTAGTTGCTGAGAAATAGCACGGACAAGAAAGTCAAGATTAGTGCATTATATACTGATTTCAGAAATCTTCAAAGTCCCATAACTCTTAGAAAAATAATTGAAACAGAACGTCCTGGTAGTATGCACACCTCCTCTTGGTAATAAAGTTTCCCATAAAGTTTCGTTGAATTCCAGCTAGTAGTTGCTGAGAAATAGCGCGGACAAGAAAGTGAAGAATTGTGCACTATATACTGATTTCAGAAATCTTCAAAGCCCCATAACTCTGAAGAAAATCATTAAAGCGGAACGTCAATGTAATATGCACACCTCCTCTTGGTAATGAAGATTCCCATGAAGTTTCGTTGAATTACGGCCAGAAGTTGCTGAGAAATACTCCCGACATGAAAGTCAAGAATTGTGCACTACAGTACTTCTAGGTGTTATATGTGTCAATACTTATTTATATTATATATAACAACTACGAGATTATATATACAGTCATTTTGTATGGTAAAACACTTCAATATCACTTGTTTTAAAGTATAAGTAAAATAATCATACACTTCAAAACACACTTCAGTTGTTAAAAGATTGGCAACAAGACAATTTTTTGTGCTAGATCCCAAATAGAACAAGGATATCAGTAAAACTGATGGATGCTCCCAATGCGCTTTGCCAAGTAATAGTAATGCAATCAGAAGGGCAAAAAATAACACTAGAAGTGTAGGACCAAATATGCTGTCAAAACTGTATTTAAGCATGAAATAAGTATTACTGAATTTGGGTGGTTTGTACTTTAGCGGTCCCCGGAAATTCTAAATGTAAACAACGTTTTGCGCATGCGTTGACGTTGCTATGCATGACTTGTCTTGTTCCAGCCGGCCGCCATTTTTTTCTCGATTCGTAATGTTTTTCTCGGAAAAATATCATTGTTTTGAAGCAAAACAGGATGAAAATATGAGCTACGCATGACTGCGTATGACAGCAGCCCCCAAAATCAGTCACGCTGTGTAAGTTATTCTCAAATATATGGATGTGTTTGGGTGGATAAATGACATAAACAACTGCCAATAAATACATTTTGTCCCTAATACACCATTCTACAGACATCACGAATCCAACAAATCGCCAAAAATTGATAATTATTTCGATTGTAGTTGAGTCATAATCAGTTCGTGAAGTTCTTAACTGATTTGTATATGTGAGTTGTCAGATCTTGCAATTCTTGAGCAGTCGGGAATTCATGACAAAAGTTGTGAGCTGTTCAAAATATTGTTCACAAACTCACGATTCCAAAACTTCGTGACCTACATATGCAGCGGACCGGAACGATTTGAACATGTTTGAAAGTGGGTCACCCAAGAATCATTCCTGTGAAGTTTGGTGAAATTCTGCCCAGCGGTTAAGGAGGAGATGTGCTTTGAATGAAAATATTGACACACGACGCACGACGACGTTTACATTCTATATAAACTATTCAAAGTAAATTACACTTCAAAATTGTAATAAAATCGTCGTCGCCTTTTTTCACTGATCGTGTGAATATAAGATTTTTTGTGTCGCCTGAAAACTCGACATAAAGGGGCTACTTATGGTGGCGTCGGCGGCGGCGGGGGCGTTGTTTGCGGCGTCAACGTAGGCGGCGGAATCCTCTTCAGTTTGTGCAGACAATAACTTGAGAAGTTTGTGTGCTATTATTATTAAACTTTATGAAAGTGTAAATAGGCATAAAAGGAAGATTAAGTTCGATTTTCGGCATGATTGCTCTTATCGTACTTGAGTTATGCCCCTTTTCAAAAAAAAGTTCAAATAAGGCTTTTGCAGTCAATAACAGTTTTTGTTCAATCAATATGAAACTTTATAGAAGTGTAAGTAGTCAAAAAAGGAAGGTGAATTTCGGTTTTTGGCATAATTTCTCATACCATACTTAAGTTATGCCCCGTCAATTGACACATCCGACTCATGGACTTCTAGTTTCATATTAGTAAGTATTATAAATATAATGGAGAAAAATGCGAAATAACTTGAAATTAGGAAGAGCAGTATATCAAAGTAGAGACGACACATTTAACTATCGGAAGAATTAACACAACGGTGGCACCGAGGTGACATGCACTACTCGTTTTGTTTATCTCGTTCCTACGAGATGCTAACTCGAAGGAACGAAATACTAAACTAGAAGGAACGAGTTAAGTATGTCGAAGGAACGAGATACAAACTCGTGGAAACGAAATACTATCTCAAGGGAACAAGATACTAACTCTTGGGAACTCTAACTCTTCCATTCTGACAAGGGTCCGTTTTGTTTTCTGATCGTTTTGATTTGTAACCGAATTGATTTGGGGACATTTTGACAAGTGACTATATCGATTTGTTACCGTTTTTACTTGTGACAGAATTGACTTATGGGCTTTTTCACAAGCGACCGTATTGATCAGTGACCGTTTTGACTTGTTACCGAAATGATTTGGGGCCATTTTGACAAGTGACCGTATTAATTTGTGACCGTTTTGACTTGTGACAGAATTGACTTATGGGCTTTTTCATAAGTGACGTATTGATAAGTGGCCGTTTTGACTTGTGACCGAATTGATTTAGGGCCTTTTTCACAAGTGACCGTATTGTTGTACGACCGTTTTCACTTGTGACCGAAATGATTTTGGGACGTAATGACAAGAGACGGTAATGTTTAGTGACCATGTTGACTTGTGACCGAATTGATTTGGAGCCATTTTGACAAGTGACAGTATTGATTAGTGACCGTTTTGACTTGTGGAAGTCCACATTTGGGGCCATTTGACCAGTGAACGTATTGTTTTATGGCCGTTATTACTTGTGGCAGAATTGATTTGGGGTCTTTTTCAGAAGCGATTGTATCCTTTTGTCACCGTTTTCACTTGGGACCGAACTGGTTTGTGGCCTTTTTCACAAGTGACCGAATTGTTTTGTGACCGTTTTGACTTGTGATCGAATTGATTTTCGGGCATTATGACAGGAGCCCGTATTGATTTGTGACCGTTTTGACTTGCGACCGTATTGATTTTGGGCCAATTTGAAAAGTGACCGTATAGATTAGTGACCGTGTTGACTAGTGACCGAATTGGGGTCGTTTTACTTATTACTGCATTGATTTGGGGCCATTTTGACAAGTGACCGTTTGGTTGTGTGACCGTTTGCATATGTTACCGAATTGATTTGTAGCCATTTTGCCAACTGACCGCATTGATTAGTGACCGTTTTGACTTGTGACCGAATTGATATTGAGCTATTTTGGCAATAGACAGTAATGACAAGAGACGGTATTGTTTAGTGACCGTTTAAACTTGTGACCGAAATAAATTGGAGGCATTTTGACAAGTGACCGTTTCGACTTGTAACCGATTTGATTTGGGGCCTTTGTCACAAGTGACCATATTGTTTGCGACCGTTTTGACATGTGACCGAAATGACTTTGGAACGTAATGACAAGAGACAACTGTTTAGTGACCATTTTGACTTGTGACCGAATTGATATGGAGCCATTTTGACAAATGACAGTATTGATTAGTGACCGTTTTGACGTGATTGAATTTTATTTTGGGTCATTTTGACAAGTGACCGTATTGATTAGTGACCGTTTCGAATTTTAACCAATTGATTTTTTTTTCGGGTCTATTTCACAAGTGACCGTATTGTTTTGTGACCGTTTTTATTTCGGACCGAAATCAATTGGAGGCATTTTGACAAGTGACCGTTTTGACTTGTGACCGTTTTGACTTGTGATCGAATTGATTTTCGGTCATTATGACAATCTTGTATTGATTAGTGACCGTTTTGACTTGTGACCAAATTGCTTTAGGGCCTTTTTCACACATAACCGTATTGATTAGTGACCGTTTTGACTTGTGACAGAAATGATTTTGGGCCATTTTGACAAGTGACCGTATTAATTTGTGACCGTTTTGATTTGTGACAGAATTGACTTATGGGCTTTTTCATAAGTGACCATATTGATCAGTGACCGTTTTGACTTGTGACCGAATTGATTTAGGGCCTTTTTCACCAGTGACCTTATTGTTTAACGACTGCTTTGACTTGTGACCTAAATGATTTTGGGACGTAATGACAAGAGACGGTACTGTTCAGTGATCGTTTTGACTTGTGACAGAATTGATTTAGGGGCTTTTTGACAAGTGACCGTATTGATCAGTGACCATTTTGACTAGTGACCGAATTGATTTTGGGCCAATTTGATTAGTGACCGTATCGATTAGTGACCGAATTGATTTGAGGCCATTTTGAAAAGTGACCGTATTGATTAGTGACCGTGCTGACATATGGCCGAATTGATTTGGGGCCATTTTGACAAGTGACCGTATTGTTTTGTGACCGTTTTCACTTGTTACCGAATTGATTTGTGGCCATTTTGACATGATATCGTATTGACAAGTCACCGTAAAACTTAGTGACCGAATTGATTTGGGGCCATTTTGACAAGTGACAGTATTGATTAGTGACCGTTTTGTTTTGACCAGAGACATTTTGACATTCTTTATGCATTTTTAATTACAAAAATCATATTACACAACATGAACTTCATCACTGCATGATACACATGACATTAATACCAATAATTAGTAACAGTAAAAGGCTGCATTTATCATTTTAAAAAAATGCTAACACTTAAACACAGTACGTCAGATATCGCTGGGCAATGGCCACATTATATGTATAATAGCATGTTTAACAAGGATATCTGTAAAGCTGATGGATGCTCCCCAATGCGCTTTGTCAAGCAAAATAAATGCAATGAGAAGGGCAAATATATTAAAATGACTAAAAATCAATTGAAATGATTACTGTATTTCTGAAGTCCCATAACTCCAAAAATAAAATCATAGAATAGAAACATACTGCTAATATGCACACCTCCTCTTGGCAAGAAGCTTCCCATGAAAGTTTACTGAAATCAGGCCAGTAGTTGCTGAGAAATAGCACGGACAAGAAAGTCAAGATTAGTGCATTATATACTGATTTCAGAAATCTTCAAAGTCCCATAACTCTTAGAAAAATCATTAAAGCGGAACGTCAAGGTAATATGCACACCTCCTCTTGGTAATGAAGATTCCCATGAAGTTTCGTTGAAATACGGCCAGAAGTTGCTGAGAAATTTCCCGACATGAAAGTCAAGAATTGTGCACTACAGTACTTCTAGGTGTTATATGTGGCAATACTTATTTATATTATATATAACAACTACGAGATTATATATACAGTCATTTTGTATGGTAAAACACTTCAATATCACTTGTTTTAAAGTATAAGTAAAATAATCATACACTTCAAAACACACTTCAATTGTTAAAAGATTGGCAACAAGACAATTTTTTGTGCTAGATCCCAAATAGAACAAGGATATCAGTAAAACTGATGGATGCTCCCAATGCGCTTTGCCAAGTAATAGTAATGCAATCAGAAGGGCAAAAAATAACACTAGAAGTGTAGGACCAAATATGCTGTCAAAACTGTATTTAAGCATGAAACATACCATAGAAATAAGTATTACTGAATTTGGGTGGTTTGTACTTTAGCGGTGCCCGGAAATTCTAAATGTAAACAACGTTTTGCGCATGCGTTAACATTGCTCTGCATGACTTGTCTTGTTCCAGCCGGCCGCCATATTTTTCTCGATTCGTAATGTTTTTCTCGGAAAAATATCATTGTTTTGAAGCAAAACAGGATGAAAATGACAGCAGCCCCCAAAATCAGTCACGCTGTGTAAGTTATTCTCAAATATATGGATGTGTTTGGGTGGATAAATGACATAAACAACTGCCAATAAATACCGTTTGTCCCTAATACACCATTCTACAGACATCACGAATCCAACAAATCGCCAAAAATTGATAATTATTTCGATTGTAGTTGAGTCATAATCAGTTCGTGAAGTTCTTAACTGATTTGTATGTGAGTAGTCAGATCTTGCAATTCTTGAGCAGTCGGGAATTCATGACAAAAGTTGTGAGCTGTTCAAAATATTGTTCACAAACTCACGATTCCAAAAATTCGTGACCTACATATGCAGCGGACCGGAACGATTTGAAAATTTTTGAAAGTGGGTCACCCAAGGATCATTCCTGTGAAGTTTGGTGAAATTCTGCCCAGCGGTTAAGGAGGAGATGTGCTTTGAATGAAAATATTGACACACGACGCACGACGACGTTTACATTCTATATAAACTATTCAAAGTAAATTACCCTTCAAAATTGTAACAAAATCGTCGTCGCCTTTTTTCACTCATCGTGTGAATATAAGATTTTTTGTGTCGCCTGAAAACTCGACATAAAGGGGCTACTTATGGTGGCGTCGGCGGCGGCGGGGGCGTTGTTTGCGGCGTCAACGTAGGCGGCGGAATCCTCTTCAGTTTGTGCAGACAATAACTTGAGAAGTTTGTGTGCTATTATTATTAAACTTTATGAAAGTGTAAATAGGCATAAAAGGAAGATTAAGTTCGATTTTCGGCATGATTGCTCTTATCGTACTTGAGTTATGCCCCTTTTCAAAAAAAGTTCAAATAAGGCTTTTGCAGTCAATAACAGTTTTTGTTCAGTCAATATGAAACTTTATAGAAGTGTAAGTAGTCAAAAAAGGAAGATGAATTTCAGTTTTTGGCATAATTTCTCATACCATACTTAAGTTATGCCCCGTCAGTTGACACATCCGACTCATGGACTTCTAGTTTCATATTAGTAAGTATTATAAATATGATGGAGAAAAATGCGAAATAACTTGAAATTAGGAAGAGCAGTATATCAAAGTAGAGACGACACATTTAACTATCGGAAGAATTAACACAACGGTGGCACCGAGGTGACATGCACTACTCGTTTTGTTTATCTCGTTCCTACGAGATGCTAACTCGAAGGAACGAGATACTAAACTAGAAGGAACGAGTTAAGTATGTCGAAGGAACGAGATACAAACTCGTGGAAACGAAATACTATCTCAAGGGAACAAGATACTATCTCTTGGGAACTCTAACTCTTCCATTCTGACAAGGGTCCGTTTTGTTTTCTGATCGTTTTGATTTGTAACCGAATTGATTTGGGGACAGTTTGACAAGTGACTATATCGATTTGTTACCGTTTTTACTTGTGACAGAATTGACTTATGGGCTTTTTCACAAGCGACCGTATTGATCAGTGACCGTTTTGACTTGTTACCGAAAAGATTTGGGGCCATTTTGACAAGTGACCGTATTAATAAGTGGCCGTTTTGACTTGTGACCGAATTGATTTAGGGCCTTTTTCACAAGTGACCGTATTGTTGTACGACCGTTTTCACTTGTGACCGAAATGATTTTGGGACGTAATGACAAGAGACGGTAATGTTTAGTGACCATTTTGACTTGTGACCGAATTGATTTGGGGCCATTTTGACAAGTGACAGTATTGATTAGTGACCGTTTTGACTTGTGGAAGTCCACATTTGGGGCCATTTGACCAGTGAACGTATTGTTTTATGGCCGTTATTACTTGTGGCAGAATTGATTTGGGGTCTTTTTCAGAAGCGATTGTATCCTTTTGTCACCGTTTTCACTTGGGACCGAAAATATTTGTGGCCTTTTTCACAAGTGACCGAATTGTTTTGTGACCGTTTTGACTTGTGATCGAAATGACTTTGGAACGTAATGACAAGAGACAGCTGTTTAGTGACCATTTTGACTTGTGACCGAATTGATATGGAGCCATTTTGACAAATGACAGTATTGATTAGTGACCGTTTTGACATGTGATTGAATTTTATTTTGGGTCATTTTGACAAGTGACCGTATTGATTAGTGACCGTTTCGAATTTTAACCAACTGATTTTTTTTTCGGGTCTATTTCACAAGTGACCGTATTGTTTTGTGACCGTTTTTATTTGGGACCGAAATTGATTGTGGCATTTTGACAAGTGACCGTTTTGACTTGTGACCGTTTTGACTTGTGATCGAATTGATTTTCGGTCATTATGACAAGATACCGTATTGATTAGTGACCGTTTTGACTTGTGACCAAATTGATTTAGGGCCTTTTTCACACATAACCGTATGATTATTGACCGTTTTGACTTGTGACCGAAATGATTTTGGGCCATTTTGACAAGTGACCGTATTAATTTGTGACCGTTTTGACTTGTGACAGAATTGACTTATGGGCTTTTTCAATAGTGACCATATTGATCAGTGACCGTTTTGACTTGTGACCGAATTGATTTAGGGCCTTTTTCACAAGTGACCTTATTGTTTTACGACTGTTTTGACTTGTGACCTAAATGATTTTGGGACGTAATGACAAGAGACGGTAATGTTTAGTGACCGTTTTTGCTTGTGACAGAATTGATTTTGGGCCATTTTCACAAGTGACTGTATTGTTTTGTGACCGTTATGACTTTGGAACGAATTAATATGGGGCTTTTTCTTAAGCGACCGTGTTGATTAGTGACCGTTTTGAATTATGACTGAATTGATTTGGGGCCATTTTGACAAGTGAACGTATTGTTTTGTGACCGTTTTGACTTGTTACCGAATTGATTTGTATCCATTTTGACAAGTGACAGAATTGATTAGTGGCCGTTTTGACTTGTGACAGAATTAATTAAGGGGCTTTTTTACAAGTGACCGATCAGTGACCGTTTTGACTTGCGATCGAATTGATTTGGGCCATTTTGAAAACAGACAGTTTGATATGTGATCGTTTTAACTTGCGATCGAATTGATTTTGGGCCATTTTGACACAGACCGTATTGATTAATAACCGTTTTGACTTCTGACCCATTGATTTTCGGCCATTTTGTGACCGCTTTGACTTGCGATCGAATTTGTTTTGGGCCATTTTGACAAGAGTCTGTATTAATAAGTGATCGTTTTAACTTGCGACGGAATAAATTTTGGGCCATTTTGACAAGAGACCGTAACGGTTAAGGACCGTTTTTTCTTGTGACCTAATTGATATTGGGCCATTTTGACAAGAGACCATATTGATAAGTGATCTTTGGACTTGTGGCCAAATTAATTTGGGGCCTTTTTGACACGCGACAGTATTGATTAGTGACCGTTTTGACATGTGATCGAATTGATTTAGGGCTATTTTGATAAGTGAACGTAATGATTTGGGGCCTTTTTCACAAAAAACCGTATTGATTTGTGACCGTTTTGACTTGTGATCGATTTGATTTTCGGGCATTTTTACAAGAGACCGTATTAATTTGTTACAGGTTTTGACTTGTGACCGAATGATTTTGGGTCAGTTTGTCATGTGACCGTGTTGATTAGTGACCGTTTTCACATGTGATTGATTTTTGTGACCGTTTTGACTTGTGGTCGAATTGATTTTCGGGCATTATGACAAGTGACCGTATTGTTTAGTGACGGTTTTGACTTGTGACAGAATTGACTTATGGGCTTTTTTCACAAGCGACCGTTTTGACTTGTGACCGATTTAATTTGGGGCCTTTCTAACAAGTGACCGCATTGTTTTGCGACCGTTTTTACTTGTGACCGAAATGATTTTGGGACGTAATGACAAGAGACAGCTGTTTAGTGACCATTTTGACTGGTGACCGAATTGATTTGGGGCCATTTTGACAAGTGACAGTATTGATTAGTGACCATTTTACTTGTGGACTTGTGACCGAATTGATTTGGGGCCATTTTGACAAGTGAACGTATTGATTAATGGCCGTTATTACTTGTGGCCGAATTGATTTGGGGCCTTTTTCAGAAGTGACTGTATTTTTTTGTCACCGTTTTGACTTGGGACCGAACTGATTTGTGGCCTTTTTCACAAGTGACCGAATTCTTTTGTGACCGTTTTGACCTGTGATCGAATTGATTTTCGGGCATTATGACAGGAGCCCGTTTTGATTTGTGACCGTTTTGACTTGCGACCGAATTGATTTTGGGCCAATTTGAAAAGTGACCATATAGATTAGTGACCGTGTTGACTTGTGACCGAATTGGGGTCGTTTTACTTATGAATGAATTGATTTGGGGCCATTTTGACAAGTGACCGTTTTGTTTTGTGACCCTTTGCATATGTTACCGAATTGATTTGTAGCCATTTGCCAAGTGACCGCATTGATTAGTGACCGTTTTGACTTATGACCGAATTGATATTGGGCCATTTTGGCAATAGACAGTAATGACAAGAGACGGTATTGTTTAGTGACCGTTTTAACTTGTGACCGAAATGAATTGGAGGCATTTTGACAAGTGACCGTTTTGACTTGTAACCGATTTGATTTGGGGCCTTTGTCACCACTAGACAGCTGTTTAGTGACCATTTTGACTTGTGACCGAATTAATATGGAGCCATTTTGACAAATGACAGTATTGATTAGTGACCGTTTTGACATGTGATTGAATTGATTTGGGGCTATTTTGATAAGTGAACGTGATGAATTGGGGCCTTTTTCACAAAAGACCGTATTGATTTGTGACCGTTCTGACTTGTGATCGATTTGATTTTCGGGCATTTTTACAAGAGACCGTATTGATTTGTGACAGGCTTTGACATGTGACCGAATGATTTTGGGTCAGTTTGACAAGTGACCGTATTGATTAGTGACCGTTTTCACATGTGATTGAATTGATTTGGGGCTATTTTGATAAGTGAACGTAATGAATTGGGGCCTTTTTCACAAAAGACCGTATTGATTAGTGACCGTTTTCACATGTGATTGATTTGTGACCGTTTTGACTTGTGATCGAATTGATTTTCGGGCATTATGACAAGAGACCGTATTGATTTGTGACCATTTTGACTTGTGACCGAATTATTTTGGGTCATTTTGACAAGTGACCGTATTGATTAGTGACCGTTTCGAATTTTAACCAATTGATTTTTTTTTCGGGTCTATTTCACAAGTGACCGTATTGTTTTGTGACCGTTTTTATTTCGGACCGAAATCAATTGGAGGCATTTTGAAAAGTGACCGTTTTGACTTGTGACCGTTTTGACTTGTGATCGAATTGATTTTCGGTCATTATGACAATCTTGTATTGATTAGTGACCGTTTTGACTTGTGACCAAATTGCTTTAGGGCCTTTTTCACACATAACCGTATTGATTAGTGACCGTTTTGACTTGTGACAGAAATGATTTTGGGCCATTTTGACAAGTAACCGTATTAATTTGTGACCGTTTTGATTTGTGACAGAATTGACTTATGGGCTTTTTCATAAGTGACCATATTGATCAGTGACCGTTTTGACTTGTGACCGAATTGATTTAGGGCCTTTTTCACAAGTGACCTTATTGTTTTACGACTGTTTTGACTTGTGACCTAAATGATTTTGGGACGTAATGACAAGAGACGGTACTGTTCAGTGATCGTTTTGACTTGTGACAGAATTGATTTAGGGGCTTTTTGACAAGTGACCGTATTGATCAGTGACCATTTTGACTAGTGACCGAATTGATTTTGGGCCAATTTGATTAGTGACCGTATCGATTAGTGACCGAATTGATTTGAGGCCATTTTGAAAAGTGACCGTATTGATTAGTGACCGTGTTGACTTATGGCCGAATTGATTTGGGGCCATTTTGACAAGTGACCATATTGTTTTGTGACCGTTTTCACTTGTTACCGAATTGATTTGTGGCCATTTTGACATGATATCGTATTGACAAGTGACCGTAAAACTTAGTGACCGAATTGATTTGGGGCCATTTTGACAAGTGACAGTATTGATTAGTGACCGTTTTGTTTTGACCAGAGACATTTTGACATTCTTTATGCATTTTTAATTACAAAAATCATATTACACAACATGAACTTCATCACTGCATGATACACATGACATTAATACCAATAATTAGTAACAGTAAAAGGCTGCATTTATCATTAAAAAAAAATGCTAACACTTAAACACAGTACGTGAGATATCGCTGGGCAATGGCCACATTATATGTATAATAGCATGTTTAACAAGGATATCTGTAAAGCTGATGGATGCTCCCCAATGCGCTTTGTCAAGCAAAATAAATGCAATGAGAAGGGCAAATATATTAAAATGACAAAAATCAATTGAAATGATTACTGTATTTCTGAAGTCCCATAACTCCAAGAATAAAATCATAGAATAGAAACATACTGCTAATATGCACACCTCCTCTTGGCAAGAAGCTTCCCATGAAAGTTTACTGAAATCAGGCCAGTAGTTGCTGAGAAATAGCACGGACAAGAAAGTCAAGATTAGTGCATTATATACTGATTTCAGAAATCTTCAAAGTCCCATAACTCTTAGAAAAATCATTAAAGCGGAACGCGGCACACCTCCTCTTGGTAATGAAGATTCCCATGAAGTTTCGTTGAATTACGGCCAGAAGTTGCTGAGAAATTTCTCGACATGAAAGTCAAGAATTGTGCACTACAGTACTTCTAGGTGTTATATGTGGCAATACTTATTTATATTATATATAACAACTACGAGATTATATATACAGTCATTTTGTATGGTAAAACACTTCAATATCACTTGTTTTAAAGTATAAGTAAAATAATCATACACTTCAAAACACACTTCAGTTGTTAAAAGATTGGCAACAAGACAATTTTTTGTGCTAGATCCCAAATAGAACAAGGATATCAGTAAAACTGATGGATGCTCCCAATGCGCTTTACCAAGTAATAGTAATGCAATCAGAAGGGCAAAAAATAACACTAATAGTGTAGGACCAAATATGCTGTCAAAACTGTATTTAAGCATGAAACATACCATAGAAATAAGTATTACTGAATTTGGGTGGTTTGTACTTTAGCGGTCCCCGGAAATTCTAAATGTAAACAACGTTTTGCGCATGCGTTGACGTTGCTATGCATGACTTGTCTTGTTCCAGCCGGCCGCCATATTTTTCTCGATTCGTAATGTTTTTCTCGGAAAAATATCATTGTTTTGAAGCAAAACAGGATGAAAATGACAGCAGCCCCCAAAATCAGTCACGCTGTGTAAGTTATTCTCAAATATATGGATGTGTTTGGGTGGATAAATGACATAAACAACTGCCAATAAATAAATTTTGTCCCTAATGCACCATTCTACAGACATCACGAATCCAACAAATCGCCAAAAATTGATAATTATTTCGATTGTAGTTGAGTCATAATCAGTTCGTGAAGTTCTTAACTGATTTGTATGTGAGTAGTCAGATCTTGCAATTCTTGAGCAGTCGGGAATTCATGACAAAAGTTGTGAGCTGTTCAAAATATTGTTCACAAACTCACGATTCCAAAAATTCGTGACCTACATATGCAGCGGACCGGAACGATTTGAAATTTTTTGAAAGTGGGTCACCCAAGGATCATTCCTGTGAAGTTTGGTGAAATTCTGCCCAGCGGTTAAGGAGGAGATGTGCTTTGAATGAAAATATTGACACACGACGCACGACGACGTTTACATTCTATATAAACTATTCAAAGTAAATTACCCTTCAAAATTGTAACAAAATCGTCGTCGCCTTTTTTCACTCATCGTGTGAATATAAGATTGTTTGTGTCGCCTGAAAACTCGACATAAAGGGGCTACTTATGGTGGCGTCGGCGGCGGCGGGGGCGTTGTTTGCGGCGTCAACGTAGGCGGCGGAATCCTCTTCAGTTTGTGCAGACAATAACTTGAGAAGTTTGTGTGCTATTATTATTAAACTTTATGAAAGTGTAAATAGGCATAAAAGGAAGATTAAGTTCGATTTTCGGCATGATTGCTCTTATCGTACTTGAGTTATGCCCCTTTTCAAAAAAAAGTTCAAATAAGGCTTTTGCAGTCAATAACAGTTTTTGTTCAATCAATATGAAACTTTATAGAAGTGTAAGTAGTCAAAAAAGGAAGGTGAATTTCAGTTTTTGGCATAATTTCTCATACCATACTTAAGTTATGCCCCGTCAGTTGACACATCCGACTCATGGACTTCTAGTTTCATATTAGTAAGTATTATAAATATGATGGAGAAAAATGCGAAATAACTTGAAATTAGGAAGAGCAGTATATCAAAGTAGAGACGACACATTTAACTATCGGAAGAATTAACACAACGGTGGCACCGAGGTGTCATGCACTACTCGTTTTGTTTATCTCGTTCCTACGAGATGCTAACTCGAAGGAACGAGATACTAAACTAGAAGGAACGAGTTAAGTATGTCGAAGGAACGAGATACAAACTCGTGGAAACGAAATACTATCTGAAGGGAACAAGATACTAACTCATGGGAACTCGAACTCTTCCATTCTGACAAGGGTCCGTTTTGTTTTCTGATCGTTTTGATTTGTAACCGAATTGATTTGGGGACATTTTGACAAGTGACTATATCGATTTGTTACCGTTTTTACTTGTGACAGAATTGACTTATGGGCTTTTTCACAAGCGACCGTATTGATCAGTGACCGTTTTGACATGTTACCGAAAAGATTTGTGACCGTTTTGACTTGTGATCGAATTGATTTTCGGGTATTATGACAGGAGCCCGTATTGATTTGTGACCGTTTTGACTTGCGACCGTATTGATTTTGGGCCAATTTGAAAAGTGACCGTATAGATTAGTGACCGTGTTGACTTGTGACCGAATTGGGGTCGTTTTACTTATTACTGAATTGATTTGGGGCCATTTTGACAAGTGACCGTTTGGTTGTGTGACCGTTTGCATATGTTACCGAATTGATTTGTAGCCATTTTGCCAAGTGACCGCATTGATTAGTGACCGTTTTGACTTGTGACCGAATTGATATTGAGCTATTTTGGCAATAGACAGTAATGACAAGAGACGGTATTGTTTAGTGACCGTTTAAAATTGTGACCGAAATAAATTGGAGGCATTTTGACAAGTGACCGTTTTGACTTGTAACCGATTTGATTTGGGGCCTTTGTCACAAGTGACCATATTGTTTGCGACCGTTTTGACATGTGACCGAAATGACTTTGGAACGTAATGACAAGAGACAGCTGTTTAGTGACCATTTTGACTTGTGACCGAATTGATATGGAGCCATTTTGACAAATGACAGTATTGATTAGTGACCGTTTTGACATGTGATTGAATTTTATTTTGGGTCATTTTGACAAGTGACCGTATTGATTAGTGACCGTTTCGAATTTTAACCAACTGATTTTTTTTTCGGGTCTATTTCACAAGTGACCGTATTGTTTTGTGACCGTTTTTATTTGGGACCGAAATCAATTGGAGGCATTTTGACAAGTGACCGTTTTGACTTGTGACCGTTTTGACTTGTGATCGAATTGATTTTCGGTCATTATGACAAGATACCGTATTGATTAGTGACCGTTTTGACTTGTGACCAAATTGATTTAGGGCCTTTTTCACACATAACCGTATGATTATTGACCGTTTTGACTTGTGACCGAAATGATTTTGGGCCATTTTGACAAGTGACCGTATTAATTTGTGACCGTTTTGACTTGTGACAGAATTGACTTATGGGCTTTTTCATAAGTGACCATATTGATCAGTGACCGTTTTGACTTGTGACCGAATTGATTTAGGGCCTTTTTCACAAGTGACCTTATTGTTTTACGACTGTTTTGACTTGTGACCTAAATGATTTTGGGACGTAATGACAAGAGACGGTAATGTTTAGTGACCGTTTTTGCTTGTGACAGAATTGATTTTGGGCCATTTTCACAAGTGACTGTATTGTTTTGTGACCGTTATGACTTTGGAACGAACTAATATGGGGCTTTTTCTTAAGCGACCGTATTGATTAGTGACCGTTTTGAATTATGACTGAATTGATTTGGGGCCATTTTGACAAGTGAACGTATTGTTTTGTGACCGTTTTGATTTGTTTCCGAATTGATTTGTATCCATTTTGATAAGTGACAGATTTGATTAGTGGCCGTTTTGACTTGTGACAGAATTAATTAAGGGACTTTTTCACAAGTGACCGATCAGTGACCGTTTTAACTTGCGATCGAATTGATTTTGGGCCATTTTGACACAGACCGTATTGATTAATAACCGTTTTGACTTCTGACCCATTGATTTTCGGCCATTTTGTGACCGCTTTGACTTGCGATCGAATTTGTTTTGGGTCATTTTGACAAGAGACTGTATTAATAAGTGATCTTTTTAACTTGCGACGGAATAAATTTTGGGCCATTTTGACAAGAGACCGTAACGGTTAAGGACCGTTTTGTCTTGTGACCTAATTGATATTGGGCCATTTTGACAAGAGACCTTATTGATAAGTGATCTTTGGACTTGTGGCCAAATTAATTTGGGGCCTTTTTGACACGCGACAGTATTGATTAGTGACCGTTTTGACATGTGATCGAATTGATTTAGGGCTATTTTGATAAGTGAACGTAATGATTTGGGGCCTTTTTCACAAAAAACCATATTGATTTGTGACCGTTTTGACTTGTGATCGATTTGATTTTCGGGCATTTTTACAAGAGACCGTATTAATTTGTTACAGGTTTTGACTTGTGACCGAATGATTTTGGGTCAGTTTGTCATGTGACCGTGTTGATTAGTGACCGTTTTCACATGTGATTGATTTTTGTGACCGTTTTGACTTGTGGTCGAATTGATTTTCGGGCATTATGACAAGTGACCGTATTGTTTAGTGACGGTTTTGACTTGTGACAGAATTGACTTATGGGCTTTTTTCACAAGCGACCGTTTTGACTTATGACCGATTTAATTTGGGGCCTTTCTAACAAGTGACCGCATTGTTTTGCGACCGTTTTTACTTGTGACCGAAATGATTTTGGGACGTAATGACAAGAGACAGCTGTTTAGTGACCATTTTGACTGGTGACCGAATTGATTTGGGGCCATTTTGACAAGTGACAGTATTGATTAGTGACCATTTTACTTGTGGACTTGTGACCGAATTGATTTGGGGCCATTTTGACAAGTGAACGTATTGATTAATGGCCGTTATTACTTGTGGCCGAATTGATTTGGGGCCTTTTTCAGAAGTGACTGTATGTTTTTGTCACCGTTTTGACTTGGGACCAAACTGATTTGTGGCCTTTTTCACAAGTGACCGAATTGTTTTGTGACCGTTTTGACCTGTGATCGAATTGATTTTCGGGCATTATGACAGGAGCCCGTTTTGATTTGTGACCGTTTTGACTTGCGACCGAATTGATTTTGGGCCAATTTGAAAAGTGACCATATAGATTAGTGACCGTGTTGACTTGTGACCGAATTGGGGTCGTTTTACTTATGAATGAATTGATTTGGGGCCATTTTGACAAGTGACCGTTTTGTTTTGTGACCCTTTGCATATGTTACCGAATTGATTTGTAGCCATTTGCCAAGTGACCGCATTGATTAGTGACCGTTTTGACTTATGACCGAATTGATATTGGGCCATTTTGGCAATAGACAGTAATGACAAGAGACGGTATTGTTTAGTGACCGTTTTAACTTGTGACCGAAATGAATTGGAGGCATTTTGACAAGTGACCGTTTTGACTTGTAACCGATTTGATTTGGGGCCTTTGCCACCACTAGACAGCTGTTTAGTGACCATTTTGACTTGTGACCGATTTAATATGGAGCCATTTTGACAAATGACAGTATTGATTAGTGACCGTTTTGACATGTGATTGAATTGATTTGGGGCTATTTTGATAAGTGAACGTAATGAATTGGGGCCTTTTTCACAAAAGACCGTATTGATTTGTGACCGTTCTGACTTGTGATCGATTTGATTTTCGGGCATTTTTACAAGAGACCGTATTGATTTGTGACAGGCTTTGACATGTGACCGAATGATTTTGGGTCAGTTTGACAAGTGACCGTATTGATTAGTGACCGTTTTCACATGTGATTGAATTGATTTGGGGCTATTTTGATAAGTGAACGTAATGAATTGGGGCCTTTTTCACAAAAGACCGTATTGATTAGTGACCGTTTTCACATGTGATTGATTTGTGACCGTTTTGACTTGTGATCGAATTGATTTTCGGGCATTATGACAAGAGACCGTATTGATTTGTGACCATTTTGATTTGTGACCGAATTATTTTGGGTCATTTTGACAAGTGACCGTATTGATTAGTGACCGTTTCGAATTTTAACCAATTGATTTTTTTTTCGGGTCTATTTCACAAGTGACCGTATTGTTTTGTGACCGTTTTTATTTGGGACCGAAATCAATTGGAGGCATTTTGACAAGTGACCGTTTTGACTTGTGACCGTTTTGACATGTGATCGAATTGATTTTCGGTCATTATGACAAGATACCGTATTGATTAGTGACCGTTTTGACTTGTGACCAAATTGATTTAGGGCCTTTTTCACACATAACCGTATGATTATTGACCGTTTTGACTTGTGACCGAAATGATTTTGGGCCATTTTGACAAGTGACCGTATTAATTTGTGACCGTTTTGACTTGTGACAGAATTGACTTATGGGCTTTTTCATAAGTGACCATATTGATCAGTGACCGTTTTGACTTGTGACCGAATTGATTTAGGGCCTTTTTCACAAGTGACCTTATTGTTTTACGACTGTTTTGACTTGTGACCTAAATGATTTTGGGACGTAATGACAAGAGACGGTAATGTTTAGTGACCGTTTTTGCTTGTGACAGAATTGATTTTGGGCCATTTTCACAAGTGACTGTATTGTTTTGTGACCGTTATGACTTTGGAACGAACTAATATGGGGCTTTTTCTTAAGCGACCGTATTGATTAGTGACCGTTTTGAATTATGACTGAATTGATTTGGGGCCATTTTGACAAGTGAACGCATTGTTTTGTGACCGTTTTGATTTGTTACCGAATTGATTTGTATCCATTTTGACAAGTGACAGAATTGATTAGTGGCCGTTTTGACTTGTGACAGAATTAATTAAGGGGCTTTTTCACAAGTGACCGATCAGTGACCGTTTTGACTTGCGATCGAATTGATTTGGCCCATTTTGACAACAGACAGTATTGATATGTGATCGTTTTAACTTGCGATCGAATTGATTTTGGGCCATTTTGACACAGACCGTATTGATTAATAACCGTTTTGACTTCTGACCCATTGATTTTCGGCCATTTTGTGACCGCTTTGACTTGCGATCGAATTTGTTTTGTGTCATTTTGACAAGAGACTGTATTAATAAGTGATCGTTTTAACTTGCGACGGAATAAATTTTGGGCCATTTTGACAAGAGACCGTAACGGTTAAGGACCGTTTTGTCTTGTGACCTAATTGATATTGGGCCATTTTGACAAGAGACCTTATTGATAAGTGATCTTTGGACTTGTGGCCAAATTAATTTGGGGCCTTTTTGACACGCGACAGTATTGATTAGTGACCGTTTTGACATGTGATCGAATTGATTTAGGGCTATTTTGATAAGTGAACGTAATGATTTGGGGCCTTTTTCACAAAAAACCGTATTGATTTGTGACCGTTTTGACTTGTGATCGATTTGATTTTCGGGCATTTTTACAAGAGACCGTATTAATTTGTTACAGGTTTTGACTTGTGACCGAATGATTTTGGGTCAGTTTGTCATGTGACCGTGTTGATTAGTGACCGTTTTCACATGTGATTGATTTTTGTGACCGTTTTGACTTGTGGTCGAATTGATTTTCGGGCATTATGACAAGTGACCGTATTGTTTAGTGACGGTTTTGACTTGTGACAGAATTGACTTATGGGCTTTTTTCACAAGCGACCGTTTTGACTTGTGACCGATTTAATTTGGGGCCTTTCTAACAAGTGACCGCATTGTTTTGCGACCGTTTTTACTTGTGACCGAAATGATTTTGGGACGTAATGACAAGAGACAGCTGTTTAGTGACCATTTTGACTGGTGACCGAATTGATTTGGGGCCATTTTGACAAGTGACAGTATTGATTAGTGACCATTTTACTTGTGGACTTGTGACCGAATTGATTTGGGGCCATTTTGACAAGTGAACGTATTGATTAATGGCCGTTATTACTTGTGGCCGAATTGATTTGGGGCCTTTTTCAGAAGTGACTGTATTTTTTTGTCACCGTTTTGACTTGGGACCGAACTGATTTGTGGCCTTTTTCACAAGTGACCGAATTGTTTTGTGACCGTTTTGACCTGTGATCGAATTGATTTTCGGGCATTATGACAGGAGCCCGTTTTGATTTGTGACCGTTTTGACTTGCGACCGAATTGATTTTGGGCCAATTTGAAAAGTGACCATATAGATTAGTGACCGTGTTGACTTGTGACCGAATTGGGGTCGTTTTACTTATGAATGAATTGATTTGGGGCCATTTTGACAAGTGACCGTTTTGTTTTGTGACCCTTTGCATATGTTACCGAATTGATTTGTAGCCATTTGCCAAGTGACCGCATTGATTAGTGACCGTTTTGACTTATGACCGAATTGATATTGGGCCATTTTGGCAATAGACAGTAATGACAAGAGACGTTTAGTGACCGTTTTAACTTGTGACCGAAATGAATTGGAGGCATTTTGACAAGTGACCGTTTTGACTTGTAACCGATTTGATTTGGGGCCTTTGTCACCACTAGACAGCTGTTTAGTGACCATTTTGACTTGTTACCGAATTAATATGGAGCCATTTTGACAAATGACAGTATTGATTAGTGACCGTTTTGACATGTGATTGAATTGATTTGGGGCTATTTTGATAAGTGAACGTAATGAATTGGGGCCTTTTTCACAAAAGACCGTATTGATTTGTGACCGTTCTGACTTGTGATCGATTTGATTTTCGGGCATTTTTACAAGAGACCGTATTGATTTGTGACAGGCTTTGACATGTGACCGAATGATTTTGGGTCAGTTTGACAAGTGACCGTATTGATTAGTGACCGTTTTCACATGTGATTGAATTGATTTGGGGCTATTTTGATAAGTGAACGTAATGAATGGGGCCTTTTTCACAAAAGACCGTATTGATTAGTGACCGTTTTCACATGTGATTGATTTGTGACCGTTTCGACTTGTGATCGAATTGATTTTCGGGCATTATGACAAGAGACCGTATTGATTTGTGACCATTTTGACTTGTGACCGAATTATTTTGGGTCATTTTGACAAGTGACCGTATTGATTAGTGACCGTTTCGAATTTTAACCAATTGATTTTTTTTTCGGGTCTATTTCACAATTGACCGTATTGTTTTGTGACCGTTTTTATTTGGGACCGAAATCAATTGGAGGCATTTTGACAAGTGACCGTTTTGACTTGTGACCGTTTTGACTTGTGATCGAATTGATTTTCGGTCATTATGACAATCTTGTATTGATTAGTGACCGTTTTGACTTGTGACCAAATTGCTTTAGGGCCTTTTTCACACATAACCGTATTGATTAGTGACCGTTTTGACTTGTGACAGAAATGAATTTGGGCCATTTTGACAAGTGACCGTATTAATTTGTGACCGTTTTGACTTGTGACAGAATTGACTTATGGGCTTTTTCATAAGTGACCATATTGATCAGTGACCGTTTTGACTACTGACCGAATTGATTTTGGGCCAATTTGATTAGTGACCGTATCGATTAGTGACCGAATTGATTTGAGGCCATTTTGAAAAGTGACCGTATTGATTAGTGACCGTGTTGACTTATGGCCGAATTGATTTGGGGCCATTTTGACAAGTGACCGTATTGTTTTGTGACCGTTTTCACTTCTTACCGAATTAATTTGTGGCCATTTTGACATCATATCGTATTGACAAGTGACCGTAAAACTTAGTGACCGAATTGATTTGGGGCCATTTTGACAAAGGACAGTATTGATTAGTGACCGTTTTGTTTTGACCAGAGACATTTTGACATTCTTTATGCATTTTTAATTACAAAAATCATATTACACAACATGAACTTCATCACTGCATGATACACATGACATTAATACCAATAATTAGTAACAGTAAAAGGCTGCATTTATCATTAAAAAAAAATGCTAACACTTAAACACAGTACGTCAGATATCGCTGGGCAATGGCCACATTATATGTATAATAGCATGTTTAACAAGGATATCTGTAAAGCTGATGGATGCTCCCCAATGCGCTTTGTCAAGCAAAATAAATGCAATGAGAAGGGCAAATATATTAAAATGACAAAAATCAATTGAAATGATTACTGTATTTCTGAAGTCCCATAACTCCAAGAATAAAATCATAGAATAGAAACATACTGCTAATATGCACACCTCCTCTTGGCAAGAAGCTTCCCATGAAAGTTTACTGAAATCAGGCCAGTAGTTGCTGAGAAATAGCACGGACAAGAAAGTCAAGATTAGTGCATTATATACTGATTTCAGAAATCTTCAAAGTCCCATAACTCTTAGAAAAATCATTAAAGCGGAACGTCAAGGTAATATGCACACCTCCTCTTGGTAATGAAGATTCCCATGAAGTTTCGTTGAATTACGGCCAGAAGTTGCTGAGAAATTTCTCGACATGAAAGTCAAGAATTGTGCACTACAGTACTTCTAGGTGTTATATGTGGCAATACTTATTTATATTATATATAACAACTACGAGATTATATATACAGTCATTTTGTATGGTAAAACACTTCAATATCACTTGTTTTAAAGTATAAGTAAAATAATCATACACTTCAAAACACACTTCAGTTGTTAAAAGATTGGCAACAAGACAATTTTTTGTGCTAGATCCCAAATAGAACAAGGATATCAGTAAAACTGATGAATGCTCCCAATGCGCTTTGCCAAGTAATAGTAATGCAATCAGAAGGGCAAAAAATAACACTAGAAGTGTAGGACCAAATATGCTGTCAAAACTGTATTTAAGCATGAAACATACCATAGAAATAAGTATTACTGAATTTGGGTGGTTTGTACTTTAGCGGTCCCCGGAAATTCTAAATGTAAACAACGTTTTGCGCATGCGTTGACGTTGCTATGCATGACTTGTCTTGTTCCAGCCGGCCGCCATATTTTTCTCGATTCGTAATGTTTTTCTCGGAAAAATATCATTGTTTTGAAGCAAAACAGGATGAAAATGACAGCAGCCCCCAAAATCAGTCACGCTGTGTAAGTTATTCTCAAATATATGGATGTGTTTGGGTGGATAAATGACATAAACAACTGCCAATAAATACATTTTGTCCCTAATACACCATTCTACAGACATCACGAATCCAACAAATCGCCAAAAATTGATAATTATTTCGATTGTAGTTGAGTCATAATCAGTTCGTGAAGTTCTTAACTGATTTGTATGTGAGTAGTCAGATCTTGCAATTCTTGAGCAGTCGGGAATTCATGACAAAAGTTGTGAGCTGTTCAAAATATTGTTCACAAACTCACGATTCCAAAAATTCGTGACCTACATATGCAGCGGACCGGAACGATTTGAAAATTTTTGAAAGTGGGTCACCCAAGGATCATTCCTGTGAAGTTTGGTGAAATTCTGCCCAGCGGTTAAGGAGGAGATGTGCTTTGAATGAAAATATTGACACACGACGCACAACGACGTTTACATTCTATATAAACTATTCAAAGTAAATTACCCTTCAAAATTGTAACAAAATCGTCGTCGCCTTTTTTCACTCATCGTGTGAATATAAGATTGTTTGTGTCGCCTGAAAACTCGACATAAAGGGGCTACTTATGGTGGCGTCGGCGGCGGCGGGGGCGTTGTTTGCGGCGTCAACGTAGGCGGCGGAATCCTCTTCAGTTTGTGCAGACAATAACTTGAGAAGTTTGTGTGCTATTATTATTAAACTTTATGAAAGTGTAAATAGGCATAAAAGGAAGATTAAGTTCGATTTTCGGCATGATTGCTCTTATCGTACTTGAGTTATGCCCCTTTTCAAAAAAAAGTTCAAATAAGGCTTTTGCAGTCAATAACAGTTTTTGTTCAATCAATATGAAACTTTATAGAAGTGTAAGTAGTCAAAAAAGGAAGGTGAATTTCAGTTTTTGGCATAATTTCTCATACCATACTTAAGTTATGCCCCGTCAGTTGACACATCCGACTCATGGACTTCTAGTTTCATATTAGTAAGTATTATAAATATGATGGAGAAAAATGCGAAATAACTTGAAATTAGGAAGAGCAGTATATCAAAGTAGAGACGACACATTTAACTATCGGAAGAATTAACACAACGGTGGCACCGAGGTGTCATGCACTACTCGTTTTGTTTATCTCGTTCCTACGAGATGCTAACTCGAAGGAACGAGATACTAAACTAGAAGGAACGAGTTAAGTATGTCGAAGGAACGAGATACAAACTCGTGGAAACGAAATACTATCTGAAGGGAACAAGATACTAACTCATGGGAACTCGAACTCTTCCATTCTGACAAGGGTCCGTTTTGTTTTCTGATCGTTTTGATTTGTAACCGAATTGATTTGGGGACATTTTGACAAGTGACTATATCGATTTGTTACCGTTTTTACTTGTGACAGAATTGACTTATGGGCTTTTTCACAAGCGACCGTATTGATCAGTGACCGTTTTGACTTGTTACCGAAAAGATTTGTGACCGTTTTGACTTGTGATCGAATTGATTTTCGGGTATTATGACAGGAGCCCGTATTGATTTGTGACCGTTTTGACTTGCGACCGTATTGATTTTGGGCCAATTTGAAAAGTGACCGTATAGATTAGTGACCGTGTTGACTTGTGACCGAATTGGGGTCGTTTTACTTATTACTGAATTGATTTGGGGCCATTTTGACAAGTGACCGTTTGGTTGTGTGACCGTTTGCATATGTTACCGAATTGATTTGTAGCCATTTTGCCAAGTGACCGCATTGATTAGTGACCGTTTTGACTTGTGACCGAATTGATATTGAGCTATTTTGGCAATAGACAGTAATGACAAGAGACGGTATTGTTTAGTGACCGTTTAAACTTGTGACCGAAATAAATTGGAGGCATTTTGACAAGTGACCGTTTTGACTTGTAACCGATTTGATTTGGGGCCTTTGTCACAAGTGACCATATTGTTTGCGACCGTTTTGACATGTGACCGAAATGACTTTGGAACGTAATGACAAGAGACAGCTGTTTAGTGACCATTTTGACTTGTGACCGAATTGATATGGAGCCATTTTGACAAATGACAGTATTGATTAGTGACCGTTTTGACATGTGATTGAATTTTATTTTGGGTCATTTTGACAAGTGACCGTATTGATTAGTGACCGTTTCGAATTTTAACCAACTGATTTTTTTTTCGGGTCTATTTCACAAGTGACCGTATTGTTTTGTGACCGTTTTTATTTGGGACCGAAATCAATTGGAGGCATTTTGACAAGTGACCGTTTTGACTTGTGACCGTTTTGACTTGTGATCGAATTGATTTTCGGTCATTATGACAAGATACCGTATTGATTAGTGACCGTTTTGACTTGTGACCAAATTGATTTAGGGCCTTTTTCACACATAACCGTATGATTATTGACCGTTTTGACTTGTGACCGAAATGATTTTGGGCCATTTTGACAAGTGACCGTATTAATTTGTGACCGTTTTGACTTGTGACAGAATTGACTTATGGGCTTTTTCATAAGTGACCATATTGATCAGTGACCGTTTTGACTTGTGACCGAATTGATTTAGGGCCTTTTTCACAAGTGACCTTATTGTTTTACGACTGTTTTGACTTGTGACCTAAATGATTTTGGGACGTAATGACAAGAGACGGTAATGTTTAGTGACCGTTTTTGCTTGTGACAGAATTGATTTTGGGCCATTTTCACAAGTGACTGTATTGTTTTGTGACCGTTATGACTTTGGAACGAACTAATATGGGGCTTTTTCTTAAGCGACCGTATTGATTAGTGACCGTTTTGAATTATGACTGAATTGATTTGGGGCCATTTTGACAAGTGAACGTATTGTTTTGTGACCGTTTTGATTTGTTACCGAATTGATTTGTATCCATTCTGACAAGTGACAGAATTGATTAGTGGCCGTTTTGACTTGTGACAGAATTAATTAAGGGACTTTTTCACAAGTGACCGATCAGTGACCGTTTTGACTTGCGATCGAATTGATTTTGGGCCATTTTGACAACAGACAGTATTGATATGTGATCGTTTTAACTTGCGATCGAATTGATTTTGGGCCATTTTGACACAGACCGTATTGATTAATAACCGTTTTGACTTCTGACCCATTGATTTTCGGCCATTTTGTGACCGCTTTGACTTGCGATCGAATTTGTTTTGGGCCATTTTGACAAGAGACTGTATTAATAAGTGATCGTTTAAACTTGCGACGGAATAAATTTTGGGCCATTTTGACAAGAGACCGTAACGGTTAAGGACCGTTTTGTCTTGTGACCTAATTGATTTTGGGCCATTTTGACAAGAGACCTTACTGATAAGTGATCTTTGGACTTGTGGCCAAATTAATTTGGGGCCTTTTTGACACGCGACAGTATTGATTAGTGACCGTTTTGACATGTGATCGAATTGATTTAGGGCTATTTTGATAAGTGAACGTAATGATTTGGGGCCTTTTTCACAAAAAACTGTATTGATTTGTGACCGTTTTGACTTGTGATCGATTTGATTTTCGGGCATTTTTACAAGAGACCGTATTAATTTGTTACAGGTTTTGACTTGTGACCGAATGATTTTGGGTCAGTTTGTCATGTGACCGTGTTGATTAGTGACCGTTTTCACATGTGATTGATTTTTGTGACCGTTTTGACTTGTGGTCGAATTGATTTTCGGGCATTATGACAAGTGACCGTATTGTTTAGTGACGGTTTTGACTTGTGACAGAATTGACTTATGGGCTTTTTTCACAAGCGACCGTTTTGACTTGTGACCGATTTAATTTGGGGCCTGTCTAACAAGTGACCGCATTGTTTTGCGACCGTTTTTACTTGTGACCGAAATGATTTTGGGACGTAATGACAAGAGACAGCTGTTTAGTGACCATTTTGACTGGTGACCGAATTGATTTGGAGCCATTTTGACAAGTGACAGTATTGATTAGTGACCATTTTACTTGTGGACTTGTGACCGAATTGATTTGGGGCCATTTTGACAAGTGAACGTATTGATTAATGGCCGTTATTACTTGTGGCCGAATTGATTTGGGGCCTTTTTCAGAAGTGACTGTATTTTTTTGTCACCGTTTTGACTTGGGACCGAACTGATTTGTGGCCTTTTTCACAAGTGACCGAATTGTTTTGTGACCGTTTTGACCTGTGATCGAATTGATTTTCGGGCATTATGACAGGAGCCCGTTTTGATTTGTGACCGTTTTGACTTGCGACCGAATTGATTTTGGGCCAATTTGAAAAATGACCATATAGATTAGTGACCGTGTTGACTTGTGACCGAATTGGGGTCGTTTTACTTATGACTGAATTGATTTGGGGCCATTTTGACAAGTGACCGTTTTGTTTTGTGACCTTTGGCATATGTTACCGAATTGATTTGTAGCCATTTGCCAAGTGACCGCATTGATTAGTGACCGTTTTGACTTATGACCGAATTAATATGGAGCCATTTTGACAAGTGACCGTATTGATTAGTGACCGTTTTCACATGTGATTGAATTGATTTGGGGCTATTTTGATAAGTGAACGTAATGAATGGGGCCTTTTTCACAAAAGACCGTATTGATTAGTGACCGTTTTCACATGTGATTGATTTGTGACCGTTTCGACTTGTGATCGAATTGATTTTCGGGCATTATGACAAGAGACCGTATTGATTTGTGACCATTTTGACTTGTGACCGAATTATTTTGGGTCATTTTGACAAGTGACCGTATTGATTAGTGACCGTTTCGAATTTTAACCAATTGATTTTTTTTTCGGGTCTATTTCACAATTGACCGTATTGTTTTGTGACCGTTTTTATTTGGGACCGAAATCAATTGGAGGCATTTTGACAAGTGACCGTTTTGACTTGTGACCGTTTTGACTTGTGATCGAATTGATTTTCGGTCATTATGACAATCTTGTATTGATTAGTGACCGTTTTGACTTGTGACCAAATTGCTTTAGGGCCTTTTTCACACATAACCGTATTGATTAGTGACCGTTTTGACTTGTGACAGAAATGAATTTGGGCCATTTTGACAAGTGACCGTATTAATTTGTGACCGTTTTGACTTGTGACAGAATTGACTTATGGGCTTTTTCATAAGTGACCATATTGATCAGTGACCGTTTTGACTACTGACCGAATTGATTTTGGGCCAATTTGATTAGTGACCGTATCGATTAGTGACCGAATTGATTTGAGGCCATTTTGAAAAGTGACCGTATTGATTAGTGACCGTGTTGACTTATGGCCGAATTGATTTGGGGCCATTTTGACAAGTGACCGTATTGTTTTGTGACCGTTTTCACTTCTTACCGAATTAATTTGTGGCCATTTTGACATCATATCGTATTGACAAGTGACCGTAAAACTTAGTGACCGAATTGATTTGGGGCCATTTTGACAAAGGACAGTATTGATTAGTGACCGTTTTGTTTTGACCAGAGACATTTTGACATTCTTTATGCATTTTTAATTACAAAAATCATATTACACAACATGAACTTCATCACTGCATGATACACATGACATTAATACCAATAATTAGTAACAGTAAAAGGCTGCATTTATCATTAAAAAAAAATGCTAACACTTAAACACAGTACGTCAGATATCGCTGGGCAATGGCCACATTATATGTATAATAGCATGTTTAACAAGGATATCTGTAAAGCTGATGGATGCTCCCCAATGCGCTTTGTCAAGCAAAATAAATGCAATGAGAAGGGCAAATATATTAAAATGACAAAAATCAATTGAAATGATTACTGTATTTCTGAAGTCCCATAACTCCAAGAATAAAATCATAGAATAGAAACATACTGCTAATATGCACACCTCCTCTTGGCAAGAAGCTTCCCATGAAAGTTTACTGAAATCAGGCCAGTAGTTGCTGAGAAATAGCACGGACAAGAAAGTCAAGATTAGTGCATTATATACTGATTTCAGAAATCTTCAAAGTCCCATAACTCTTAGAAAAATCATTAAAGCGGAACGTCAAGGTAATATGCACACCTCCTCTTGGTAATGAAGATTCCCATGAAGTTTCGTTGAATTACGGCCAGAAGTTGCTGAGAAATTTCTCGACATGAAAGTCAAGAATTGTGCACTACAGTACTTCTAGGTGTTATATGTGGCAATACTTATTTATATTATATATAACAACTACGAGATTATATATACAGTCATTTTGTATGGTAAAACACTTCAATATCACTTGTTTTAAAGTATAAGTAAAATAATCATACACTTCAAAACACACTTCAGTTGTTAAAAGATTGGCAACAAGACAATTTTTTGTGCTAGATCCCAAATAGAACAAGGATATCAGTAAAACTGATGAATGCTCCCAATGCGCTTTGCCAAGTAATAGTAATGCAATCAGAAGGGCAAAAAATAACACTAGAAGTGTAGGACCAAATATGCTGTCAAAACTGTATTTAAGCATGAAACATACCATAGAAATAAGTATTACTGAATTTGGGTGGTTTGTACTTTAGCGGTCCCCGGAAATTCTAAATGTAAACAACGTTTTGCGCATGCGTTGACGTTGCTATGCATGACTTGTCTTGTTCCAGCCGGCCGCCATATTTTTCTCGATTCGTAATGTTTTTCTCGGAAAAATATCATTGTTTTGAAGCAAAACAGGATGAAAATGACAGCAGCCCCCAAAATCAGTCACGCTGTGTAAGTTATTCTCAAATATATGGATGTGTTTGGGTGGATAAATGACATAAACAACTGCCAATAAATACATTTTGTCCCTAATACACCATTCTACAGACATCACGAATCCAACAAATCGCCAAAAATTGATAATTATTTCGATTGTAGTTGAGTCATAATCAGTTCGTGAAGTTCTTAACTGATTTGTATGTGAGTAGTCAGATCTTGCAATTCTTGAGCAGTCGGGAATTCATGACAAAAGTTGTGAGCTGTTCAAAATATTGTTCACAAACTCACGATTCCAAAAATTCGTGACCTACATATGCAGCGGACCGGAACGATTTGAAAATTTTTGAAAGTGGGTCACCCAAGGATCATTCCTGTGAAGTTTGGTGAAATTCTGCCCAGCGGTTAAGGAGGAGATGTGCTTTGAATGAAAATATTGACACACGACGCACAACGACGTTTACATTCTATATAAACTATTCAAAGTAAATTACCCTTCAAAATTGTAACAAAATCGTCGTCGCCTTTTTTCACTCATCGTGTGAATATAAGATTGTTTGTGTCGCCTGAAAACTCGACATAAAGGGGCTACTTATGGTGGCGTCGGCGGCGGCGGGGGCGTTGTTTGCGGCGTCAACGTAGGCGGCGGAATCCTCTTCAGTTTGTGCAGACAATAACTTGAGAAGTTTGTGTGCTATTATTATTAAACTTTATGAAAGTGTAAATAGGCATAAAAGGAAGATTAAGTTCGATTTTCGGCATGATTGCTCTTATCGTACTTGAGTTATGCCCCTTTTCAAAAAAAAGTTCAAATAAGGCTTTTGCAGTCAATAACAGTTTTTGTTCAATCAATATGAAACTTTATAGAAGTGTAAGTAGTCAAAAAAGGAAGGTGAATTTCAGTTTTTGGCATAATTTCTCATACCATACTTAAGTTATGCCCCGTCAGTTGACACATCCGACTCATGGACTTCTAGTTTCATATTAGTAAGTATTATAAATATGATGGAGAAAAATGCGAAATAACTTGAAATTAGGAAGAGCAGTATATCAAAGTAGAGACGACACATTTAACTATCGGAAGAATTAACACAACGGTGGCACCGAGGTGTCATGCACTACTCGTTTTGTTTATCTCGTTCCTACGAGATGCTAACTCGAAGGAACGAGATACTAAACTAGAAGGAACGAGTTAAGTATGTCGAAGGAACGAGATACAAACTCGTGGAAACGAAATACTATCTGAAGGGAACAAGATACTAACTCATGGGAACTCGAACTCTTCCATTCTGACAAGGGTCCGTTTTGTTTTCTGATCGTTTTGATTTGTAACCGAATTGATTTGGGGACATTTTGACAAGTGACTATATCGATTTGTTACCGTTTTTACTTGTGACAGAATTGACTTATGGGCTTTTTCACAAGCGACCGTATTGATCAGTGACCGTTTTGACTTGTTACCGAAAAGATTTGTGACCGTTTTGACTTGTGATCGAATTGATTTTCGGGTATTATGACAGGAGCCCGTATTGATTTGTGACCGTTTTGACTTGCGACCGTATTGATTTTGGGCCAATTTGAAAAGTGACCGTATAGATTAGTGACCGTGTTGACTTGTGACCGAATTGGGGTCGTTTTACTTATTACTGAATTGATTTGGGGCCATTTTGACAAGTGACCGTTTGGTTGTGTGACCGTTTGCATATGTTACCGAATTGATTTGTAGCCATTTTGCCAAGTGACCGCATTGATTAGTGACCGTTTTGACTTGTGACCGAATTGATATTGAGCTATTTTGGCAATAGACAGTAATGACAAGAGACGGTATTGTTTAGTGACCGTTTAAACTTGTGACCGAAATAAATTGGAGGCATTTTGACAAGTGACCGTTTTGACTTGTAACCGATTTGATTTGGGGCCTTTGTCACAAGTGACCATATTGTTTGCGACCGTTTTGACATGTGACCGAAATGACTTTGGAACGTAATGACAAGAGACAGCTGTTTAGTGACCATTTTGACTTGTGACCGAATTGATATGGAGCCATTTTGACAAATGACAGTATTGATTAGTGACCGTTTTGACATGTGATTGAATTTTATTTTGGGTCATTTTGACAAGTGACCGTATTGATTAGTGACCGTTTCGAATTTTAACCAACTGATTTTTTTTTCGGGTCTATTTCACAAGTGACCGTATTGTTTTGTGACCGTTTTTATTTGGGACCGAAATCAATTGGAGGCATTTTGACAAGTGACCGTTTTGACTTGTGACCGTTTTGACTTGTGATCGAATTGATTTTCGGTCATTATGACAAGATACCGTATTGATTAGTGACCGTTTTGACTTGTGACCAAATTGATTTAGGGCCTTTTTCACACATAACCGTATGATTATTGACCGTTTTGACTTGTGACCGAAATGATTTTGGGCCATTTTGACAAGTGACCGTATTAATTTGTGACCGTTTTGACTTGTGACAGAATTGACTTATGGGCTTTTTCATAAGTGACCATATTGATCAGTGACCGTTTTGACTTGTGACCGAATTGATTTAGGGCCTTTTTCACAAGTGACCTTATTGTTTTACGACTGTTTTGACTTGTGACCTAAATGATTTTGGGACGTAATGACAAGAGACGGTAATGTTTAGTGACCGTTTTTGCTTGTGACAGAATTGATTTTGGGCCATTTTCACAAGTGACTGTATTGTTTTGTGACCGTTATGACTTTGGAACGAACTAATATGGGGCTTTTTCTTAAGCGACCGTATTGATTAGTGACCGTTTTGAATTATGACTGAATTGATTTGGGGCCATTTTGACAAGTGAACGTATTGTTTTGTGACCGTTTTGATTTGTTACCGAATTGATTTGTATCCATTCTGACAAGTGACAGAATTGATTAGTGGCCGTTTTGACTTGTGACAGAATTAATTAAGGGACTTTTTCACAAGTGACCGATCAGTGACCGTTTTGACTTGCGATCGAATTGATTTTGGGCCATTTTGACAACAGACAGTATTGATATGTGATCGTTTTAACTTGCGATCGAATTGATTTTGGGCCATTTTGACACAGACCGTATTGATTAATAACCGTTTTGACTTCTGACCCATTGATTTTCGGCCATTTTGTGACCGCTTTGACTTGCGATCGAATTTGTTTTGGGCCATTTTGACAAGAGACTGTATTAATAAGTGATCGTTTAAACTTGCGACGGAATAAATTTTGGGCCATTTTGACAAGAGACCGTAACGGTTAAGGACCGTTTTGTCTTGTGACCTAATTGATTTTGGGCCATTTTGACAAGAGACCTTACTGATAAGTGATCTTTGGACTTGTGGCCAAATTAATTTGGGGCCTTTTTGACACGCGACAGTATTGATTAGTGACCGTTTTGACATGTGATCGAATTGATTTAGGGCTATTTTGATAAGTGAACGTAATGATTTGGGGCCTTTTTCACAAAAAACTGTATTGATTTGTGACCGTTTTGACTTGTGATCGATTTGATTTTCGGGCATTTTTACAAGAGACCGTATTAATTTGTTACAGGTTTTGACTTGTGACCGAATGATTTTGGGTCAGTTTGTCATGTGACCGTGTTGATTAGTGACCGTTTTCACATGTGATTGATTTTTGTGACCGTTTTGACTTGTGGTCGAATTGATTTTCGGGCATTATGACAAGTGACCGTATTGTTTAGTGACGGTTTTGACTTGTGACAGAATTGACTTATGGGCTTTTTTCACAAGCGACCGTTTTGACTTGTGACCGATTTAATTTGGGGCCTGTCTAACAAGTGACCGCATTGTTTTGCGACCGTTTTTACTTGTGACCGAAATGATTTTGGGACGTAATGACAAGAGACAGCTGTTTAGTGACCATTTTGACTGGTGACCGAATTGATTTGGAGCCATTTTGACAAGTGACAGTATTGATTAGTGACCATTTTACTTGTGGACTTGTGACCGAATTGATTTGGGGCCATTTTGACAAGTGAACGTATTGATTAATGGCCGTTATTACTTGTGGCCGAATTGATTTGGGGCCTTTTTCAGAAGTGACTGTATTTTTTTGTCACCGTTTTGACTTGGGACCGAACTGATTTGTGGCCTTTTTCACAAGTGACCGAATTGTTTTGTGACCGTTTTGACCTGTGATCGAATTGATTTTCGGGCATTATGACAGGAGCCCGTTTTGATTTGTGACCGTTTTGACTTGCGACCGAATTGATTTTGGGCCAATTTGAAAAATGACCATATAGATTAGTGACCGTGTTGACTTGTGACCGAATTGGGGTCGTTTTACTTATGACTGAATTGATTTGGGGCCATTTTGACAAGTGACCGTTTTGTTTTGTGACCTTTGGCATATGTTACCGAATTGATTTGTAGCCATTTGCCAAGTGACCGCATTGATTAGTGACCGTTTTGACTTATGACCGAATTAATATGGAGCCATTTTGACAAGTGACCGTATTGATTAGTGACCGTTTTCACATGTGATTGAATTGATTTGGGGCTATTTTGATAAGTGAACGTAATGAATTGGGGCCTTTTTCACAAAAGACCGTATTGATTAGTGACCGTTTTCACATGTGATTGATTTGTGACCGTTTTGACTTGTGATCGAATTGATTTTCGGGCATTATGACAAGAGACCGTATTGATTTGTGACCATTTTGACTTGTGACCGAATTATTTTGGGTCATTTTGACAAGTGACCGTATTGATTAGTGACCGTTTCGAATTTTAACCAATTGATTTTTTTTTCGGGTCTATTTCACAAGTGACCGAATTGTTTTGTGACCGTTTTTATTTGGGACCGAAATCAATTGGAGGCATTTTGACAAGTGACCGTTTTGACTTGTGACCGTTTAGACTTGTTATCGAATTGATTTTCGGTCATTATGACAAGATACCGTATTGATTAGTGACCGTTTTGACTTGTGACCAAATTGCTTTAGGGCCTTTTTCACACATAACCGTATTGATTAGTGACCGTTTTGACTTGTGACCGAAATGATTTTGGGCCATTTTGACAAGTGACCGTATTAATTTGTGACCGTTTTGACTTGTGACAGAATTGACTTATGGGCTTTTTCATAAGTGACCATATTGATCAGTGACCGTTTTGACTTGTGACCGAATTGATTTAGGGCCTTTTTCACAAGTGACCTTATTGTTTTACGACTGTTTTGACTTGTGACCTAAATGATTTTGGGACGTAATGACAAGAGACGGTACTGTTCAGTGATCGTTTTGACTTGTGACAGAATTGATTTAGGGGCTTTTTGACAAGTGACCGTATTGATCAGTGACCATTTTGACTAGTGACCGAATTGATTTTGGGCCAATTTGATTAGTGACCGTATCGATTAGTGACCGAATTGATTTGAGGCCATTTTGAAAAGTGACCGTATTGATTAGTGACCGTGTTGACTTATGGCCGAATTGATTTGGGGCCATTTTGACAAGTGACCGTATTGTTTTGTGACCGTTTTCACTTGTTACCGAATTGATTTGTGGCCATTTTGACATGATATCTTTTTGACAAGTGACCGTAAAACTTAGTGACCGAATTGATTTGGGGCCATTTTGACAAGTGACAGTATTGATTAGTGACCGTTTTGTTTTGACCAGAGACATTTTGACATTCTTTATGCATTTTTAATTACAAAAATCATATTACACAACATGAACTTCATCACTGCATGATACACATGACATTAATACCAATAATTAGTAACAGTAAAAGGCAGCATTTATCATTTAAAAAAAATGCTAACACTTAAACACAGTACGTCAGATATCGCTGGGCAGTGGCCACATTATATGTATCATAGCATGTTTAACAAGGATATCTGTAAAGCTGATGGATGCTCCCCAATGCGCTTTGTCATGCAAAATAAATGCAATGAGAAGGGCAAATATATTAAAATGACTAAAAATCAATTGAAATGATTACTGTATTTCTGAAGTCCCATAACTCCAAGAATAAAATCATAGAATAGAAACATACTGCTAATATGCACACCTCCTCTTGGCAAGAAGCTTCCCATGAAAGTTTACTGAAATCAGGCCAGTAGTTGCTGAGAAATAGCACGGACAAGAAAGTCAAGATTAGTGCATTATATACTGATTTCAGAAATCTTCAAAGTCCCATAACTCTTAGAAAAATAATTGAAACAGAACGTCCTGGTAGTATGCACACCTCCTCTTGGTAATAAAGTTTCCCATAAAGTTTCGTTGAATTCCAGCTAGTAGTTGCTGAGAAATAGCGCGGACAAGAAAGTGAAGAATTGTGCACTATATACTGATTTCAGAAATCTTCAAAGCCCCATAACTCTGAAGAAAATCATTAAAGCGGAACGTCAAGGTAATATGCACACCTCCTCTTGGTAATGAAGATTCCCATGAAGTTTCGTTGAATTACGGCCAGAAGTTGCTGAGAAATACTCCCGACATGAAAGTCAAGAATTGTGCACTACAGTACTTCTAGGTGTTATATGTGGCAATACTTATTTATATTATATATAACAACTACGAGATTATATATACAGTCATTTTGTATGGTAAAACACTTCAATATCACTTGTTTTAAAGTATAAGTAAAATAATCATACACTTCAAAACACACTTCAGTTGTTAAAAGATTGGCAACAAGACAATTTTTTGTGCTAGATCCCAAATAGAACAAGGATATCAGTAAAACTGATGGATGCTCCCAATGCGCTTTGCCAAGTAATAGTAATGCAATCAGAAGGGCAAAAAATAACACTAGAAGTGTAGGACCAAATATGCTGTCAAAACTGTATTTAAGCATGAAATAAGTATTACTGAATTTGGGTGGTTTGTACTTTAGCGGTCCCCGGAAATTCTAAATGTAAACAACGTTTTGCGCATGCGTTGACGTTGCTATGCATGACTTGTCTTGTTCCAGCCGGCCGCCATTTTTTTCTCGATTCGTAATGTTTTTCTCGGAAAAATATCATTGTTTTGAAGCAAAACAGGATGAAAATATGAGCTACGCATGACTGCGTATGACAGCAGCCCCCAAAATCAGTCACGCTGTGTAAGTTATTCTCAAATATATGGATGTGTTTGGGTGGATAAATGACATAAACAACTGCCAATAAATACATTTTGTCCCTAATACACCATTCTACAGACATCACGAATCCAACAAATCGCCAAAAATTGATAATTATTTCGATTGTAGTTGAGTCATAATCAGTTCGTGAAGTTCTTAACTGATTTGTATATGTGAGTTGTCAGATCTTGCAATTCTTGAGCAGTCGGGAATTCATGACAAAAGTTGTGAGCTGTTCAAAATATTGTTCACAAACTCACGATTCCAAAACTTCGTGACCTACATATGCAGCGGACCGGAACGATTTGAACATGTTTGAAAGTGGGTCACCCAAGAATCATTCCTGTGAAGTTTGGTGAAATTCTGCCCAGCGGTTAAGGAGGAGATGTGCTTTGAATGAAAATATTGACACACGACGCACGACGACGTTTACATTCTATATAAACTATTCAAAGTAAATTACACTTCAAAATTGTAATAAAATCGTCGTCGCCTTTTTTCACTGATCGTGTGAATATAAGATTTTTTGTGTCGCCTGAAAACTCGACATAAAGGGGCTACTTATGGTGGCGTCGGCGGCGGCGGGGGCGTTGTTTGCGGCGTCAACGTAGGCGGCGGAATCCTCTTCAGTTTGTGCAGACAATAACTTGAGAAGTTTGTGTGCTATTATTATTAAACTTTATGAAAGTGTAAATAGGCATAAAAGGAAGATTAAGTTCGATTTTCGGCATGATTGCTCTTATCGTACTTGAGTTATGCCCCTTTTCAAAAAAAAGTTCAAATAAGGCTTTTGCAGTCAATAACAGTTTTTGTTCAATCAATATGAAACTTTATAGAAGTGTAAGTAGTCAAAAAAGGAAGGTGAATTTCGGTTTTTGGCATAATTTCTCATACCATACTTAAGTTATGCCCCGTCAATTGACACATCCGACTCATGGACTTCTAGTTTCATATTAGTAAGTATTATAAATATAATGGAGAAAAATGCGAAATAACTTGAAATTAGGAAGAGCAGTATATCAAAGTAGAGACGACACATTTAACTATCGGAAGAATTAACACAACGGTGGCACCGAGGTGACATGCACTACTCGTTTTGTTTATCTCGTTCCTACGAGATGCTAACTCGAAGGAACGAAATACTAAACTAGAAGGAACGAGTTAAGTATGTCGAAGGAACGAGATACAAACTCGTGGAAACGAAATACTATCTCAAGGGAACAAGATACTAACTCTTGGGAACTCTAACTCTTCCATTCTGACAAGGGTCCGTTTTGTTTTCTGATCGTTTTGATTTGTAACCGAATTGATTTGGGGACATTTTGACAAGTGACTATATCGATTTGTTACCGTTTTTACTTGTGACAGAATTGACTTATGGGCTTTTTCACAAGCGACCGTATTGATCAGTGACCGTTTTGACTTGTTACCGAAATGATTTGGGGCCATTTTGACAAGTGACCGTATTAATTTGTGACCGTTTTGACTTGTGACAGAATTGACTTATGGGCTTTTTCATAAGTGACGTATTGATAAGTGGCCGTTTTGACTTGTGACCGAATTGATTTAGGGCCTTTTTCACAAGTGACCGTATTGTTGTACGACCGTTTTCACTTGTGACCGAAATGATTTTGGGACGTAATGACAAGAGACGGTAATGTTTAGTGACCATTTTGACTTGTGACCGAATTGATTTGGGGCCATTTTGACAAGTGACAGTATTGATTAGTGACCGTTTTGACTTGTGGAAGTCCACATTTGGGGCCATTTGACCAGTGAACGTATTGTTTTATGGCCGTTATTACTTGTGGCAGAATTGATTTGGGGTCTTTTTCAGAAGCGATTGTATCCTTTTGTCACCGTTTTCACTTGGGACCGAACTGGTTTGTGGCCTTTTTCACAAGTGACCGAATTGTTTTGTGACCGTTTTGACTTGTGATCGAATTGATTTTCGGGCATTATGACAGGAGCCCGTATTGATTTGTGACCGTTTTGACTTGCGACCGTATTGATTTTGGGCCAATTTGAAAAGTGACCGTATAGATTAGTGACCGTGTTGACTAGTGACCGAATTGGGGTCGTTTTACTTATTACTGCATTGATTTGGGGCCATTTTGACAAGTGACCGTTTGGTTGTGTGACCGTTTGCATATGTTACCGAATTGATTTGTAGCCATTTTGCCAACTGACCGCATTGATTAGTGACCGTTTTGACTTGTGACCGAATTGATATTGAGCTATTTTGGCAATAGACAGTAATGACAAGAGACGGTATTGTTTAGTGACCGTTTAAACTTGTGACCGAAATAAATTGGAGGCATTTTGACAAGTGACCGTTTCGACTTGTAACCGATTTGATTTGGGGCCTTTGTCACAAGTGACCATATTGTTTGCGACCGTTTTGACATGTGACCGAAATGACTTTGGAACGTAATGACAAGAGACAGCTGTTTAGTGACCATTTTGACTTGTGACCGAATTGATATGGAGCCATTTTGACAAATGACAGCATTGATTAGTGACCGTTTTGACGTGATTGAATTTTATTTTGGGTCATTTTGACAAGTGACCGTATTGATTAGTGACCGTTTCGAATTTTAACCAACTGATTTTTTTTTCGGGTCTATTTCACAAGTGACCGTATTGTTTTGTGACCGATTTTATTTGGGACCGAAATCAATTGGAGGCATTTTGACAAGTGACCGTTTTGACTTGTGACCGTTTTGACTTGTGATCGAATTGATTTTCGGTCATTATGACAAGATACCGTATTGATTAGTGACCGTTTTGACTTGTGACCAAATTGATTTAGGGCCTTTTTCACACATAACCGTATGATTATTGACCGTTTTGACTTGTGACCGAAATGATTTTGGGCCATTTTGACAAGTGACCGTATTAATTTGTGACCGTTTTGACTTGTGACAGAATTGACTTATGGGCTTTTTCATAAGTGACCATATTGATCAGTGACCGTTTTGACTTGTGACCGAATTGATTTAGGGCCTTTTTCACAAGTGACCTTATTGTTTTACGACTGTTTTGACTTGTGACCTAAATGATTTTGGGACGTAATGACAAGAGACGGTAATGTTTAGTGACCGTTTTTGCTTGTGACAGAATTGATTTTGGGCCATTTTCACAAGTGACTGTATTGTTTTGTGACCGTTATGACTTTGGAACGAACTAATATGGGGCTTTTTCTTAAGCGACCGTATTGATTAGTGACCGTTTTGAATTATGACTGAATTGATTTGGGGCCATTTTGACAAGTGAACGTATTGTTTTGTGACCGTTTTGACTTGTTACCGAATTGATTTGTATCCATTTTGACAAGTGACAGAATTGATTAGTGGCCGTTTTGACTTGTGACAGAATTAATTAAGGGGCTTTTTCACAAGTGACCGATCAGTGACCGTTTTGACTTGCGATCGAATTGATTTTGGGCCATTTTGACAACAGACAGTATTGATATGTGATCGTTTTAACTTGCGATCGAATTGATTTTGGGACATTTTGACACAGACCGTATTGATTAATAACCGTTTTGACTTCTGACCCATTGATTTTCGGCCATTTTGTGACCGCTTTGACTTGCGATCGAATTTGTTTTGGGCCATTTTGACAAGAGACTGTATTAATAAGTGATCGTTTAAACTTGCGACGGAATAAATTTTGGGCCATTTTGACAAGAGACCGTAACGGTTAAGGACCGTTTTGTCTTGTGACCTAATTGATATTGGGCCATTTTGACAAGAGACCTTATTGATAAGTGATCTTTGGACTTGTGGCCAAATTAATTTGGGGCCTTTTTGACACGCGACAGTATTGATTAGTGACCGTTTTGACATGTGATCGAATTGATTTAGGGCTATTTTGATAAGTGAACGTAATGATTTGGGGCCATTTTCACAAAAAACCGTATTGATTTGTGAGCGTTTTGACTTGTGATCGATTTGATTTTCGGGCATTTTTACAATAGACCGTATTAATTTGTTACAGGTTTTGACTTGTGACCGAATGATTTTGGGTCAGTTTGTCATGTGACCGTGTTGATTAGTGACCGTTTTCACATGTGATTGATATTTGTGACCGTTTTGACTTGTGGTCGAATTGATTTTCGGGCATTATGACAAGTGACCGTATTGTTTAGTGACGGTTTTGACTTGTGACAGAATTGACTTATGGGCTTTTTTCACAAGCGACCGTTTTGACCTGTGACCGATTTAATTTGGGGCCTTTCTAACAAGTGACCGCATTGTTTTGCGACCGTTTTTACTTGTGACCGAAATGATTTTGGGACGTAATGACAAGAGACAGCTGTTTAGTGACCATTTTGACTGGTGACCGAATTGATTTGGGGCCATTTTGACAAGTGACAGTATTGATTAGTGACCATTTTACTTGTGGACTTGTGACCGAATTGATTTGGGGCCTTTTTCAGAAGTGACTGTATTTTTTTGTCACCGTTTTGACTTGGGACCGAACTGATTTGTGGCCTTTTTCACAAGTGACCGAATTGTTTTGTGACCGTTTTGACCTGTGATCGAATTGATTTTCGGGCATTATGACAGGAGCCCGTTTTGATTTGTGACCGTTTTGATTTGCGACCGAATTGATTTTGGGCCAATTTGAAAAGTGACCATATAGATTAGTGACCGTGTTGACTTGTGACCGAATTGGGGTCATTTTAATTATGACTGAATTGATTTGGGGCCATTTTGACAAGTGACCGTTTTGTTTTGTGACCCTTTGCATATGTTACCGAATTGATTTGTAGCCATTTGCCAAGTGACCGCATTGATTAGTGACCGTTTTGACTTATGACCGAATTGATATTGGGCCATTTTGGCATTAGACAGTAATGACAAGAGACGGTATTGTTTAGTGACCGTTTTAACTTGTGATTGAATTGATTTGGGGCTATTTTGATAAGTGAACGTAATGAATTGGGGCCTTTTTCACAAAAGACCGTATTGATTTGTGACCGTTCTGACTTGTGATCGATTTGATTTTCGGGCATTTTTACAAGAGTCCGTATTGATTTGTGACAGGCTTTGACATGTGACCGAATGATTTTGGGTCAGTTTGACAAGTGACCGTATTGATTAGTGACCGTTTTCACATGTGTTTGAATTGATTTGGGGCTATTTTGATAAGTGAACGTAATGAATTGGGGCCTTTTTCACAAAAGACCGTATTGATTAGTGACCGTTTTCACATGTGATTGATTTGTGACCGTTTTGACTTGTGATCGAATTGATTTTCGGGCATTATGACAAGAGACCGTATTGATTTGTGACCATTTTGACTTGTGACCGAATTATTTTGGGTCATTTTGACAAGTGACCGTATTGATTAGTGACCGTTTCGAATTTTAACCAATTGATTTTTTTTTCGGGTCTATTTCACAAGTGACCGTATTGTTTTGTGACCGTTTTTATTTCGGACCGAAATCAATTGGAGGCATTTTGACAAGTGACCGTTTTGACTTGTGACCGTTTTGACTTGTGATCGAATTGATTTTCGGTCATTATGACAATCTTGTATTGATTAGTGACCGTTTTGACTTGTGACCAAATTGCTTTAGGGCCTTTTTCACACATAACCGTATTGATTAGTGACCGTTTTGACTTGTGACAGAAATGATTTTGGGCCATTTTGACAAGTGACCGTATTAATTTGTGACCGTTTTGATTTGTGACAGAATTGACTTATGGGCTTTTTCATAAGTGACCATATTGATCAGTGACCGTTTTGACTTGTGACCGAATTGATTTAGGGCCTTTTTCACCAGTGACCTTATTGTTTAACGACTGCTTTGACTTGTGACCTAAATGATTTTGGGACGTAATGACAAGAGACGGTACTGTTCAGTGATCGTTTTGACTTGTGACAGAATTGATTTAGGGGCTTTTTGACAAGTGACCGTATTGATCAGTGACCATTTTGACTAGTGACCGAATTGATTTTGGGCCAATTTGATTAGTGACCGTATCGATTAGTGACCGAATTGATTTGAGGCCATTTTGAAAAGTGACCGTATTGATTAGTGACCGTGCTGACATATGGCCGAATTGATTTGGGGCCATTTTGACAAGTGACCGTATTGTTTTGTGACCGTTTTCACTTGTTACCGAATTGATTTGTGGCCATTTTGACATGATATCGTATTGACAAGTCACCGTAAAACTTAGTGACCGAATTGATTTGGGGCCATTTTGACAAGTGACAGTATTGATTAGTGACCGTTTTGTTTTGACCAGAGACATTTTGACATTCTTTATGCATTTTTAATTACAAAAATCATATTACACAACATGAACTTCATCACTGCATGATACACATGACATTAATACCAATAATTAGTAACAGTAAAAGGCTGCATTTATCATTTAAAAAAAATGCTAACACTTAAACACAGTACGTCAGATATCGCTGGGCAATGGCCACATTATATGTATAATAGCATGTTTAACAAGGATATCTGTAAAGCTGATGGATGCTCCCCAATGCGCTTTGTCAAGCAAAATAAATGCAATGAGAAGGGCAAATATATTAAAATGACTAAAAATCAATTGAAATGATTACTGTATTTCTGAAGTCCCATAACTCCAAAAATAAAATCATAGAATAGAAACATACTGCTAATATGCACACCTCCTCTTGGCAAGAAGCTTCCCATGAAAGTTTACTGAAATCAGGCCAGTAGTTGCTGAGAAATAGCACGGACAAGAAAGTCAAGATTAGTGCATTATATACTGATTTCAGAAATCTTCAAAGTCCCATAACTCTTAGAAAAATCATTAAAGCGGAACGTCAAGGTAATATGCACACCTCCTCTTGGTAATGAAGATTCCCATGAAGTTTCGTTGAAATACGGCCAGAAGTTGCTGAGAAATTTCCCGACATGAAAGTCAAGAATTGTGCACTACAGTACTTCTAGGTGTTATATGTGGCAATACTTATTTATATTATATATAACAACTACGAGATTATATATACAGTCATTTTGTATGGTAAAACACTTCAATATCACTTGTTTTAAAGTATAAGTAAAATAATCATACACTTCAAAACACACTTCAATTGTTAAAAGATTGGCAACAAGACAATTTTTTGTGCTAGATCCCAAATAGAACAAGGATATCAGTAAAACTGATGGATGCTCCCAATGCGCTTTGCCAAGTAATAGTAATGCAATCAGAAGGGCAAAAAATAACACTAGAAGTGTAGGACCAAATATGCTGTCAAAACTGTATTTAAGCATGAAACATACCATAGAAATAAGTATTACTGAATTTGGGTGGTTTGTACTTTAGCGGTGCCCGGAAATTCTAAATGTAAACAACGTTTTGCGCATGCGTTAACATTGCTCTGCATGACTTGTCTTGTTCCAGCCGGCCGCCATTTTTTTCTCGATTCGTAATGTTTTTCTCGGAAAAATATCATTGTTTTGAAGCAAAACAGGATGAAAATGACAGCAGCCCCCAAAATCAGTCACGCTGTGTAAGTTATTCTCAAATATATGGATGTGTTTGGGTGGATAAATGACATAAACAACTGCCAATAAATACAGTTTGTCCCTAATACACCATTCTACAGACATCACGAATCCAACAAATCGCCAAAAATTGATAATTATTTCGATTGTAGTTGAGTCATAATCAGTTCGTGAAGTTCTTAACTGATTTGTATGTGAGTAGTCAGATCTTGCAATTCTTGAGCAGTCGGGAATTCATGACAAAAGTTGTGAGCTGTTCAAAATATTGTTCACAAACTCACGATTCCAAAAATTCGTGACCTACATATGCAGCGGACCGGAACGATTTGAAAATTTTTGAAAGTGGGTCACCCAAGGATCATTCCTGTGAAGTTTGGTGAAATTCTGCCCAGCGGTTAAGGAGGAGATGTGCTTTGAATGAAAATATTGACACACGACGCACGACGACGTTTACATTCTATATAAACTATTCAAAGTAAATTACCCTTCAAAATTGTAACAAAATCGTCGTCGCCTTTTTTCACTCATCGTGTGAATATAAGATTTTTTGTGTCGCCTGAAAACTCGACATAAAGGGGCTACTTATGGTGGCGTCGGCGGCGGCGGGGGCGTTGTTTGCGGCGTCAACGTAGGCGGCGGAATCCTCTTCAGTTTGTGCAGACAATAACTTGAGAAGTTTGTGTGCTATTATTATTAAACTTTATGAAAGTGTAAATAGGCATAAAAGGAAGATTAAGTTCGATTTTCGGCATGATTGCTCTTATCGTACTTGAGTTATGCCCCTTTTCAAAAAAAGTTCAAATAAGGCTTTTGCAGTCAATAACAGTTTTTGTTCAATCAATATGAAACTTTATAGAAGTGTAAGTAGTCAAAAAAGGAAGATGAATTTCAGTTTTTGGCATAATTTCTCATACCATACTTAAGTTATGCCCCGTCAGTTGACACATCCGACTCATGGACTTCTAGTTTCATATTAGTAAGTATTATAAATATGATGGAGAAAAATGCGAAATAACTTGAAATTAGGAAGAGCAGTATATCAAAGTAGAGACGACACATTTAACTATCGGAAGAATTAACACAACGGTGGCACCGAGGTGACATGCACTACTCGTTTTGTTTATCTCGTTCCTACGAGATGCTAACTCGAAGGAACGAGATACTAAACTAGAAGGAACGAGTTAAGTATGTCGAAGGAACGAGATACAAACTCGTGGAAACGAAATACTATCTCAAGGGAACAAGATACTATCTCTTGGGAACTCTAACTCTTCCATTCTGACAAGGGTCCGTTTTGTTTTCTGATCGTTTTGATTTGTAACCGAATTGATTTGGGGACATTTTGACAAGTGACTATATCGATTTGTTACCGTTTTTACTTGTGACAGAATTGACTTATGGGCTTTTTCACAAGCGACCGTATTGATCAGTGACCGTTTTGACTTGTTACCGAAAAGATTTGGGGCCATTTTGACAAGTGACCGTATTAATAAGTGGCCTTTTTGACTTGTGACCGAATTGATTTAGGGCATTTTTCACAAGTGACCGTATTGTTGTACGACCGTTTTCACTTGTGACCGAAATGATTTTGGGACGTAATGACAAGAGACGGTAATGTTTAGTGACCATTTTGACTTGTGACCGAATTGATTTGGGGCCATTTTGACAAGTGACCGTATTGATTAGTGACCGTTTCGAATTTTAACCAACTGATTTTTTTTTCGGGTCTATTTCACAAGTGACCGTATTGTTTTGTGACCGTTTTTATTTGGGACCGAAATCAATTGGAGGCATTTTGACAAGTGACCGTTTTGACTTGTGACCGTTTTGACTTGTGATCGAATTGATTTTCGGTCATTATGACAAGATACCGTATTGATTAGTGACCGTTTTGACTTGTGACCAAATTGATTTAGGGCCTTTTTCACACATAACCGTATGATTATTGACCGTTTTGACTTGTGACCGAAATGATTTTGGGCCATTTTGACAAGTGACCGTATTAATTTGTGACCGTTTTGACTTGTGACAGAATTGACTTATGGGCTTTTTCATAAGTGACCATATTGATCAGTGACCGTTTTGACTTGTGACCGAATTGATTTAGGGCCTTTTTCACAAGTGACCTTATTGTTTTACGACTGTTTTGACTTGTGACCTAAATGATTTTGGGACGTAATGACAAGAGACGGTAATGTTTAGTGACCGTTTTTGCTTGTGACAGAATTGATTTTGGGCCATTTCCACAAGTGACTGTATTGTTTTGTGACGGTTATGACTTTGGAACGAACTAATATGGGGCTTTTTCTTAAGCGACCGTATTGATTAGTGACCGTTTTGAATTATGACTGAATTGATTTGGGGCCATTTTGACAAGTGAACGTATTGTATTGTGACCGTTTTGACTTGTTACCGAATTGATTTGTATCCATTTTGACAAGTGACAGAATTGATTAGTGGCCGTTTTGACTTGTGACAGAATTAATTAAGGGGCTTTTTCACAAGTGACCGATCAGTGACCGTTTTGACTTGCGATCGAATTGATTTTGGGCCATTGTGACACAGACCGTATTGATTAATAACTGTTTTGACTTCTGACCCATTGATTTTCGGCCATTTTGTGACCGCTTTGACTTGCGATCGAATTTGTTTTGGGCCATTTTGACAAGAGACTGTATTAATAAGTGAACGTTTTAACTTGCGACGGAATAAATTTTGGGCCATTTTGACAAGAGACCGTAACGGTTAAGGACCGTTTTGTCTTGTGACCTAATTGATTTTGGGCCATTTTGACAAGAGACCTTATTGATAAGTGATCTTTGGACTTGTGGCCAAATTAATTTGGGGCCTTTTTGACACGCGACAGTATTGATTAGTGACCGTTTTGACATGTGATCGAATTGATTTAGGGCTATTTTGATAAGTGAACGTAATGATTTGGGGCCTTTTTCACAAAAAACCGTATTGATTTGTGACCGTTTTGACTTGTGATCGATTTGATTTTCGGGCATTTTTACAAGAGACCGTATTAATTTGTTACAGGTTTTGACTTGTGACCGAATGATTTTGGGTCGATTTGTCATGTGACCGTGTTGATTAGTGACCGTTTTCACATGTGATTGATTTTTGTGACCGTTTTGACTTGTGGTCGAATTGATTTTCGGGCATTATGACAAGTGACCGTATTGTTTAGTGACGGTTTTGACTTGTGACAGAATTGACTTATGGGCTTTTTTCACAAGCGACCGTTTTGACTTGTGACCGATTTAATTTGGGGCCTTTCTAACAAGTGACCGCATTGTTTTGCGACCGTTTTTACTTGTGACCGAAATGATTTTGGGACGTAATGACAAGAGACAGCTGTTTAGTGACCATTTTGACTGGTGACCGAATTGATTTGGGGCCATTTTGACAAGTGACAGTATTGATTAGTGACCATTTTACTTGTGGACTTGTGACCGAATTGATTTGGGGCCATTTTGACAAGTGAACGTATTGATTAATGGCCGTTATTACTTGTGGCCGAATTGATTTGGGGCCTTTTTCAGAAGTGACTGTATTTTTTTGTCACCGTTTTGACTTGGGACCGAACTGATTTGTGGCCTTTTTCACAAGTGACCGAATTGTTTTGTGACCGTTTTGACCTGTGATCGAATTGATTTTCGGGCATTATGACAGGAGCCCGTTTTGATTTGTGACCGTTTTGACTTGCGACCGAATTGATTTTGGGCCAATTTGAAAAGTGACCGTATAGATTAGTGACCGTGTTGACTTGTGACCGAATTGGGGTCGTTTTACTTATGACTGAATTGATTTGGGGCCATTTTGACAAGTGACCGTTTTGTTTTGTGACCCTTTGCATATGTTACCGAATTGATTTGTAGCCATTTGCCAAGTGACCGCATTGATTAGTGACCGTTTTGACTTATGACCGAATTGATATTGGGCCATTTTGGCAATAGACAGTAATGACAAGAGACGGTATTGTTTAGTGACCGTTTTAACTTGTGACCGAAATGAATTGGAGGCATTTTGACAAGTGACCGTTTTGACTTGTAACCGATTTGATTTGGGGCCTTTGTCACCACTAGACAGCTGTTTAGTGACCATTTTGACTTGTGACCGAATTAATATGGAGCCATTTTGACAAATGACAGTATTGATTAGTGACCGTTTTGACATTTTTACAAGAGACCGTATTGATTTGTGACAGGCTTTGACATGTGACCGAATGATTTTGGGTCAGTTTGACAAGTGACCGTATTGATTAGTGACCGTTTTCACATGTGATTGAATTGATTTGGGGCTATTTTGATAAGTGAACGTAATGAATTGGGGCCTTTTTCACAAAAGACCGTATTGATTAGTGACCGTTTTCACATGTGATTGATTTGTGACCGTTTTGACTTGTGATCGAATTGATTTTCGGGCATTATGACAAGAGACCGTATTGATTTGTGACCATTTTGACTTGTGACCGAATTATTTTGGGTCATTTTGACAAGTGACCGTATTGATTAGTGACCGTTTCGAATTTTAACCAATTGATTTTTTTTTCGGGTCTATTTCACAAGTGACCGTATTGTTTTGTGACCGTTTTTATTTCGGACCGAAATCAATTGGAGGCATTTTGACAAGTGACCGTTTTGACTTGTGACCGTTTTGACTTGTGATCGAATTGATTTTCGGTCATTATGACAATCTTGTATTGATTAGTGACCGTTTTGACTTGTGACCAAATTGCTTTAGGGCCTTTTTCACACATAACCGTATTGATTAGTGACCGTTTTGACTTGTGACAGAAATGATTTTGGGCCATTTTGACAAGTGACCGTATTAATTTGTGACCGTTTTGATTTGTGACAGAATTGACTTATGGGCTTTTTCATAAGTGACCATATTGATCAGTTACCGTTTTGACTTGTGACCGAATTGATTTAGGGCCTTTTTCACAAGTGACCTTATTGTTTTACGACTGCTTTGACTTGTGACCTAAATGATTTTGGGACGTAATGACAAGAGACGGTACTGTTCAGTGATCGTTTTGACTTGTGACAGAATTGATTTAGGGGCTTTTTGACAAGTGACCGTATTGATCAGTGACCATTTTGACTAGTGACCGAATTGATTTTGGGCCAATTTGATTAGTGACCGTATCGATTAGTGACCGAATTGATTTGAGGCCATTTTGAAAAGTGACCGTATTGATTAGTGACCGTGTTGACTTATGGCCGAATTGATTTGGGGCCATTTTGACAAGTGACCGTATTGTTTTGTGACCGTTTTCACTTGTTACCGAATTGATTTGTGGCCATTTTGACATGATATCGTATTGACAAGTCACCGTAAAACTTAGTGACCGAATTGATTTGGGGCCATTTTGACAAGTGACAGTATTGATTGGTGACCGTTTTGTTTTGACCAGAGACATTTTGACATTCTTTATGCATTTTTAATTACAAAAATCATATTACACAACATGAACTTCATCACTGCATGATACACATGACATTAATACCAATAATTAGTAACAGTAAAAGGCTGCATTTATCATTTAAAAAAAATGCTAACACTTAAACACAGTACGTCAGATATCGCTGGGCAATGGCCACATTATATGTATAATAGCATGTTTAACAAGGATATCTGTAAAGCTGATGGATGCTCCCCAATGCGCTTTGTCAAGCAAAATAAATGCAATGAGAAGGGCAAATATATTAAAATGACTAAAAATCAATTGAAATGATTACTGTATTTCTGAAGTCCCATAACTCCAAAAATAAAATCATAGAATAGAAACATACTGCTAATATGCACACCTCCTCTTGGCAAGAAGCTTCCCATGAAAGTTTACTGAAATCAGGCCAGTAGTTGCTGAGAAATAGCACGGACAAGAAAGTCAAGATTAGTGCATTATATACTGATTTCAGAAATCTTCAAAGTCCCATAACTCTTAGAAAAATCATTAAAGCGGAACGTCAAGGTAATATGCACACCTCCTCTTGGTAATGAAGATTCCCATGAAGTTTCGTTGAAATACGGCCAGAAGTTGCTGAGAAATTTCCCGACATGAAAGTCAAGAATTGTGCACTACAGTACTTCTAGGTGTTATATGTGGCAATACTTATTTATATTATATATAACAACTACGAGATTATATATACAGTCATTTTGTATGGTAAAACACTTCAATATCACTTGTTTTAAAGTATAAGTAAAATAATCATACACTTCAAAACACACTTCAGTTGTTAAAAGATTGGCAACAAGACAATTTTTTGTGCTAGATCCCAAATAGAACAAGGATATCAGTAAAACTGATGGATGCTCCCAATGCGCTTTGCCAAGTAATAGTAATGCAATCAGAAGGGCAAAAAATAACACTAGAAGTGTAGGACCAAATATGCTGTCAAAACTGTATTTAAGCATGAAACATACCATAGAAATAAGTATTACTGAATTTGGGTGGTTTGTACTTTAGCGGTGCCCGGAAATTCTAAATGTAAACAACGTTTTGCGCATGCGTTGACATTGCTATGCATGACTTGTCTTGTTCCAGCCGGCCGCCATTTTTTTCTCGATTCGTAATGTTTTTCTCGGAAAAATATCATTGTTTTGAAGCAAAACAGGATGAAAATGACAGCAGCCCCCAAAATCAGTCACGCTGTGTAAGTTATTCTCAAATATATGGATGTGTTTGGGTGGATAAATGACATAAACAACTGCCAATAAATACATTTTGTCCCTAATACACCATTCTACAGACATCACGAATCCAACAAATCGCCAAAAATTGATAATTATTTCGATTGTAGTTGAGTCATAATCAGTTCGTGAAGTTCTTAACTGATTTGTATGTGAGTAGTCAGATCTTGCAATTCTTGAGCAGTCGGGAATTCATGACAAAAGTTGTGAGCTGTTCAAAATATTGTTCACAAACTCACGATTCCAAAAATTCGTGACCTACATATGCAGCGGACCGGAACGATTTGAAATTTTTTGAAAGTGGGTCACCCAAGGATCATTCCTGTGAAGTTTGGTGAAATTCTGCCCAGCGGTTAAGGAGGAGATGTGCTTTGAATGAAAATATTGACACACGACGCACGACGACGTTTACATTCTATATAAACTATTCAAAGTAAATTACCCTTCAAAATTGTAACAAAATCGTCGTCGCCTTTTTTCACTGATCGTGTGAATATAAGATTTTTTGTGTCGCCTGAAAACTCGACATAAAGGGGCTACTTATGGTGGCGTCGGCGGCGGCGGGGGCGTTGTTTGCGGCGTCAACGTAGGCGGCGGAATCCTCTTCAGTTTGTGCAGACAATAACTTGAGAAGTTTGTGTGCTATTATTATTAAACTTTATGAAAGTGTAAATAGGCATAAAAGGAAGATTAAGTTCGATTTTCGGCATGATTGCTCTTATCGTACTTGAGTTATGCCCCTTTTCAAAAAAAGTTCAAATAAGGCTTTTGCAGTCAATAACAGTTTTTGTTCAATCAATATGAAACTTTATAGAAGTGTAAGTAGTCAAAAAAGGAAGATGAATTTCAGTTTTTGGCATAATTTCTCATACCATACTTAAGTTATGCCCCGTCAGTTGACACATCCGACTCATGGACTTCTAGTTTCATATTAGTAAGTATTATAAATATGATGGAGAAAAATGCGAAATAACTTGAAATTAGGAAGAGCAGTATATCAAAGTAGAGACGACACATTTAACTATCGGAAGAATTAACACAACGGTGGCACCGAGGTGACATGCACTACTCGTTTTGTTTATCTCGTTCCTACGAGATGCTAACTCGAAGGAACGAGATACTAAACTAGAAGGAACGAGTTAAGTATGTCGAAGGAACGAGATACAAACTCGTGGAAACGAAATACTATCTCAAGGGAACAAGATACTAACTCTTGGGAACTCTAACTCTTCCATTCTGACAAGGGTCCGTTTTGTTTTCTGATCGTTTTGATTTGTAACCGAATTGATTTGGGGACAGTTTGACAAGTGACTATATCGATTTGTTACCGTTTTTACTTGTGACAGAATTGACTTATGGGCTTTTTCACAAGCGACCGTATTGATCAGTGACCGTTTTGACTTGTTACCGAAAAGATTTGGGGCCATTTTGACAAGTGACCGTATTAATAAGTGGCCGTTTTGACTTGTGACCGAATTGATTTAGGGCATTTTTCACAAGTGACCGTATTGTTGTACGACCGTTTTCACTTGTGACCGAAATGATTTTGGGACGTAATGACAAGAGACGGTAATGTTTAGTGACCATTTTGACTTGTGACCGAATTGATTTGGGGCCATTTTGACAAGTGACAGTATTGATTAGTGACCGTTTTGACTTGTGGAAGTCCACATTTGGGGCCATTTGACCAGTGAACGTATTGTTTTATGGCCGTTATTACTTGTGGCAGAATTGATTTGGGGTCTTTTTCAGAAGCGATTGTTTCCTTTTGTCACCGTTTTCACTTGGGACCGAACTGATTTGTGGCCTTTTTCACAAGTGACCGAATTGTTTTGTGACCGTTTTGACTTGTGATCGAATAGATTTTCGGGCATTATGACAGGAGCCCGTATTGATTTGTGACCGTTTTGACTTGCGACAGTATTGATTTTGGGCCAATTTGAAAAGTGACCGTATAGATTAGTGACCGTGTTGACTTGTGACCGAATTGGGGTCGTTTTACTTATTACTGAATTGATTTGGGGCCATTTTGACAAGTGACCGTTTGGTTGTGTGACCGTTTGCATATGTTACCGAATTGATTTGTAGCCATTTTGCCAAGTGACCGCATTGATTAGTGACCGTTTTGACTTGTGACCGAATTGATATTGAGCTATTTTGGCAATAGACAGTAATGACAAGAGACGGTATTGTTTAGTGACCGTTTAAACTTGTGACCGAAATAAATTGGAGGCATTTTGACAAGTGACCGTTTTGACTTGTAACCGATTTGATTTGGGGCCTTTGTCACAAGTGACCATATTCTTTGCGACCGTTTTGACATGTGACCGAAATGACTTTGGAACGTAATGACAAGAGACAGCTGTTTAGTGACCATTTTGACTTGTGACCGAATTGATATGGAGCCATTTTGACAAATGACAGTATTGATTAGTGACCGTTTTGACATGTGATTGAATTGATTTGGGGCTATTTTGATAAGTGAACGTAATGAATTGGGGCCTTTTTCACAAAAGACCGTATTGATTTGTGACCGTTCTGACTTGTGATCGATTTGATTTTCGGGCATTTTTACAAGAGACCGTATTGATTTGTGACAGGCCCTGACAAGTGACCGAATGATTTTGGGTCAGTTTGACAAGTGACCGTATTGATTAGTGACCGTTTTCACATGTGATTGATTTGTGACCATTTTGACTTTTGACCGAATTATTTTGGGTCATTTTGACAAGTGACCGTATTGATTAGTGACCGTTTCGAATTTTAACCAACTGATTTTTTTTTCGGGTCTATTTCACAAGTGACCGTATTGTTTTGTGACCGTTTTTATTTGGGACCGAAATCAATTGGAGGCATTTTGACAAGTGACCGTTTTGACTTGTGACCGTTTTGACTTGTGATCGAATTGATTTTCGGTCATTATGACAAGATACCGTATTGATTAGTGACCGTTTTGACTTGTGACCAAATTGATTTAGGGCCTTTTTCACACATAACCGTATGATTATTGACCGTTTTGACTTGTGACCGAAATGATTTTGGGCCATTTTGACAAGTGACCGTATTAATTTGTGACCGTTTTGACTTGTGACAGAATTGACTTATGGGCTTTTTCATAAGTGACCATATTGATCAGTGACCGTTTTGACTTGTGACCGAATTGATTTAGGGCCTTTTTCAAAAGTGACCTTATTGTTTTACGACTGTTTTGACTTGTGACCTAAATGATTTTGGGACGTAATGACAAGAGACGGTAATGTTTAGTGACCGTTTTTGCTTGTGACAGAATTGATTTTGGGCCATTTTCACAAGTGACTGTATTGTTTTGTGACGGTTATGACTTTGGAACGAACTAATATGGGGCTTTTTCTTAAGCGACCGTATTGATTAGTGACCGTTTTGAATTATGACTGAATTGATTTGGGGCCATTTTGACAAGTGAACGTATTGTTTTGTGACCGTTTTGACTTGTTACCGAATTGATTTGTATCCATTTTGACAAGTGACAGAATTGATTAGTGGCCGTTTTGACTTGTGACAGAATTAATTAAGGGGCTTTTTCACAAGTGACCGATCAGTGACCGTTTTGACTTGCGATCGAATTGATTTTGGGCCATTTTGACAACAGACAGTATTGATATGTGATCGTTTTAACTTGCGATCGAATTGATTTTGGGCCATTTTGACACAGACCGTATTGATTAATAACCGTTTTGACTTCTGACCCATTGATTTTCGGCCATTTTGTGACCGCTTTGACTTGCGATCGAATTTGTTTTGGGCCATTTTGACAAGAGACTGTATTAATAAGTGATCGTTTTAACTTGCGACGGAATAAATTTTGGGCCATTTTGACAAGAGACCGTAACGGTTAAGGACCGTTTTGTCTTGTGACCTAATTGATTTTGGGCCATTTTGACAAGAGACCTTATTGATAAGTGATCTTTGGACTTGTGGCCAAATTAATTTGGGGCCTTTTTGACACGCGACAGTATTGATTAGTGACCGTTTTGACATGTGATCGAATTGATTTAGGGCTATTTTGATAAGTGAACGTAATGATTTGGGGCCTTTTTCACAAAAAACCGTATTGATTTGTGACCGTTTTGACTTGTGATCGATTTGATTTTCGGGCATTTTTACAAGAGACCGTATTAATTTGTTACAGGTTTTGACTTGTGACCGAATGATTTTGGGTCAATTTGTCATGTGACCGTGTTGATTAGTGACCGTTTTCACATGTGATTGATTTTTGTGACCGTTTTGACTTGTGGTCGAATTGATTTTCGGGCATTATGACAAGTGACCGTATTGTTTAGTGACGGTTTTGACTTGTGACAGAATTGACTTATGGGCTTTTTTCACAAGCGACCGTTTTGACTTGTGACCGATTTAATTTGGGGCCTTTCTAACAAGTGACCGCATTGTTTTGCGACCGTTTTTACTTGTGACCGAAATGATTTTGGGACGTAATGACAAGAGACAGCTGTTTAGTGACCATTTTGACTGGTGACCGAATTGATTTGGGGCCATTTTGACAAGTGACAGTATTGATTAGTGACCATTTTACTTGTGGACTTGTGACCGAATTGATTTGGGGCCATTTTGACAAGTGAACGTATTGATTAATGGCCGTTATTACTTGTGGCCGAATTGATTTGGGGCCTTTTTCAGAAGTGACTGTATTTTTTTGTCACCGTTTTGACTTGGGACCGAACTGATTTGTGGCCTTTTTCACAAGTGACCGAATTGTTTTGTGACCGTTTTGACCTGTGATCGAATTGATTTTCGGGCATTATGACAGGAGCCCGTTTTGATTTGTGACCGTTTTGACTTGCGACCGAATTGATTTTGGGCCAATTTGAAAAGTGACCGTATAGATTAGTGACCGTGTTGACTTGTGACCGAATTGGGGTCGTTTTACTTATGACTGAATTGATTTGGGGCCATTTTGACAAGTGACCGTTTTGTTTTGTGACCCTTTGCATATGTTACCGAATTGATTTGTAGCCATTTGCCAAGTGACCGCATTGATTAGTGACCGTTTTGACTTATGACCGAATTGATATTGGGCCATTTTGGCAATAGACAGTAATGACAAGAGACGGTATTGTTTAGTGACCGTTTTAACTTGTGACCGAAATGAATTGGAGGCATTTTGACAAGTGACCGTTTTGACTTGTAACCGATTTGATTTGGGGCCTTTGTCACCACTAGACAGCTGTTTAGTGACCATTTTGACTTGTGACCGAATTAATATGGAGCCATTTTGACAAATGACAGTATTGATTAGTGACCGTTTTGACATTTTTACAAGAGACCGTATTGATTTGTGACAGGCTTTGACATGTGACCGAATGATTTTGGGTCAGTTTGACAAGTGACCGTATTGATTAGTGACCGTTTTCACATGTGATTGAATTGATTTGGGGCTATTTTGATAAGTGAACGTAATGAATTGGGGCCTTTTTCACAAAAGACCGTATTGATTAGTGACCGTTTTCACATGTGATTGATTTGTGACCGTTTTGACTTGTGATCGAATTGATTTTCGGGCATTATGACAAGAGACCGTATTGATTTGTGACCATTTTGACTTGTGACCGAATTATTTTGGGTCATTTTGACAAGTGACCGTATTGATTAGTGACCGTTTCGAATTTTAACCAATTGATTTTTTTTTCTGGTCTATTTCACAAGTGACCGTATTGTTTTGTGACCGTTTTTATTTCGGACCGAAATCAATTGGAGGCATTTTGACAAGTGACCGTTTTGACTTGTGACCGTTTTGACTTGTGATCGAATTGATTTTCGGTCATTATGACAATCTTGTATTGATTAGTGACCGTTTTGACTTGTGACCAAATTGCTTTAGGGCCTTTTTGACACATAACCGTATTGATTAGTGACCGTTTTGACTTGTGACAGAAATGATTTTGGGCCATTTTGACAAGTGACCGTATTAATTTGTGACCGTTTTGATTTGTGACAGAATTGACTTATGGGCTTTTTCATAAGTGACCATATTGATCAGTTACCGTTTTGACTTGTGACCGAATTGATTTAGGGCCTTTTTCACAAGTGACCTTATTGTTTTACGACTGCTTTGACTTGTGACCTAAATGATTTTGGGACGTAATGACAAGAGACGGTACTGTTCAGTGATCGTTTTGACTTGTGACAGAATTGATTTAGGGGCTTTTTGACAAGTGACCGTATTGATCAGTGACCATTTTGACTAGTGACCGAATTGATTTTGGGCCAATTTGATTAGTGACCGTATCGATTAGTGACCGAATTGATTTGAGGCCATTTTGAAAAGTGACCGTATTGATTAGTGACCGTGTTGACTTATGGCCGAATTGATTTGGGGCCATTTTGACAAGTGACCGTATTGTTTTGTGACCGTTTTCACTTGTTACCGAATTGATTTGTGGCCATTTTGACATGATATCGTATTGACAAGTCACCGTAAAACTTAGTGACCGAATTGATTTGGGGCCATTTTGACAAGTGACAGTATTGATTGGTGACCGTTTTGTTTTGACCAGAGACATTTTGACATTCTTTATGCATTTTTAATTACAAAAATCATATTACACAACATGAACTTCATCACTGCATGATACACATGACATTAATACCAATAATTAGTAACAGTAAAAGGCTGCATTTATCATTTAAAAAAAATGCTAACACTTAAACACAGTACGTCAGATATCGCTGGGCAATGGCCACATTATATGTATAATAGCATGTTTAACAAGGATATCTGTAAAGCTGATGGATGCTCCCCAATGCGCTTTGTCAAGCAAAATAAATGCAATGAGAAGGGCAAATATATTAAAATGACTAAAAATCAATTGAAATGATTACTGTATTTCTGAAGTCCCATAACTCCAAAAATAAAATCATAGAATAGAAACATACTGCTAATATGCACACCTCCTCTTGGCAAGAAGCTTCCCATGAAAGTTTACTGAAATCAGGCCAGTAGTTGCTGAGAAATAGCACGGACAAGAAAGTCAAGATTAGTGCATTATATACTGATTTCAGAAATCTTCAAAGTCCCATAACTCTTAGAAAAATCATTAAAGCGGAACGTCAAGGTAATATGCACACCTCCTCTTGGTAATGAAGATTCCCATGAAGTTTCGTTGAAATACGGCCAGAAGTTGCTGAGAAATTTCCCGACATGAAAGTCAAGAATTGTGCACTACAGTACTTCTAGGTGTTATATGTGGCAATACTTATTTATATTATATATAACAACTACGAGATTATATATACAGTCATTTTGTATGGTAAAACACTTCAATATCACTTGTTTTAAAGTATAAGTAAAATAATCATACACTTCAAAACACACTTCAGTTGTTAAAAGATTGGCAACAAGACAATTTTTTGTGCTAGATCCCAAATAGAACAAGGATATCAGTAAAACTGATGGATGCTCCCAATGCGCTTTGCCAAGTAATAGTAATGCAATCAGAAGGGCAAAAAATAACACTAGAAGTGTAGGACCAAATATGCTGTCAAAACTGTATTTAAGCATGAAACATACCATAGAAATAAGTATTACTGAATTTGGGTGGTTTGTACTTTAGCGGTGCCCGGAAATTCTAAATGTAAACAACGTTTTGCGCATGCGTTGACATTGCTATGCATGACTTGTCTTGTTCCAGCCGGCCGCCATTTTTTTCTCGATTCGTAATGTTTTTCTCGGAAAAATATCATTGTTTTGAAGCAAAACAGGATGAAAATGACAGCAGCCCCCAAAATCAGTCACGCTGTGTAAGTTATTCTCAAATATATGGATGTGTTTGGGTGGATAAATGACATAAACAACTGCCAATAAATACATTTTGTCCCTAATACACCATTCTACAGACATCACGAATCCAACAAATCGCCAAAAATTGATAATTATTTCGATTGTAGTTGAGTCATAATCAGTTCGTGAAGTTCTTAACTGATTTGTATGTGAGTAGTCAGATCTTGCAATTCTTGAGCAGTCGGGAATTCATGACAAAAGTTGTGAGCTGTTCAAAATATTGTTCACAAACTCACGATTCCAAAAATTCGTGACCTACATATGCAGCGGACCGGAACGATTTGAAAATTTTTGAAAGTGGGTCACCCAAGGATCATTCCTGTGAAGTTTGGTGAAATTCTGCCCAGCGGTTAAGGAGGAGATGTGCTTTGAATGAAAATATTGACACACGACGCACGACGACGTTTACATTCTATATAAACTATTCAAAGTAAATTACCCTTCAAAATTGTAACAAAATCGTCGTCGCCTTTTTTCACTCATCGTGTGAATATAAGATTTTTTGTGTCGCCTGAAAACTCGACATAAAGGGGCTACTTATGGTGGCGTCGGCGGCGGCGGGGGCGTTGTTTGCGGCGTCAACGTAGGCGGCGGAATCCTCTTCAGTTTGTGCAGACAATAACTTGAGAAGTTTGTGTGCTATTATTATTAAACTTTATGAAAGTGTAAATAGGCATAAAAGGAAGATTAAGTTCGATTTTCGGCATGATTGCTCTTATCGTACTTGAGTTATGCCCCTTTTCAAAAAAAGTTCAAATAAGGCTTTTGCAGTCAATAACAGTTTTTGTTCAATCAATATGAAACTTTATAGAAGTGTAAGTAGTCAAAAAAGGAAGATGAATTTCAGTTTTTGGCATAATTTCTCATACCATACTTAAGTTATGCCCCGTCAGTTGACACATCCGACTCATGGACTTCTAGTTTCATATTAGTAAGTATTATAAATATGATGGAGAAAAATGCGAAATAACTTGAAATTAGGAAGAGCAGTATATCAAAGTAGAGACGACACATTTAACTATCGGAAGAATTAACACAACGGTGGCACCGAGGTGACATGCACTACTCGTTTTGTTTATCTCGTTCCTACGAGATGCTAACTCGAAGGAACGAGATACTAAACTAGAAGGAACGAGTTAAGTATGTCGAAGGAACGAGATACAAACTCGTGGAAACGAAATACTATCTCAAGGGAACAAGATACTAACTCTTGGGAACTCTAACTCTTCCATTCTGACAAGGGTCCGTTTTGTTTTCTGATCGTTTTGATTTGTAACCGAATTGATTTGGGGACAGTTTGACAAGTGACTATATCGATTTGTTACCGTTTTTACTTGTGACAGAATTGACTTATGGGCTTTTTCACAAGCGACCGTATTGATCAGTGACCGTTTTGACTTGTTACCGAAAAGATTTGGGGCCATTTTGACAAGTGACCGTATTAATAAGTGGCCGTTTTGACTTGTGACCGAATTGATTTAGGGCATTTTTCACAAGTGACCGTATTGTTGTACGACCGTTTTCACTTGTGACCGAAATGATTTTGGGACGTAATGACAAGAGACGGTAATGTTTAGTGACCATTTTGACTTGTGACCGAATTGATTTGGGGCCATTTTGACAAGTGACAGTATTGATTAGTGACCGTTTTGACTTGTGGAAGTCCACATTTGGGGCCATTTGACCAGTGAACGTATTGTTTTATGGCCGTTATTACTTGTGGCAGAATTGATTTGGGGTCTTTTTCAGAAGCGATTGTTTCCTTTTGTCACCGTTTTCACTTGGGACCGAACTGATTTGTGGCCTTTTTCACAAGTGACCGAATTGTTTTGTGACCGTTTTGACTTGTGATCGAATTGATTTTCGGGCATTATGACAGGAGCCCGTATTGATTTGTGACCGTTTTGACTTGCGACAGTATTGATTTTGGGCCAATTTGAAAAGTGACCGTATAGATTAGTGACCGTGTTGACTTGTGACCGAATTGGGGTCGTTTTACTTATTACTGAATTGATTTGGGGCCATTTTGACAAGTGACCGTTTGGTTGTGTGACCGTTTGCATATGTTACCGAATTGATTTGTAGCCATTTTGCCAAGTGACCGCATTGATTAGTGACCGTTTTGACTTGTGACCGAATTGATATTGAGCTATTTTGGCAATAGACAGTAATGACAAGAGACGGTATTGTTTAGTGACCGTTTAAACTTGTGACCGAAATAAATTGGAGGCATTTTGACAAGTGACCGTTTTGACTTGTAACCGATTTGATTTGGGGCCTTTGTCACAAGTGACCATATTGTTTGCGACCGTTTTGACATGTGACCGAAATGACTTTGGAACGTAATGACAAGAGACAGCTGTTTAGTGACCATTTTGACTTGTGACCGAATTGATATGGAGCCATTTTGACAAATGACAGTATTGATTAGTGACCGTTTTGACATGTGATTGAATTGATTTGGGGCTATTTTGATAAGTGAACGTAATGAATTGGGGCCTTTTTCACAAAAGACCGTATTGATTTGTGACCGTTCTGACTTGTGATCGATTTGATTTTCGGGCATTTTTACAAGAGACCGTATTGATTTGTGACAGGCCCTGACAAGTGACCGAATGATTTTGGGTCAGTTTGACAAGTGACCGTATTGATTAGTGACCGTTTTCACATGTGATTGATTTGTGACCATTTTGACTTTTGACCGAATTATTTTGGGTCATTTTGACAAGTGACCGTATTGATTAGTGACCGTTTCGAATTTTAACCAACTGATTTTTTTTTCGAGTCTATTTCACAAGTGACCGTATTGTTTTGTGACCGTTTTTATTTGGGACCGAAATCAATTGGAGGCATTTTGACAAGTGACCGTTTTGACTTGTGACCGTTTTGACTTGTGATCGAATTGATTTTCGGTCATTATGACAAGATACCGTATTGATTAGTGACCGTTTTGACTTGTGACCAAATTGATTTAGGGCCTTTTTCACACATAACCGTATGATTATTGACCGTTTTGACTTGTGACCGAAATGATTTTGGGCCATTTTGACAAGTGACCGTATTAATTTGTGACCGTTTTGACTTGTGACAGAATTGACTTATGGGCTTTTTCATAAGTGACCATATTGATCAGTGACCGTTTTGACTTGTGACCGAATTGATTTAGGGCCTTTTTCAAAAGTGACCTTATTGTTTTACGACTGTTTTGACTTGTGACCTAAATGATTTTGGGACGTAATGACAAGAGACGGTAATGTTTAGTGACCGTTTTTGCTTGTGACAGAATTGATTTTGGGCCATTTTCACAAGTGACTGTATTGTTTTGTGACGGTTATGACTTTGGAACGAACTAATATGGGGCTTTTTCTTAAGCGACCGTATTGATTAGTGACCGTTTTGAATTATGACTGAATTGATTTGGGGCCATTTTGACAAGTGAACGTATTGTTTTGTGACCGTTTTGACTTGTTACCGAATTGATTTGTATCCATTTTGACAAGTGACAGAATTGATTAGTGGCCGTTTTGACTTGTGACAGAATTAATTAAGGGGCTTTTTCACAAGTGACCGATCAGTGACCGTTTTGACTTGCGATCGAATTGATTTTGGGCCATTTTGACAACAGACAGTATTGATATGTGATCGTTTTAACTTGCGATCGAATTGATTTTGGGCCATTTTGACACAGACCGTATTGATTAATAACCGTTTTGACTTCTGACCCATTGATTTTCGGCCATTTTGTGACCGCTTTGACTTGCGATCGAATTTGTTTTGGGCCATTTTGACAAGAGACTGTATTAATAAGTGATCGTTTAAACTTGCGACGGAATAAATTTTGGGCCATTTTGACAAGAGACCGTAACGGTTAAGGACCGTTTTGTCTTGTGACCTAATTGATTTTGGGCCATTTTGACAAGAGACCTTATTGATAAGTGATCTTTGGACTTGTGGCCAAATTAATTTGGGGCCTTTTTGACACGCGACAGTATTGATTAGTGACCGTTTTGACATGTGATCGAATTGATTTAGGGCTATTTTGATAAGTGAACGTAATGATTTGGGGCCTTTTTCACAAAAAACCGTATTGATTTGTGACCGTTTTGACTTGTGATCGATTTGATTTTCGGGCATTTTTACAAGAGACCGTATTAATTTGTTACAGGTTTTGACTTGTGACCGAATGATTTTGGGTCAGTTTGTCATGTGACCGTGTTGATTAGTGACCGTTTTCACATGTGATTGATTTTTGTGACCGTTTTGACTTGTGGTCGAATTGATTTTCGGGCATTATGACAAGTGATCGTATTGTTTAGTGACGGTTTTGACTTGTGACAGAATTGACTTATGGGCTTTTTTCACAAGCGACCGTTTTGACTTGTGACCGATTTAATTTGGGGCCTTTCTAACAAGTGACCGCATTGTTTTGCGACCGTTTTTACTTGTGACCGAAATGATTTTGGGACGTAATGACAAGAGACAGCTGTTTAGTGACCATTTTGACTGGTGACCGAATTGATTTGGGGCCATTTTGACAAGTGACAGTATTGATTAGTGACCATTTTACTTGTGGACTTGTGACCGAATTGATTTGTGGCCATTTTGACAAGTGAACGTATTGATTAATGGCCGTTATTACTTGTGGCCGAATTGATTTGGGGCCTTTTTCAGAAGTGACTGTATTTTTTTGTCACCGTTTTGACTTGGGACCGAACTGATTTGTGGCCTTTTTCACAAGTGACCGAATTGTTTTGTGACCGTTTTGACCTGTGATCGAATTGATTTTCGGGCATTATGACAGGAGCCCGTTTTGATTTGTGACCGTTTTGACTTGCGACCGAATTGATTTTGGGCCAATTTGAAAAGTGACCATATAGATTAGTGACCGTGTTGACTTGTGACCGAATTGGGGTCGTTTTACTTATGACTGAATTGATTTGGGGCCATTTTGACAAGTGACCGTTTTGTTTTGTGACCCTTTGCATATGTTACCGAATTGATTTGTAGCCATTTGCCAAGTGACCGCATTGATTAGTGACCGTTTTGACTTATGACCGAATTGATATTGGGCCATTTTGGCAATAGACAGTAATGACAAGAGACGGTATTGTTTAGTGACCGTTTAAACTTGTGACCGAAATGAATTGGAGGCATTTTCACAAGTGACCGTTTTGACTTGTAACCGATTTGATTTGGGGTCTTTGTCACAAGTGACCATATTGTTTTGCGACCGTTTTGACTTGTGACCGAAATGACTGTGGAACGTAATGACAAGAGACAGCTGTTTAGTGACCATTTTGACTTGTGACCGAATTAATATGGAGCCATTTTGACAAATGACAGTATTGATTAGTGACCGTTTTGACATGTGATTGAATTGATTTGGGGCTATTTTGATAAGTGAACGTAATGAATTGGGGCCTTTTTCACAAAAGACCGTATTGATTTGTGACCGTTCTGACTTGTGATCGATTTGATTTTCGGGCATTTTTACAAGAGACCGTATTGATTTGTGACAGGCTTTGACATGTGACCGAATGATTTTGGGTCAGTTTGACAAGTGACCGTATTGATTAGTGACCGTTTTCACATGTGATTGAATTGATTTGGGGCTATTTTGATAAGTGAACGTAATGAATGGGGCCTTTTTCACAAAAGACCGTATTGATTAGTGACCGTTTTCACATGTGATTGATTTGTGACCGTTTTGACTTGTGATCGAATTGATTTTGGGCCAATTTGAAAAGTGACCATATAGATTAGTGACCGTGTTGACTTGTGACCGAATTGGGGTCGTTTTACTTATGACTGAATTGATTTGGGGCCATTTTGACAAGTGACCGTTTTGTTTTGTGACCCTTTGCATATGTTACCGAATTGATTTGTAGCCATTTGCCAAGTGACCGCATTGATTAGTGACCGTTTTGACTTGTGACCGAATTAATATGGAGCCATTTTGACAAGTGACCGTATTGATTAGTGACCGTTTTCACATGTGATTGAATTGATTTGGGGTTATTTTGATAAGTGAACGTAATGACTTGGGGCCTTTTTCACAAAAGACCGTATTGATTAGTGACCGTTTTCACATGTGATTGATTTGTGACCGTTTTGACTTGTGATCGAATTGATTTTCGGGCATTATGACAAGAGACCGTATTGATTTGTTACCATTTTGACTTGTGACCGAATTATTTTGGGTCATTTTGACAAGTGACCGTATTGATTAGTGACCGTTTCGAATTTTAACCAATTGATTTTTTTTTCGGGTCTATTTCACAAGTGACCGTATTGTTTTGTGACCGTTTTTATTTGGGACCGAAATCAATTGGAGGCATTTTGACAAGTGACCGTTTTGACTTGTGACCGTTTTGACTTGTGATCGAATTGATTTTCGGTCATTATGACAAGATACCGTATTGATTAGTGACCGTTTTGATTTGTGACCAAATTGCTTTAGGGCCTTTTTCACACATAACCGTATTGATTAGTAACCGTTTTGACTTGTGACCGAAATGATTTTGTGCCATTTTGACAAGTGACCGTATTAATTTGTGACCGTTTTGACTTGTGACAGAATTGACTTATGGGCTTCTTCATAAGTGACCATATTGATCAGTGACCGTTTTGACTTGTGACCGAATTGATTTAGGGCCTTTTTCACAAGTGACCTTATTGTTTTACGACTGTTTTGACTTGTGACCTAAATGATTTTGGGACGTAATGACAAGAGACGGTACTGTTCAGTGATCGTTTTGACTTGTGACAGAATTGATTTAGGGGCTTTTTGACAAGTGACCGTATTGATCAGTGACCATTTTGACTAGTGACCGAATTGATTTTGGGCCAATTTGATTAGTGACCTTATCGATTAGTGACCGAATTGATTTGAGGCCATTTTGAAAAGTGACCGTATTGATTAGTGACCGTGTTGACTTATGGCCGAATTGATTTGGGGCCATTTTGACAAGTGACCGTATTGTTTTGTGACCGTTTTCACTTGTTACCGAATTGATTTGTGGCCATTTTGACATGATATCGTATTGACAAGTGACCGTAAAACTTAGTGACCGAATTGATTTGGGGCCATTTTGACAAGTGACAGTATTGATTAGTGACCGTTTTGTTTTGACCAGAGACATTTTGACATTCTTTATGCATTTTTAATTACAAAAATCATATTACACAACATGAACTTCATCACTGCATGATACACATGACATTAATACCAATAATTAGTAACAGTAAAAGGCAGCATTTATCATTTAAAAAAAATGCTAACACTTAAACACAGTACGTCAGATATCGCTGGGCAGTGGCCACATTATATGTATAATAGCATGTTTAACAAGGATATCTGTAAAGCTGATGGATGCTCCCCAATGCGCTTTGTCATGCAAAATAAATGCAATGAGAAGGGCAAATATATTAAAATGACTAAAAATCAATTGAAATGATTACTGTATTTCTGAAGTCCCATAACTCCAAGTATAAAATCATAGAATAGAAACATACTGCTAATATGCACACCTCCTCTTGGCAAGAAGCTTCCCATGAAAGTTTACTGAAATCAGGCCAGTAGTTGCTGAGAAATAGCACGGACAAGAAAGTCAAGATTAGTGCATTATATACTGATTTCAGAAATCTTCAAAGTCCCATAACTCTTAGAAAAATCATTGAAGCAGAACGTCCTGGTAGTATGCACACCTCCTCTTGGTAATAAAGTTTCCCATAAAGTTTCGTTGAATTCCAGCTAGTAGTTGCTGAGAAATAGCGCGGACAAGAAAGTGAAGAATTGTGCACTATATACTGATTTCAGAAATCTTCAAAGCCCCATAACTCTGAGGAAAATCATTAAAGCGGAACGTCAAGGTAATATGCACACCTCCTCTTGGTAATGAAGATTCCCATGAAGTTTCGTTGAAATACGGCCAGAAGTTGCTGAGAAATACTCCCGACATGAAAGTCAAGAATTGTGCACTACAGTACTTCTAGGTGTTATATGTGGCAATACTTATTTATATTATATATAACAACTACGAGATTATATATACAGTCATTTTGTATGGTAAAACACTTCAATATCACTTGTTTTAAAGTATAAGTAAAATAATCATACACTTCAAAACACACTTCAGTTGTTAAAAGATTGGCAACAAGACAATTTTTTGTGCTAGATCCCAAATAGAACAAGGATATCAGTAAAACTGATGGATGCTCCCAATGCGCTTTGCCAAGTAATAGTAATGCAATCAGAAGGGCAAAAAATAACACTAGAAGTGTAGGACCAAATATGCTGTCAAAACTGTATTTAAGCATGAAATAAGTATTACTGAATTTGGGTGGTTTGTACTTTAGCGGTCCCCGGAAATTCTAAATGTAAACAACGTTTTGCGCATGCGTTGACGTTGCTATGCATGACTTGTCTTGTTCCAGCCGGCCGCCATTTTTTTCTCGATTCGTAATGTTTTTCTCGGAAAAATATCATTGTTTTGAAGCAAAACAGGATGAAAATATGAGCTACGCATGACTGCGTATGACAGCAGCCCCCAAAATCAGTCACGCTGTGTAAGTTATTCTCAAATATATGGATGTGTTTGGGTGGATAAATGACATAAACAACTGCCAATAAATACATTTTGTCCCTAATACACCATTCTACAGACATCACGAATCCAACAAATCGCCAAAAATTGATAATTATTTCGATTGTAGTTGAGTCATAATCAGTTCGTGAAGTTCTTAACTCATTTGTATATGTGAGTTGTCAGATCTTGCAATTCTTGAGCAGTCGGGAATTCATGACAAAAGTTGTGAGCTGTTCAAAATATTGTTCACAAACTCACGATTCCAAAACTTCGTGACCTACATATGCATCGGACCGGAACGATTTGAACATGTTTGAAAGTGGGTCACCCAAGGATCATTCCTGTGAAGTTTGGTGAAATTCTGCCCAGCGGTTAAGGAGGAGATGTGCTTTGAATGAAAATATTGACACACGACGCACGACGACGTTTACATTCTATATAAACTATTCAAAGTAAATTACCCTTCAAAATTGTAACAAAATCGTCGTCGCCTTTTTTCACTGATCGTGTGAATATAAGATTTTTTGTGTCGCCTGAAAACTCGACATAAAGGGGCTACTTATGGTGGCGTCGGCGGCGGCGGGGGCGTTGTTTGCGGCGTCAACGTAGGCGGCGGAATCCTCTTCAGTTTGTGCAGACAACAACTTGAGAAGTTTGTGTGCTATTATTAATAAACTTTATGAAAGTGTAAATAGGCATAAAAGGAAGATTAAGTTCGATTTTCGGCATGATTGCTCTTATCGTACTTGAGTTATGCCCCTTTTCAAAAAAAAGTTCAAATAAGGCTTTTGCAGTCAATAACAGTTTTTGTTCAATCAATATGAAACTTTATAGAAGTGTAAGTAGTCAAAAAAGGAAGGTGAATTTCGGTTTTTGGCATAATTTCTCATACCATACTTAAGTTATGCCCCGTCAGTTGACACATCCGACTCATGGACTTCTAGTTTCATATTAGTAAGTATTATAAATATGATGGAGAAAAATGCGAAATAACTTGAAATTAGGAAGAGCAGTATATCAAAGTAGAGACGACACATTTAACTATCGGAAGAATTAACACAACGGTGGCACCGAGGTGACATGCACTACTCGTTTTGTTTATCTCGTTCCTACGAGATGCTAACTCGAAGGAACGAGATACTAAACTAGAAGGAACGAGTTAAGTATGTCGAAGGAACGAGATACAAACTCGTGGAAACGAAATACTATCTCAAGGGAACAAGATACTAACTCTTGGGAACTCTAACTCTTCCATTCTGACAAGGGTCCGTTTTTTTTATCAGTGACCGTTTTGACTTGTTACCGAAATGATTTGGGGACATTTTGACAAGTGACTATATCGATTTGTTACCGTTTTTACTTGTGACAGAATTGACTTATGGGCTTTTTCACAAGCGACGTATTGATAAGTGGCCGTTTTGACTTGTGACCGAATTGATTTAGGGCCTTTTTCACAAGTGACCGTATTGTTGTACGACCGTTTTCACTTGTGACCGAAATGATTTTGGGACGTAATGACAAGAGACGGTAATGTTTAGTGACCATTTTGACTTGTGACCGAATTGATTTGGGGCCATTTTGACAAGTGACAGTATTGATTAGTGACCGTTTTGACTTGTGGAAGTCCACATTTGGGGCCATTTGACCAGTGAACGTATTGTTTTATGGCCGTTATTACTTGTGGCAGAATTGATTTGGGGTCTTTTGCAGAAACGATTGTATCCTTTTGTCACCGTTTTCACTTGGGACCGAACTGATTTGTGGCCTTTTTCACAAGTGACCGAATTGTTTTGTAACCGTTTTGACTAGTGATCGAATTGATTTTCGGGCATTATGACAGGAGCCCGTAATGATTTGTGACCGTTTTGACTTGCGACCGTATTGATTTTGGGCCAATTTGAAAAGTGACCGTATAGATTAGTGACCGTGTTGACTTGTGACCGAATTGGGGTCGTTTTACTTATTACTGAATTGATTTGGGGCCATTTTGACAAGTGACCGTTTGGTTGTGTGACCGTTTGCATATGTTACCGAATTGATTTGTAGCCATTTTGCCAAGTCACCGCATTGATTAGTGACCGTTTTGACTTGTGACCGAATTGATATTGAGCTATTTTGGCAATAGACAGTAATGACAAGAGACGGTATTGTTTAGTGACCGTTTAAACTTGTGACCGAAATAAATTGGAGGCATTTTGACAAGTGACCGTTTTGACTTGTAACCGATTTGATTTGGGGCCTTTGTCACAGTGACCATATTGTTTGCGACTGTTTTGACATGTGACCGAAATGACTTTGGAACGTAATGACAAGAGACAGCTGTTTAGTGACCATTTTGACTTGTGACCGAATTGATATGGAGCCATTTTGACAAATGACAGTATTGATTAGTGACCGTTTTGACATGTGATTGAATTGATTTGGGGCTATTTTGATAAGTGAACGTAATGAATTGGGGCCTTTTTCACAAAAGACCGTATTGATTTGTGACCGTTCTGACTTGTGATCGATTTGATTTTCGGGCATTTTTACAAGAGACCGTATTGATTTGTGACAGGCTTTGACATGTGACCGAATGATTTTGGGTCAGTTTGACAAGTGACCGTATTGATTAGTGACCGTTTTCACATGTGATTGATTTGTGACCATTTTGACTTGTGACCGAATTATTTTGGGTCATTTTGACAAGTGACCGTATTGATTAGTGACCGTTTCGAATTTTAACCAACTGATTTTTTTTCGGGTCTATTTCACAAGTGACCGTATTGTTTTGTGACCGTTTTTATTTGGGACCGAAATCAATTGGAGGCATTTTGACAAGTGACCGTTTTGACTTGTGACCGTTTTGACTTGTGATCGAATTGATTTTCGGTCAGTATGACAAGATACCGTATTGATTAGTGACCGATTTGACTGGTGACCAAATTGATTTAGGGCCTTTTTCACACATAACCGTATGATTATTGACCGTTTTGACTTGTGACCGAAATGATTTTGGGCCATTTTGACAAGTGACCGTATTAATTTGTGACCGTTTTGACTTGTGACAGAATTGACTTATGGGCTTTTTCATAAGTGACCATATTGATCAGTGACCGTTTTGACTTGTGACCGAATTGATTTAGGGCCTTTTTCACAAGTGACCTTATTGTTTTACGACTGTTTTGACTTGTGACCTAAATGATTTTGGGACGTAATGACAAGAGACGGTAATGTTTAGTGACCGTTTTTGATTGTGACAGAATTGATTTTGGGCCATTTTCACAAGTGACTGTATTGTTTTGTGACCGTTATGACTTTGGAACGAACTAATATGGGGCTTTTTCTTAAGCGACCGTATTGATTAGTGACCGTTTTGAATTATGACTGAATTGATTTGGGGCCATTTTGACAAGTGAACGTATTGTTTTGTGACCGTTTTGACTTGTTACCGAATTGATTTGTATCCATTTTGACAAGTGACAGAATTGATTAGTGGCCGTTTTGACTTGTGACAGAATTAATTAAGGGGCTTTTTCACAAGTGACCGATCAGTGACCGTTTTGACTTGCGATCGAATTGATTTTGGGCCATTTTGACAACAGACAGTATTGATATGTGATCGTTTTAACTTGCGATCGAATTGATTTTGGGCCATTTTGACACAGACCGTATTGATTAATAACCGTTTTGACTTCTGACCCATTGATTTTCGGCCATTTTGTGACCGCTTTGACTTGCGATCGAATTTGTTTTGGGCCATTTTGACAAGAGACTGTATTAATAAGTGATCGTTTTAACTTGCGACGGAATAAATTTTGGGCCATTTTGACAAGAGACCGTAACGGTTAAGGACCGTTTTGTCTTGTGACCTAATTGATTTTGGGCCATTTTGACAAGAGGCCTTATTGATAAGTGATCTTTGGACTTGTGGCCAAATTAATTTGGGGCCATTTTGACACGCGACAGTATTGATTAGTGACCGTTTTGACATGTGATCGAATTGATTTAGGGCTATTTTGATAAGTGAACGTAATGATTTGGGGCCTTTTTCACAAAAAACCGTATTGATTTGTGACCGTTTTGACTTGTGATCGATTTGATTTTCGGGCATTTTTACAAGAGACCGTATTAATTTGTTAAAGGTTTTGACTTGTGACCGAATGATTTTGGGTCAGTTTGTCATGTGACCGTGTTGATTAGTGACCGTTTTCACATGTGATTGATTTTTGTGACCGTTTTGACTTGTGGTCGAATTGATTTTCGGGCATTATGACAAGTGGTCGTATTGTTTAGTGACGGTTTTGACTTTTGACAGAATTGACTGATGGGCTTTTCTCACAAGCGAACGTTTTGACTTGTGACCGATTTAATTTGGGGCCTTTCTAACAAGTGACCGCATTGATTTGCGACCGTTTTTACTTGTGACCGAAATGATTTTGGGACGTAATGACAAGAGACAGCTGTTTAGTGACCATTTTGACTGGTGACCGAATTGATTTGGGGCCATTTTGACAAGTGACAGTATTGATTAGTGACCATTTTACTTGTGGACTTGTGACCGAATTGATTTGGGGCCATTTTGACAAGTGAACGTATTGATTAATGGCCGTTATTACTTGTGGCCGAATTGATTTGGGGCCTTTTTCAGAAGTGACTGTATTTTTTTGTCACCGTTTTGACTTGGGACCGAACTGATTTGTGGCCTTTTTCACAAGTGACCGAATTGTTTTGTGACCGTTTTGACCTGTGATCGAAATGATTTTCGGGCATTATGACAGGAGCCCGTTTTGATTTGTGACCGTTTTGACTTGCGACCGAATTGATTTTGGGCCAATTTGAAAAGTGACCATATAGATTAGTGACCGTGTTGACTTGTGACCGAATTGGGGTCGTTTTACTTATGACTGAATTGATTTGGGGCCATTTTGACAAGTGACCGTTTTGTTTTGTGACCCTTTGCATATGTTACCGAATTGATTTGTAGCCATTTGCCAAGTGACCGCATTGATTAGTGACCGTTTTGACTTATGACCGAATTGATATTGGGCCATTTTGGCAATAGACAGTAATGACAAGAGACGGTATTGTTTAGTGACCGTTTAAACTTGTGACCGAAATGAATTGGAGGCATTTTCACAAGTGACCGTTTTGACTTGTAACCGATTTGATTTGGGGTCTTTGTCACAAGTGACCATATTGTTTTGCGACCGTTTTGACTTGTGACCGAAATGACTGTGGAACGTAATGACAAGAGACAGCTGTTTAGTGACCATTTTGACTTGTGACCGAATTAATATGGAGCCATTTTGACAAATGACAGTATTGATTAGTGACCGTTTTGACATGTGATTGAATTGATTTGGGGCTATTTTGATAAGTGAACGTAATGAATTGGGGCCTTTTTCACAAAAGACCGTATTGATTTGTGACCGTTCTGACTTGTGATCGATTTGATTTTCGGGCATTTTTACAAGAGACCGTATTGATTTGTGACAGGCTTTGACATGTGACCGAATGATTTTGGGTCAGTTTGACAAGTGACCGTATTGATTAGTGACCGTTTTCACATGTGATTGAATTGATTTGGGGCTATTTTGATAAGTGAACGTAATGAATGGGGCCTTTTTCACAAAAGACCGTATTGATTAGTGACCGTTTTCACATGTGATTGATTTGTGACCGTTTTGACTTGTGATCGAATTGATTTTGGGCCAATTTGAAAAGTGACCATATAGATTAGTGACCGTGTTGACTTGTGACCGAATTGGGGTCGTTTTACTTATGACTGAATTGATTTGGGGCCATTTTGACAAGTGACCGTTTTGTTTTGTGACCCTTTGCATATGTTACCGAATTGATTTGTAGCCATTTGCCAAGTGACCGCATTGATTAGTGACCGTTTTGACTTGTGACCGAATTAATATGGAGCCATTTTGACAAGTGACCGTATTGATTAGTGACCGTTTTCACATGTGATTGAATTGATTTGGGGTTATTTTGATAAGTGAACGTAATGACTTGGGGCCTTTTTCACAAAAGACCGTATTGATTAGTGACCGTTTTCACATGTGATTGATTTGTGACCGTTTTGACTTGTGATCGAATTGATTTTCGGGCATTATGACAAGAGACCGTATTGATTTGTTACCATTTTGACTTGTGACCGAATTATTTTGGGTCATTTTGACAAGTGACCGTATTGATTAGTGACCGTTTCGAATTTTAACCAATTGATTTTTTTTTCGGGTCTATTTCACAAGTGACCGTATTGTTTTGTGACCGTTTTTATTTGGGACCGAAATCAATTGGAGGCATTTTGACAAGTGACCGTTTTGACTTGTGACCGTTTTGACTTGTGATCGAATTGATTTTCGGTCATTATGACAAGATACCGTATTGATTAGTGACCGTTTTGACTTGTGACCAAATTGCTTTAGGGCCTTTTTCACACATAACCGTATTGATTAGTGACCGTTTTGACTTGTGACCGAAATGATTTTGGGCCATTTTGACAAGTGACCGTATTAATTTGTGACCGTTTTGACTTGTGACAGAATTGACTTATGGGCTTTTTCATAAGTGACCATATTGATCAGTGACCGTTTTGACTTGTGACCGAATTGATTTAGGGCCTTTTTCACAAGTGACCTTATTGTTTTACGACTGTTTTGACTTGTGACCTAAATGATTTTGGGACGTAATGACAAGAGACGGTACTGTTCAGTGATCGTTTTGACTTGTGACAGAATTGATTTAGGGGCTCTTTGACAAGTGACCGTATTGATCAGTGACCATTTCGACTAGTGACCGAATTGATTTTGGGCCAATTTGATTAATGACCGTAGCGATTAGTGACCGAATTGATTTGAGGCCATTTTGAAAAGTGACCGTATTGATTAGTGACCGTGTTGACTTATGGCCGAATTGATTTGGGGCCATTTTGACAAGTGACCGTATTGTTTTGTGACCGTTTTCACTTGTTACCGAATTGATTTGTGGCCATTTTGACATGATATCGTATTGACAAGTGACCGTAAAACTTAGTGACCGAATTGATTTGGGGCCATTTTGACAAGTGACAGTATTGATTAGTGACCGTTTTGTTTTGACCAGAGACATTTTGACATTCTGTATGCATTTTTACTTACAAAAATCAAATTGTGGCAGAATTGATTTGGGGTCTTTTTCAGAAGCGATTGTATCCTTTTGTCACCGTTTTCACTTGGGACCGAACTGATTTGTGGCCTTTTTCACAAGTGACCGAATTGTTTTGTGACCGTTTTGACTTGTGATCGAATTGATTTTCGGGCATTATGACAGGAGCCCGTATTGATTTGTGACCGTTTTGACTTGCGACCGTATTGATTTTGGGCCAATTTGAAAAGTGACCGTATAGATTAGTGACCGTGTTGACTTGTGACCGAATTGGGGTCGTTTTACTTATTACTGAATTGATTTGGGGCCATTTTGACAAGTGACCGTTTGGTTGTGTGACCGTTTGCATATGTTACCGAATTGATTTGTAGCCATTTTGCCAAGTGACCGCATTGATTAGTGACCGTTTTGACTTGTGACCGAATTGATATTGAGCTATTTTGGCAATAGACAGTAATGACAAGAGACGGTATTGTTTAGTGACCGTTTAAACTTGTGACCGAAATAAATTGGAGGCATTTTGACAAGTGACCGTTTTGACTTGTAACCGATTTGATTTCGGGCCTTTGTCACAAGTGACCATATTGTTTGCGACCGTTTTGACATGTGACCGAAATGACTTTGGAACGTAATGACAAGAGACAGCTGTTTAGTGACCATTTTGACTTGTGACCGAATTGATATGGAGCCATTTTGACAAATGACAGTATTGATTAGTGACCGTTTTGACATGTGATTGAATTGATTTGGGGCTATTTTGATAAGTGAACGTAATGAATTGGGGCCTTTTTCACAAAAGACCGTATTGATTTGTGACCGTTCTGACTTGTGATCGATTTGATTTTCGGGCATTTTTACAAGAGACCGTATTAATTTGTTACAGGTTTTGACTTGTGACCGAATGATTTTGGGTCAGTTTGTCATGTGACCGTGTTGATTAGTGACCGTTTTCACATGTGATTGATTTTTGTGACCGTTTTGACTTGTGGTCGAATTGATTTTCGGGAATTATGACAAGTGACCGTATTGTTTAGTGACGGTTTTGACTTGTGACAGAATTGACTTATGGGCTTTTTTCACAAGCGACCGTTTTGACTTGTGACCGATTTAATTTGGGGCCTTTCTAACAAGTGACCGCATTGTTTTGCGACCGTTTTTACTTGTGACCGAAATGATTTTGGGACGTAATGACAAGAGACAGCTGTTTAGTGACCATTTTGAATGGTGGCCGAATTGATTTGGGGCCATTTTGACAAGTGACAGTATTGATTAATGACCATTTTACTTGTGGACTTGTGACCGAATTGATTTGGGGCCATTTTGACAAGTGAACGTATTGATTAATGGCCGTTATTACTTGTGGCCGAATTGATTTGGGGCCTTTTTCTGAAGTGACTGTATTTTTTTGTCACCGTTTTGACTTGGGACCGAACTGATTTGTGGCCTTTTTCACAAGTGACCGAATTGTTTTGTGACCGTTTTGACCTGTGATCGAATTGATTTTCGGGCATTATGACAGGAGCCCGTTTTGATTTGTGACCGTTTTGACTTGCGACCGAATTGATTTTGGGCCAATTTGAAAAGTGACCATATAGATTAGTGACCGTGTTGACTTGTGACCGAATTGGGGTCGTTTTACTTATGACTGAATTGATTTGGGGCCATTTTGACAAGTGACCGTTTTGTTTTGTGACCGTTTGCATATGTTACCGAATTGATTTGTAGCCATATGCCAAGTGACCGCATTGATTAGTGACCGTTTTGACTTATGACCGAATTGATATTGGGCCATTTTGGCAATACACAGTAATGACAAGAGACGGTATTATTTAGTGACCGTTTTAACTTGTGACCGAATTGAATTGGAGGCATTTTGACAAGTGACCGTTTTGACTTGTAACCGATTTGATTTGGGGTTTTGTCACAAGTGACCATATTGTTTTGCGACCGTTTTGACTTGTGACCGAAATGACTGTGGAACGTAATGACAAGAGACAGCTGTTTAGTGACCATTTTGACTTGTGACCGAACTAATATGGAGCCATTTTGACAAATGACAGTATTGATTAGTGACCGTTTTGACATGTGATTGAATTGATTTGGGGCTATTTTGATAAGTGAACGTAATGAATTGGGGCCTTTTTCACAAAAGACCGTATTGATTTGTGACCGTTCTGACTTGTGATCGATTTGATTTTCGGGCATTTTTACAAGAGACCGTATTGATTTGTGACAGGCTTTGACATGTGACCGAATGATTTTGGGTCAGTTTGACAAGTGACCGTATTGATTAGTGACCGTTTTCACATGTGATTGAATTGATTTGGGGCTATTTTGATAAGTGAACATAATGAATTGGGGCCTTTTTCACAAAAGACCGTATTGATTAGTGACCGTTTTCACATGTGATTGATTTGTGACCGTTTTGACTTGTGATCGAATTGATTTTCGGGCATTATGACAAGAGACCGTATTGATTTGTGACCATTTTGACTTGTGACCGAATTATTTTGGGTTATTTTGACAAGTGACCGTATTGATTAGTGACCGTTTCGAATTTTAACCAATTGATTTTTTTTTCGGGTCTATTTCACAAGTGACCGTATTGTTTTGTGACCGTTTTTATTTGGGACCGAAATCAATTGGAGGCATTTTGACAAGTGACCGTTTTGACTTGTGACCGTTTTGACTTGTGATCGAATTGATTTTCGGTCATTATGACAAGATACCGTATTGATTAGTGACCGTTTTGACTTGTGACCAAATTGCTTTAGGGCCTTTTTCACACATAACCGTATTGATTAGTGACCGTTTTGACTTGTGACCGAAATGATTTTGGGCCATTTTGACAAGTGACCGTATTAATTTGTGACCGTTTTGACTTGTGACAGAATTGACTTATGGGCTTTTTCATAAGTGACCATATTGATCAGTGACCGTTTTGACTTGTGACCGAATTGATTTAGGGCCTTTTTCACAAGTGACCTAATTGTTTTACGAGTGTTTTGACTTGTGACCTAAATGATTTTGGGACGTAATGACAAGAGACGGTACTGTTCAGTGATCGTTTTGACTTGTGACAGAATTGATTTAGGGGCTTTTTGACAAGTGACCGTATTGATCAGTGACCATTTTGACTAGTGACCGAATTGATTTTGGGCCAATTTGATTAGTGACCGTATCGATTAGTGACCGAATTGATTTGAGGCCATTTTGAAAAGTGACCGTATTGATTAGTGACCGTGTTGACTTATGGCCGAATTGATTTGGGGCCATTTTGACAAGTGACCGTATTGTTTTGTGACCGTTTTCACTTGTTACCTAATTGATTTGTGGCCATTTTGACATGATATCGTATTGACAAGTGACCGTAAAACTTAGTGACCGAATTGATTTGGGGCCATTTTGACAAGTGACAGTATTGATTAGTGACCGTTTTGTTTTGACCAGAGACATTTTGACATTCTTTATGCATTTTTAATTACAAAAATCATATTACACAACATGAACTTCATCACTGCATGATACACATGACATTAATACCAATAATTAGTAACAGTAAAAGGCAGCATTTATCATTAAAAAAAAATGCTAACACTTAAACACAGTACGTCAGATATCGCTGGGCAGTGGCCACATTATATGTATAAATAGCATGTTTAACAAGGATATCTGTAAAGCTGATGGATGCTCCCCAATGCGCTTTGTCAAGCAAAATAAATGCAATGAGAAGGGCAAATATATTAAAATGACTAAAAATCAATTGAAATGATTACTGTATTTCTGAAGTCCCATAACTCCAAGAATAAAATCATAGAAGAGAAACATACTGCTAATATGCACACCTCCTCTTGGCAAGAAGCTTCCCATGAAAGTTTACTGAAATCAGGCCAGTAGTTGCTGAGAAATAGCACGGACAAGAAAGTCAAGATTAGTGCATTATATACTGATTTCAGAAATCTTCAAAGTCCCATAACTCTTAGAAAAATCATTGAAGCAGAACTTCCTGGTAGTATGCACACCTCCTCTTGGTAATAAAGTTTCCCATAAAGTTTCGTTGAATTCCAGCTAGTAGTTGCTGAGAAATAGCGCGGACAAGAAAGTGAAGAATTGTGCACTATATACTGATTTCAGAAATCTTCAAAGCCCCATAACTCTGAGGAAAATCATTAAAGCGGAACGTCAAGGTAATATGCACACCTCCTCTTGGTAATGAAGATTCCCATGAAGTTTCGTTGAATTACGGCCAGAAGTTGCTGAGAAATACTCCCGACATGAAAGTCAAGAATTGTGCACTACAGTACTTCTAGGTGTTATATGTGGCAATACTTATTTATATTATATATAACAACTACGAGATTATATGTACCGTCATTTTGTATGGTAAAACACTTCAATATCACTTGTTTTAAAGTATAAGTAAAATAATCATACACTTCAAAACACACTTCAGTTGTTAAAAGATTGGCAACAAGACAATTTTTTGTGCTAGATCCCAAATAGAACAAGGATATCAGTAAAACTGATGGATGCTCCCAATGCGCTTTGCCAAGTAATAGTAATGCAATCAGAAGGGCAAAAAATAACACTAGAAGTGTAGGACCAAATATGCTGTCAAAACTGTATTTAAGCATGAAACATACCGTAGAAATAAGTATTACTGAATTTGGGTGGTTTGTACTTTAGCGGTCCCCGGAAATTCTAAATGTAAACAACGTTTTGCGCATGCGTTGACGTTGCTATGCATGACTTGTCTTGTTCCAGCCGGCCGCCATTTTTTTCTCGATTCGTAATGTTTTTCTCGGAAAAATATCATTGTTTTGAAGCAAAACAGGATGAAAATATGAGCTACGCATGACTGCGTATAACAGCAGCCCCCAAAATCAGTCACGCTGTGTAAGTTATTCTCAAATATATGGATGTGTTTGGGTGGATAAATGACATAAACTACTGCCAATAAATACATTTTGTCCCTAATACACCATTCTACAGACATCACGAATCCAACAAATCGCCAAAAATTGATAATTATTTCGATTGTAGTTGAGTCATAATCAGTTCGTGAAGTTCTTAACTCATTTGTATATGTGAGTTGTCAGATCTTGCAATTCTTGAGCAGTCGGGAATTCATGACAAAAGTTGTGAGCTGTTCAAAATATTGTTCACAAACTCACGATTCCAAAACTTCGTGACCTACATATGCAGCGGACCGGAACGATTTGAACATGTTTGAAAGTGGGTCACCCAAGGATCATTCCTGTGAAGTTTGGTGAAATTCTGCCCAGCGGTTAAGGAGGAGATGTGCTTTGAATGAAAATATTGACACACGACGCACGACGACGTTTACATTCTATATAAACTATTCAAAGTAAATTACCCTTCAAAATTGTAACAAAATCGTCGTCGCCTTTTTTCACTGATCGTGTGAATATAAGATTTTTTGTGTCGCCTGAAAACTCGACATAAAGGGGCTACTTATGGTGGCGTCGGCGGCGGCGGGGGCGTTGTTTGCGGCGTCAACGTAGGCGGCGGAATCCTCTTCAGTTTGTGCAGACAATAACTTGAGAAGTTTGTGTGCTATTATTATTAAACTTTATGAAAGTGTAAATAGGCATAAAAGGAAGATTAAGTTCGATTTTCGGCATGATTGCTCTTATCGTACTTGAGTTATGCCCCTTTTCAAAAAAAAGTTCAAATAAGGCTTTTGCAGTCAATAACAGTTTTTGTTCAATCAATATGAAACTTTATAGAAGTGTAAGTAGTCAAAAAAGGAAGGTGAATTTCGGTTTTTGGCATAATTTCTCATACCATACTTAAGTTATGCCCCGTCAGTTGACACATCCGACTCATGGACTTCTAGTTTCATATTAGTAAGTATTATAAATATGATGGAGAAAAATGCGAAATAACTTGAAATTAGGAAGAGCAGTATATCAAAGTAGAGACGACACATTTAACTATCGGAAGAATTAACACAACGGTGGCACCGAGGTGACATGCACTACTCGTTTTGTTTATCTCGTTCCTACGAGATGCTAACTCGAAGGAACGAGATACTAAACTAGAAGGAACGAGTTAAGTATGTCGAAGGAACGAGATACAAACTCGTGGAAACGAAATACTATCTCAAGGGAACAAGATACTAACTCTTGGGAACTCTAACTCTTCCATTCTGACAAGGGTCCGTTTTGTTTTCTGATCGTTTTGATTTGTAACCGAATTGATTTGGGGACATTTTGACAAGTGACTATATCGATTTGTTACCGTTTTTACTTGTGACAGAATTGACTTTTCACAAGCGACCGTATTGATCAGTGACCGTTTTGACTTGTTACCGAAATGATTTGGGGCCATTTTGACAAGTGACCGTATTAATTTGTGACCGTTTTGACTTGTGACAGAATTGACTTATGGGCTTTTTCATAAGTGACGTATTGATAAGTGGCCGTTTTGACTTGTGACCGAATTGATTTAGGGCCTTTTTCACAAGTGACCGTATTGTTGTACGACCGTTTTCACTTGTGACCGAAATGATTTTGGGACGTAATGACAAGAGACGGTAATGTTTAATGACCATTTTGACTTGTGACCGAATTGATTTGGGGCCATTTTGACAAGTGACAGTATTGATTAGTGACCGTTTTGACTTGTGGAAGTCCACATTTGGGGCCATTTGACCAGTGAACGTATTGTTTTATGGCCTTTATTACTTGTGGCAGAATTGATTTGGGGTCTTTTTCAGAAGCGATTGTATCCTTTTGTCACCGTTTTCACTTGGGACCGAACTGATTTGTGGCCTTTTTCACAAGTGACCGAATTGTTTTGTGACCGTTTTGACTTGTGATCGAAATGATTTTCGGGCATAATGACAGGAGCCCGTATTGATTTGTGACCGTTTTGACTTGCGACCGTATTGATTTTGGGCCAATTTGAAGTGTCCGTATAGATTAGTGACCGTGTTGACTTGTGACCGAATTGGGGTCGTTTTACTTATTACTGAATTGATTTGGGGCCATTTTGACAAGTGACCGTTTGGTTGTGTGACCGTTTTCATTTGTTACCGAATTGATTTGTAGCCATTTTGCCAAGTGACCGCATTGATTAGTGACCGTTTTGACTTGTGACCGAATTGATATTGAGCTATTTTGGCAATAGACAGTAATGACAAGAGACGGTATTGTTTAGTGACCGTTTTAAGTTGTGACCGAAATGAATTGGAGGCATTTTGACAAGTGACCGTTTTGACTTGTAACCGATTTGATTTGGAGCCTTTGTCACAAGTGACCATATTGTTTTGCGACCGTTTTGACTTGTGACCGAAATGTCTTTGGAAGGTAATGACAAGAGACAGCTGTTTAGTGACCATTTTGACTTGTGACCGAATTAATATGGAGCCATTTTGACAAATGACAGTATTGATTAGTGACCGTTTTGACATGTGATTGAATTGATTTGGGGCTATTTTGATAAGTGAACGTAATGAATTGGGGCCTTTTTCACAAAAGACCGTATTGATTTGTGACCGTTCTGACTTGTGATCGATTTGATTTTCGGGCATTTTTACAAGAGACCGTATTGATTTGTGACAGGGTTTGACATGTGACCGAATGATTTTGGGTCAGTTTGACAAGTGACCGTATTGATTAGTGACCGTTTTCACATGTGATTGAATTGATTTGAGGCTATTTTGATAAGTGAACGTAATGAATTGGGGCCGTTTTCACAAAAGACCGTATTGATTAGTGACCGTTTTCACATGTGATTGATTTGTGACCGTTTTGACTTGTGATCGAATTGATTTTCGGGCATTATGACAAGAGACCGTATTGACTTGTGACCATTTTGACTTGTGACCGAATTATTTTGGGTCATTTTGACAAGTGACCGTATTGATTAGTGACCGTTTCGAATTTTAACCAATTGATTTTTTTTTCGGGTCTATTTCACAAGTGACCGTATTGTTTTGTGACCGTTTTTATTTGGGACCGAAATCAATTGGAGGCATTTTGACAAGTGACCGTTTTGACTTGTGACCGTTTTGACTTGTGATCGAATTGATTTTCGGTCATTATGACAAGATACCGTATTGATTAGTGACCGTTTTGACTTGTGACCAAATTGCTTTAGGGCCTTTTTCACACATAACCGTATTGATTAGTGACCGTTTTGACTTGTGACCGAAATGATTTTGGGCCATTTTGACAAGTGACCGTATTAATTTGTGACCCTTTTCACTTGTGACAGAATTGAATTATGGGCTTTTTCATAAGTGACCATATTGATCAGTGACCGTTTTGACTTGTGACCGAATTGATGTAGGGCCTTTTTCACAAGTGACCTTATTGTTTTACGACTGTTTTGACTTGTGACCTAAATGATTTTGGGACGTAATGACAAGAGATCGTTTTGACTTGTGACAGAATTGATTTAGGGGCTTTTTGACAAGTGACCGTATTGATCAGTGACCATTTTGTCTAGTGACCGAATTGATTTTGGGCCAATTTGATTAGTGACCGTATCGATTAGTGACCGAATTGATTTGAGGCCATTTTGAAAAGTGACCGTATTGATTAGTGACCGTGTTGACTTATGGCCGAATTGATTTGGGGCCATTTTGACAAGTGACCGTATTGTTTTGTGACCGTTTTCACTTGTTACCTAATTGATTTGTGGCCATTTTGACATGATATCGTGTTGACAAGTGACCGTAAAACTTAGTGACCGAATTGATTTGGGGCCATTTTGACAAGTGACAGTATTGATTAGTGACCGTTTTGTTTTGACCAGAGACATTTTGACATTCTTTATGCATTTTTAATTACAAAAATCATATTACACAACATGAACTTCATCACTGCATGATACACATGACATTAATACCAATAATTAGTAACAGTAAAAGGCAGCATTTATCATAAAAAAAAAATGCTAACACTTAAACACAGTACGTCAGATATCGCTGGGCAGTGGCCACATTATATGTATAATAGCATGTTTAACAAGGATATCTGTAAAGCTGATGGATGCTCCCCAATGCGCTTTGTCAAGCAAAATAAATGCAATGAGAAGGGCAAATATATTAAAATGACTAAAAATCAATTGAAATGATTACTGTATTTCTGAAGTCCCATAACTCCAAGAATAAAATCATAGAAGAGAAACATACTGCTAATATGCACACCTCCTCTTGGCAAGAAGCTTCCCATGAAAGTTTACTGAAATCAGGCCAGTAGTTGCTGAGAAATAGCACGGACAAGAAAGTCAAGATTAGTGCATTATATACTGATTTCAGAAATCTTCAAAGTCCCATAACTCTTAGAAAAATCATTGAAGCAGAACTTCCTGGTAGTATGCACACCTCCTCTTGGTAATAAAGTTTCCCATAAAGTTTCGTTGAATTCCAGCTAGTAGTTGCTGAGAAATAGCGCGGACAAGAAAGTGAAGAATTGTGCACTATATACTGATTTCAGAAATCTTCAAAGCCCCATAACTCTGAGGAAAATCATTAAAGCGGAACGTCAAGGTAATATGCACACCTCCTCTTGGTAATGAAGATTCCCATGAAGTTTCGTTGAATTACGGCCAGAAGTTGCTGAGAAATACTCCCGACATGAAAGTCAAGAATTGTGCACTACAGTACTTCTAGGTGTTATATGTGGCAATACTTATTTATATTATATATAACAACTACGAGATTATATATACCGTCATTTTGTATGGTAAAACACTTCAATATCACTTGTTTTAAAGTATAAGTAAAATAATCATACACTTCAAAACACACTTCAGTTGTTAAAAGATTGGCAACAAGACAATTTTTTGTGCTAGATCCCAAATAGAACAAGGATATCAGTAAAACTGATGGATGCTGCCAATGCGCTTTGCCAAGTAATAGTAATGCAATCAGAAGGGCAAAAAATAACACTAGAAGTGTAGGACCAAATATGCTGTCAAAACTGTATTTAAGCATGAAACATACCGTAGAAATAAGTATTACTGAATTTGGGTGGTTTGTACTTTAGCGGTCCCCGGAAATTCTAAATGTAAACAACGTTTTGCGCATGCGTTGACGTTGCTATGCATGACTTGTCTTGTTCCAGCCGGCCGCCATTTTTTTCTCGATTCGTAATGTTTTTCTCGGAAAAATATCATTGTTTTGAAGCAAAACAGGATGAAAATATGAGCTACGCAATTGATTTGGGGCTATTTTGATAAGTGAACGTAATGAATTGGGGCCTTTTTCACAAAAGACCGTATTGATTGGTGACCGTTCTGACTTGTGATCGATTTTATTTTCGGGCATTTTTACAAGAGACCGTATTGATTTGTCACAGGCTTTGACATGTGACCGAATGATTTTGGGTCAGTTTGACAAGTGACCGTATTGATTAGTGACCGTTTTCACATGTGATTGATTTGTGACCATATTGACATGTGACCGAATTATTTTGGGTCATTTTGACAAGTGACCGTATTGATTAGTGACCGTTTCGAATTTTAACCAACTGATTTTTTTTTCGGGTCTATTTCACAAGTGACCGTATTGTTTTGTGACCGTTTTTATTTGGGACCGAAATCAATTGGAGGCATTTTGACAAGTGACCGTTTTGACTTGTGACCGTTTTGACTTGTGATCGAATTGATTTTCGGTCATTATGACAAGATACCGTATTGATTAATGACCGTTTTGACTTGTGACCAAATTGCTTTAGGGCCTTTTTCACACATAACCGTATGATTATTGACCGTTTTGACTTGTGACCGAAATGATTTTGGGCCATTTTGACAAGTGACCGTATTAATTTGTGACCGTTTTGACTTGTGACAGAATTGACTTATGGGCTTTTTCATAAGTGACCATATTGATCAGTGACCGTTTTGACTTGTGACCGAATTGATTTAGGGCCTTTTTCACAAGTGACCTTATTGTTTTACGACTGTTTTGACTTATGACCTAAATGATTTTGGGACGTAATGACAAGAGACGGTAATGTTTAGTGACCGTTTTTGATTGTGACAGAATTGATTTTGGGCCATTTTCACAAGTGACTGTATTGTTTTGTGACCGTTATGACTTTGGAACGAACTAATATGGGGCTTTTTCTTAAGCGACCGTATTGATTAGTGACCGTTTTGAATTATGACTGAATTGATTTGGGGCCATTTTGACAAGTGAACGTATTGTTTTGTGACCGTTTTGACTTGTTACCGAATTGATTTGTATCCATTTTGACAAGTGACAGAATTTATTGTGGCCGTTTTGACTTGTGACAGAATTAATTAAGGGGCTTTTTCACAAGTGACCGATCAGTGACCGTTTTGACTTGCGATCGAATAGATTTTGGGCCATTTTGACAACAGACAGTATTGATATGTGATCGTTTTAACTTGCGATCGAATTGATTTTGGGCCATTTTGACACAGACCGTATTGATTAATAACCGTTTTGACTTCTGACCCATTGATTTTCGGCCATTTTGTGACCGCTTTGACTTGCGATCGAATTTGTTTTGGGCCATTTTGACAAGAGACTGTATTAATAAGTGATCGTTTTAACTTGCGACGGAATAAATTTTGGGCCATTTTGACAAGAGACCGTAACGGTTAAGGACCGTTTTGTCTTGTGACCTAATTGATTTTGGGCCATTTTGACAAGAGGCCTTATTGATAAGTGATCTTTGGACTTGTGGCCAAATTAATTTGGGGCCTTTTTGACACGCGACAGTATTGATTAGTGACCGTTTTGACATGTGATCGAATTGATTTAGGGCTATTTTGATAAGTGAACGTAATGATTTGGGGCCTTTTTCACAAAAAACCGTATTGATTTGTGACCGTTTTGACTTGTGATCGATTTGATTTTCGGGCATTTTTACAAGAGACCGTATTAATTTGTTACAGGTTTTGACTTGTGACCGAATGATTTTGGGTCAGTTTGTCATGTGACCGTGTTGATTAGTGACCGTTTTCACATGTGATTTATTTTTTTGACCGTTTTGACTTGTGGTCGAATTGATTTTCGGGCATTATGACAAGTGACCGTATTGTTTAGTGACGGTTTTGACTTGTGACAGAATTGACTTATGGGCTTTTTTCACAAGCGACCGTTTTGACTTGTGACCGATTTAATTTGGGGCCTTTCTAACAAGTGACCGCATTGTTTTGCGACCGTTTTTACTTGTGACCGAAATGATTTTGGGACGTAATGACAAGAGACAGCTGTTTAGTGACCATTTTGACTGGTGACCGAATTGATTTGGGGCCATTTTGACAAGTGACAGTATTGATTAGTGACCATTTTACTTGTGGACTTGTGACCGAATTGATTTGGGGCCATTTTGACAAGTGAACGTATTGATTAATGGCCGTTATTACTTGTGGCCGAATTGATTTGGGGCCTTTTTCAGAAGTGACTGTATTTTTTTGTCACCGTTTTGACTTGGGACCGAACTGATTTGTGGCCTTTTTCACAAGTGACCGAATTGTTTTGTGACCGTTTTGACCTGTGATCGAATTGATTTTCGGGCATTATGACAGGAGCCCGTTTTGATTTGTGACCGTTTTGACTTGCGACCTAATTGATTTTGGGCCAATTTGAAAAGTGACCATATAGATTAGTGACCGTGTTGACTTGTGACCGAATTGGGGTCGTTTTACTTATGACTGAATTGATTTGGGGCCATTTTGACAAGTGACCGTTTTGTTTTGTGACCCTTTGCATATGTTACCGAATTGATTTGTAGCCATTTGCCAAGTGACCGCATTGATTAGTGACCGTTTTGACTTATGACCGAATTGATATCGGGCCATTTTGGCAATAGACATTAATGACAAGAGACGGTATTGTTTAGTGACCATTTTAACTTGTGACCGAAATGAATTGGAGGCATTTTGACAAGTGACCGTTTTGACTTGTAACCGATTTGATTTGGGGCCTTTGTCACAAGTGACCATATTGTTTTGCGACCGTTTTGACTTGTGACCGAAATGACTTTGGAACGTAATGACAAGAGACAGCTGTTTAGTGACCATTTTGACTTGTGACCGAATTAATATGGAGCCATTTTGACAAATGACAGTATTGATTAGTGACTGTTTTGACATGTGATTGAATTGATTTGGGGCTATTTTGATAAGTGAACGTAATGAATTGGGGACTTTTTCACAAAAGACCGTATTGATTTGTGACCGTTCTGACTTGTGATCGATTTGATTTTCGGGCATTTTTACAAGAGACTGTATTAATTTGTGACAGGTTTTGACTTGTGACCGAATGATTTTGGGTCAGTTTGTCATGTGACCGTGTTGATTAGTGACCGTTTTCACATGTGATTGATTTTTGTGACCGTTTTGACTTGTGGTCGAATTGATTTTCGGGCATTATGATAAGAGACCGTATTGAGTTTTGAATATTTGGACTTGTGACCGAATTATTTTGGGTCATTTTGACAAGTGACCGTATTGATTAGTGACCGTTTCGACTTTTAACAAAATTGATTTGGGGTCTATTTCACAAGTGACCGTATTGTTTTGTGACCGTTTTGAATTGGGACTGAATTGATTTGGGGCTTTTTCTCAATTGAACGTTTTGTTTTTTGACCGTTTTGACCTGTGATCGAATTGATTTTCGGGCATTATGACAGGAGACCTATTGATTTGTGACCGTTTTGACTTGCGACCGAATTGATTTTGGGCCAATTTGAAAAGTGACCTTATAGATTAGTGACCGTGTTGACTTGTGACCGAATTGGGGCCGTTTTACTTATGACTGAATTGATTTGGGGCCATTTTGACAAGTGACCGTTATGTTTTGTGACCGTTTTCATTTGTTACCGAAATGATTTGTAGCCATTTTGCCAAATGACCGCATTGATTAGTGACCGTTTTGACTTGTGACCGAATTGATATTGGGCCATTTTGGCAATAGACAGTAATGACAAGAGACGTTATTGTTTAGTGACCGTTTTAACTTGTGACCGAAATCAATTGGAGGCATTTTGACAAGTGACCGTTTTGACTTGTGACCGTTTTGACTTGTGATCGAATTGATTTTCGGTCATTATGACAAGATACCGTATTGATTTGTGACCGTTTTGACTTGTGACCAAATTGATTTAGGGCCTTTTTCACACATAACCGTATTGATTAGTGACCGTTTTGACTTGTGAACGAAATGATTTTGGGCCATTTTGACAAGTGACCGTATTAATTTGTGACCGTTTTGACTTGTGACTGAATTGACTTATGGGCTTTTTCATAAGTGACCATATTGATCAGTGACCGTTTTGACTTGTGACCGAATTGATTTAGGGCCTTTTTCACAAGTGACCTTATTGTTTTACGACTGTTTTGACTTGTGACCTAAATGATTTTGGGACGTAATGACAAGAGACGGTAATGTTTAGTGACCGTTTTTGCTTGTGACAGAATTGATTTTGGGCCATTTTCACAAGTGACTGTATGGTTTTGTGACCGTTATGACTTTGGAACGAACTAATATGGGGCCTTTTTCTTAAGCGACCGTATTGAATAGTGACCGTTTTGAATTATGACTGAATTGATTTGGGGCCATTTTGACAAGTGAACGTATTGTTTTGTGACCGTTTTGACTTGTTACCGAATTGATTTGTATCCATTTTGACAAGTGACCGTATTGATTAGTGGCCGTTTTGACTTGTGACAGAATTAATTAAGGGACTTTTTCACAAGTGACCGATCAGTGACAGTTTTGACTTGCGATCGAATTGATTTTGGGCCATTTTGACAACAGACAGTATTGATATGTGATCGTTTTAACTTGCGATCGAATTGATTTTGGGCCATTTTGACACAGACCGTATTGATTAATAACCGTTTTGACTTCTGACCCATTGATTTTCGGCCATTTTGTGACCGCTTTGACTTGCGATCGAATTAGTTTTGGGCCATTTTGACAAGAGACTGTATTAATAAGTGATCGTTTTAACTTGCGACGGAATAAATTTTGGGCCATTTTGACAAGAGACCGTAACGGTTAAGGACCGTTTTGTCTTGTGACCTAATTGATTTAGGGCCTTTTTCACACATAACCGTTTTGATTAGTGACCGTTTTGACTTGTGAACGAAATGATTTTGGGCCATTTCAACAAGTGACCGTATTAATTTGTGACCGTTTTGACTTGTGACAGAATTGACTTATGGGTTTTTTCATAAGTGACCTTATTGATCAGTGACCCTTTTGACTTGTGACCGAATTGATTTAGGGCCTTTTTCACAAGTGACCTTATTGTTTTACGACTGTTTTGACTTGTGACCTAAATGATTTTGGGACGTAATGACTTTGGAACGAACTAATATGGGGCCTTTTTCTTAAGCGACCGTATTGTTTTTTGAGCGTTTTGAATCGAATTGATTTTCGGGTATTATGACAAGACAATGCATTCATTTGTGACCGTTTTGACTTCAGACCGAATGATGTTGGGTTCTTTTGACAAGTGACCGTATTGATTAGTGACCGTTTTGAATTATGACTGAATTGATTTGGGGCCATTTTGACAAGTGAACGTATTGTTTTGTGACCGTTTTGACTTGTTACCGAATTGATTTGTATCCATTTTGACAAGTGACAGAATTGATTAGTGGCCGTTTTGACTTGTGACAGAATTAATAAAGGGGCTTTTACACAAGTGACCGATCAGTGACCGTTTTGACTTGCGATCGAATTGATTTTGGGCCATTTTGACAACAGACAGTATTGATATGTGATCGTTTTAACTTGCGATCGAATTGATTTTGGGCCATTTTGACACAGACCGTATTGATTAATAACCGTTTTGACTTCTGACCCATTGATTTTCGGCCATTTTGTGACCGCTTTGACTTGCGATCGAATTAGTTTTGGGCCATTTTGACAAGAGACTGTATTAATAACTGATCGTTTTTACTTGCGACGGAATAAATTTTGGGCCATTTTGACAAGAGACCGTAACGGTTAAGGACCGTTTTGTCATGAGACCTAATTGATTTTGGGCCATTTTGACAAGAGGCCTTATTGATAAGTGATCTTTGGACTTGTGGCCAAATTAATTTGGGGCCTTTTTGACACGCCACAGTATTGATTAGTGACCGTTTTGACATGTGATCGAATTGCTTTAGGGCTATTTTGATAAGTGAACGTAATGATTTGGGGGCTTTTTCACAAAAAACCGTATTGATTTGTGACCGTTTTGACTTGTGATCGATTTAATTTTCGGGCATTTTTACAAGAGACCGTATTAATTTGTTACAGATTTTGACTTGTGACCGAATGATTTTGGGTCAGTTTGTCATGTGACCGTGTTGATTAGTGACCGTTTTCACATGTGATTGATTTGTGACCGTTTTGACTTGTGGTTGAATTGATTTTCGGGCATTATGTGATTGATTTGTGACCGTTTTGACTTGTGGTCGAATTTATTTTCGGGCATTATGACAAGTGACCGTATTGAGTTTTGACCATTTGGACTTGTGACCGAATGATTTTGGGTCATTTTGACAAGTGACCGTAATGATTAGTGACCGTTTCGAATTTTAACCAAATTGATTTGGGGTCTATTTCACAAGTGACCGTATTGTTTTGTGACCGTTTTGAATTGGGACTGAATTGATTTGGGGCTTTTTCTCAATTGAACGTTTTGTTTTATGACCGTTTTGACTTGTGATCGAATTGATTTTCGGTCAATATGATAAGAGACCGTATTGATTAGTGACCGTTTTGACTTGTGACCAAATTGATTTAGTGTCTTTTTCACACATAACCGTATTGATTAGTGACCGTTTTGACTTGTGACCGAAATGATTTTAGGTCATTTTGACAAGTGACCGTATTGATTAGTGACCGTTTCGAATTTAACCTATTGATTTTTTTTTCGGGTCTATTTCACAAGTGACCGTATTGTTTTGTGACCGTTTTTATTTGGGACCGAAATCAATTGGAGGCATTTTGACAAGTGACCGTTTTGACTTGTGACCGATTTGACTTGTGATCGAATTGATTTTCGGTCATTATGACAAGATACCGTATTGATTAGTGACCGTTTTGACTTGTGACCAAATTGATTTAGGGCCTTTTTCACACATAACCGTATTGATTAGTGACCGTTTTGACTTGTGACCGAAATGATTTTGGGCCATTTTGACAAGTGACCGTATTAATTTGTGACCGTTTTGACTTGTGACAGAACTGACTTATGGGCTTTTTCATAAGTGACCATATTGATCAGTGACCCTTTTGACTTGTGACCGAATTGATTTAGGGCCTTTTTCACAAGTGACCTTATTGTTTTACGACTGTTTTGACTTGTGACCTAAATGATTTTGGGACGTAATGACAAGAGACGGTAATGTTTAGTGACCGTTTTTGCTTGTGACAGAATTGATTTTGGGCCATTTTCACAAGTGACTGTATTGTTTTGTGACCGTTATGACTTTGGAACGAATTAATATGGGGCCTTTTTCTTAAGCGACCGTATTGATTAGTGACCGTTTTGAATTATGACTGAATTGATTTGGGGCCATTTTGACAAGTGAACGTATTGTTTTGTGACCGTTTTGACTTGTTACCGAATTGATTTGTATCCATTTTGACAAGTGACAGAATTGATTAGTGGCCGTTTTGACTTGTGACAGAATTAATTAAGGGGCTTTTTCACAAGTGACCGATCAGTGACCGTTTTGACTTGCGATTGAATTGATTTTGGGCCATTTTGACAACAGACAGTATTGATATGTGATCGTTTTAACTTGCGATCGAATTGATTTTGGGCCATTTTGACACAGACCGTATTGATTAATAACCGTTTTGACTTCTGACCCATTGATTTTCGGCCATTTTGTGACCGCTTTGACTTGCGATCGAATTTGTTTTGGGCCATTTTGAATAGAGACTGTATTAATAAGTGATCGTTTTAACTTGCGACGGAATAAATTTTGGGCCATTTTGACAAGAGACCGTAACGGTTAAGGACCGTTTTGTCTTGTGACCTAATTGATTTTGGGCCATTTTGACAAGAGGCCTTATCGATAACTGATCTTTGGACTTGTGGCCAAATTAATTTGGGGCCTTTTTGACAAGTAACCGTATTGTTTTGTGACCGTTTTGACTTGTGGTCCAATTGATTTTGGGCCATTTTGACAAGAGACCGTATTGATTAGTGACCGTTTTGGCTTTGGAACGAATTGATTTGGGGCCGTTTTAACAAGTGACAGAATTGATTTAGGGGACTTTTCACAAGTGCCAGTATTGATCAGTGACCGTTATGACTTGTGACCGATTTGATTTTGGGCCATTTTGACAAGTGACCGTATTGTTTAGTGACCGTTTTGACTTGTGACAGAATTGACTTATGGGCTTTTTTCACAAGCGACCGTTTTGACTTGTGACCGATTTAATTTGGGGCCTTTCTAACAAGTGACCGCCTTGTTTTGCGACCGTTTTTACTTGTGACCGAAATGATTTTGGGACGTAATGACAAGAGACAGCTGTTTAGTGACCATTTTGACTGGTGACCGAATTCATTTGGGGCCATTTTGACAAGTGACAGTATTGATTAGGGACCGTTTTACTTGTGGACTTGTGACCGAATTGATTTGGGGCCATTTTGACAAGTGAACGTATTGATTAATGGCCGTTATTACTTGTGGCCGAATTGATTTGGGGCCTTTTTCAGAAGTGACTGTATTTTTTTGTCACCGTTTTGACTTGGGTCTGAACTGATTTGTGGCCTTTTTCACAAGTGACCGAATTGTTTTGTGACCGTTTTGACCTGTGATCGAATTGATTTTCGGGCATTATGACAGGAGCCCGTTTTGATTTGTGACCGTTTTGACTTGCGACCGAATTGATTTTGGGCCAATTTGAAAAGTGACCATATTGATTAGTGACCGTGTTGACTTGTGACCGAATTGGGGTCGTTTTACTTATGACTGAATTGATTTGGGGCCATTTTAGCAAGTGACCGTTTTGTTTTGTGACCGTTTGCATATGTTACCGAATTGATTTGTAGCCATTTGCCAAGTGACCGCATTGATTAGTGACCGTTTTGACTTGTGACCGAATTGATATTGGGCCATTTTGGCAATAGACAGTAATGACAAGAAACGGTATTGTTTAGTGACCGTTTTAACTTGTGACCGAAATGAATTGGAGGCATTTTGACAAGTGACCGTTTTGACTTGTAACCGATTTGATTTGGGGCTTTTGTCACAAGTGTCCATATTGTTTTGCGACCGTTTTGACTTGTGACCGAAATGACTTTGGAACGTAATGACAAGAGACAGCTGTTTAGTGACCATTTTGACTTGTGACCGAATTAATATGGAGCCATTTTGACAAATGACAGTATTGATTAGTGACCGTTTTGACATGTGATTGAATTGATTTGGGGCTATTTTGATAAGTGAACGTAATGAATTGGGGCCTTTTTCACAAAAGACCGTATTGATTTGTGACCGTTCTGACTTGTGATCGATTTGATTTTCGGGCATTTTTACAAGAGACCGTATTGATTTGTGACAGGCTTTGACATGTGACCGAATGATTTTGGGTCAGTTTGACAAGTGACCGTATTGATTAGTGACCGTTTTCACATGTGATTGATTTGTGACCGTTTAAACTGGTGATCGAATTGATTTTCGGGCAATATGACAAGAGACCGTATTGATTTGTGACCGTTTCGAATTTTAACCAATTGATTTTTTTTTCGGGTCTATTTCACAAGTGACCGTATTGTTTTGTGACCGTTTTTAATTGGGACTGAATTGATTTGGGGTATTTCTCAATTGAACGTTTAGTTTTTTGACCGTTTTGACCTGTGATCGAATTGATTTTCGGGCATTATGACAGGAGACCTATTGATTTGTGACCGTTTTGACTTGCGACCGAATTGATTTTGGGCCATTTTGAAAAGTGACCTTATAGATTAGTGACCGTGTTGACTTGTGACCGAATTGGGGCCGTTTTACTTATGACTGAATTGATTTGGGGTCACTTTGACAAGTGACCGTTTTGTTTTGTGACCGTTTTCATTTGTTACCGAAATGATTTGTAGCCATTTTGCCAAGTAACCGCATTGATTAGTGACCGTTTTGACTTGTGACCGAATTGATATTGGGCCATTTTGGCAATAGACAGTAATGACAAGAGACGTTATTGTTTAGTGACCGTTTTAACTTGTGACCGAAATGAATTGGAGGCATTTTGACAAGTGACCGTTTTGACTTGTGACCGTTTTGACTTGTGATCGATTTGATTTTCGGTCATTATGGCAAGATACCGTATTGATTTGTGACCGTTTTGACTTGTGACCAAATTGATTTGGGTTCTTTTTCACACATAACCGTATTGATTAGTGACCGTTTTGACTTGTGAACGAAATGATTTTGGGCCATTTTGACAAGTGACCGTATTAATTTGTGACCGTTTTGACTTGTGACTGAATTGACTTATGGGCTTTTTCATAAGTGACCATATTGATCAGTGACCGTTTTGACTTGTGACCGAATTGATTTAGGGCCTTTTTCACAAGTGACCTTATTGTTTTACGACTGTTTTGACTTGTGACCTAAATGATTTTGGGACGTAATGACAAGAGACGGTAATGTTTAGTGACCGTTTTTGCTTGTGACAGAATTGATTTTGGGCCATTTTCACAAGTGACTGTATGGTTTTGTGACCGTTATGACTTTGGAACGAACTAATATGGGGCCTTTTTCTTAAGCGACCGTATTGAATAGTGACCGTTTTGAATTATGACTGAATTGATTTGGGGCCATTTTGACAAGTGAACGTATTGTTTTGTGACCGTTTTGACTTGTTACCGAATTGATTTGTATCCATTTTGACAAGTGACCGTATTGATTAGTGGCCGTTTTGACTTGTGACAGAATTAATTAAGGGGCTTTTTCACAAGTGACCGATCAGTGACCGTTTTGACTTGCGATCGAATTGATTTTGGGCCATTTTGACAACAGACAGTATTGATATGTGATCGTTTTAACTTGCGATCGAATTGATTTTGGGCCATTTTGACACAGACCGTATTGATTAATAACCGTTTTGACTTCTGACCCATTGATTTTCGGCCATTTTGTGACCGCTTTGACTTGCGATCGAATTAGTTTTGGGCCATTTTGACAAGAGACTGTATTAATAAGTGATCGTTTTAACTTGCGACGGAATAAATTTTGGGCCATTTTGACAAGAGACCGTAACGGTTAAGGACCGTTTTGTCTTGTGACCTAATTGATTTAGGGCCTTTTTCACACATAACCGTATTGATTAGTGACCGTTTTGACTTGTGAACGAAATGATTTTGGGCCATTTCAACAAGTGACCGTATTAATTTGTGACCGTTTTGACTTGTGACAGAATTGACTTATGGGTTTTTTCATAAGTGACCTTATTGATCAGTGACCCTTTTGACTTGTGACCGAATTGATTTAGGGCCTTTTTCACAAGTGACCTTATTGTTTTACGACTGTTTTGACTTGTGACCTAAATGATTTTGGGACGTAATGACTTTGGAACGAACTAATATGGGGCCTTTTTCTTAAGCGACCGTATTGTTTTTTGAGCGTTTTGAATCGAATTGATTTTCGGGTATTATGACAAGACAATGCATTCATTTGTGACCGTTTTGACTTCAGACCGAATGATGTTGGGTTCTTTTGACAAGTGACCGTATTGATTAGTGACCGTTTTGAATTATGACTGAATTGATTTGGGGCCATTTTGACAAGTGAACGTATTGTTTTGTGACCGTTTTGACTTGTTACCGAATTGATTTGTATCCATTTTGACAAGTGACAGAATTGATTAGTGGCCGTTTTGACTTGTGACAGAATTAATAAAGGGGCTTTTACACAAGTGACCGATCAGTGACCGTTTTGACTTGCGATCGAATTGATTTTGGGCCATTTTGACAACAGACAGTATTGATATGTGATCGTTTTAACTTGCGATCGAATTGATTTTGGGCCATTTTGACACAGACCGTATTGATTAATAACCGTTTTGACTTCTGACCCATTGATTTTCGGCCATTTTGTGACCGCTTTGACTTGCGATCGAATTAGTTTTGGGCCATTTTGACAAGAGACTGTATTAATAACTGATCGTTTTTACTTGCGACGGAATAAATTTTGGGCCATTTTGACAAGAGACCGTAACGGTTAAGGACCGTTTTGTCATGAGACCTAATTGATTTTGGGCCATTTTGACAAGAGGCCTTATTGATAAGTGATCTTTGGACTTGTGGCCAAATTAATTTGGGGCCTTTTTGACACGCCACAGTATTGATTAGTGACCGTTTTGACATGTGATCGAATTGCTTTAGGGCTATTTTGATAAGTGAACGTAATGATTTGGGGGCTTTTTCACAAAAAACCGTATTGATTTGTGACCGTTTTGACTTGTGATCGATTTAATTTTCGGGCATTTTTACAAGAGACCGTATTAATTTGTTACAGATTTTGACTTGTGACCGAATGATTTTGGGTCAGTTTGTCATGTGAGTGTGATGATTAGTGACCGTTTTCACATGTGATTGATTTGTGACCGTTTTGACTTGTGGTTGAATTGATTTTCGGGCATTATGTGATTGATTTGTGACCGTTTTGACTTGTGGTCGAATTTATTTTCGGGCATTATGACAAGTGACCGTATTGAGTTTTGACCATTTGGACTTGTGACCGAATGATTTTGGGTCATTTTGACAAGTGACCGTAATGATTAGTGACCGTTTCGAATTTTAACCAAATTGATTTGGGGTCTATTTCACAAGTGACCGTATTGTTTTGTGACCGTTTTGAATTGGGACTGAATTGATTTGGGGCTTTTTCTCAATTGAACGTTTTGTTTTATGACCGTTTTGACTTGTGATCGAATTGATTTTCGGTCAATATGATAAGAGACCGTATTGATTAGTGACCGTTTTGACTTGTGACCAAATTGATTTAGTGTCTTTTTCACACATAACCGTATTGATTAGTGACCGTTTTGACTTGTGACCGAAATGATTTTAGGTCATTTTGACAAGTGACCGTATTGATTAGTGACCGTTTCGAATTTAACCTATTGATTTTTTTTTCGGGTCTATTTCACAAGTGACCGTATTGTTTTGTGACCGTTTTTATTTGGGACCGAAATCAATTGGAGGCATTTTGACAAGTGACCGTTTTGACTTGTGACCGATTTGACTTGTGATCGAATTGATTTTCGGTCATTATGACAAGATACCGTATTGATTAGTGACCGTTTTGACTTGTGACCAAATTGATTTAGGGCCTTTTTCACACATAACCGTATTGATTAGTGACCGTTTTGACTTGTGACCGAAATGATTTTGGGCCATTTTGACAAGTGACCGTATTAATTTGTGACCGTTTTGACTTGTGACAGAACTGACTTATGGGCTTTTTCATAAGTGACCATATTGATCAGTGACCCTTTTGACTTGTGACCGAATTGATTTAGGGCCTTTTTCACAAGTGACCTTATTGTTTTACGACTGTTTTGACTTGTGACCTAAATGATTTTGGGACGTAATGACAAGAGACGGTAATGTTTAGTGACCGTTTTTGCTTGTGACAGAATTGATTTTGGGCCATTTTCACAAGTGACTGTATTGTTTTGTGACCGTTATGACTTTGGAACGAATTAATATGGGGCCTTTTTCTTAAGCGACCGTATTGATTAGTGACCGTTTTGAATTATGACTGAATTGATTTGGGGCCATTTTGACAAGTGAACGTATTGTTTTGTGACCGTTTTGACTTGTTACCGAATTGATTTGTATCCATTTTGACAAGTGACAGAATTGATTAGTGGCCGTTTTGACTTGTGACAGAATTAATTAAGGGGCTTTTTCACAAGTGACCGATCAGTGACCGTTTTGACTTGCGATTGAATTGATTTTGGGCCATTTTGACAACAGACAGTATTGATATGTGATCGTTTTAACTTGCGATCGAATTGATTTTGGGCCATTTTGACACAGACCGTATTGATTAATAACCGTTTTGACTTCTGACCCATTGATTTTCGGCCATTTTGTGACCGCTTTGACTTGCGATCGAATTTGTTTTGGGCCATTTTGAATAGAGACTGTATTAATAAGTGATCGTTTTAACTTCCGACGGAATAAATTTTGGGCCATTTTGACAAGAGACCGTAACGGTTAAGGACCGTTTTGTCTTGTGACCTAATTGATTTTGGGCCATTTTGACAAGAGGCCTTATCGATAACTGATCTTTGGACTTGTGGCCAAATTAATTTGGGGCCTTTTTGACAAGTAACCGTATTGTTTTGTGACCGTTTTGACTTGTGGTCCAATTGATTTTGGGCCATTTTGACAAGAGACCGTATTGATTAGTGACCGTTTTGGCTTTGGAACGAATTGATTTGGGGCCGTTTTAACAAGTGACAGAATTGATTTAGGGGACTTTTCACAAGTGCCAGTATTGATCAGTGACCGTTATGACTTGTGACCGATTTGATTTTGGGCCATTTTGACAAGTGACCGTATTGTTTAGTGACCGTTTTGACTTGTGACAGAATTGACTTATGGGCTTTTTTCACAAGCGACCGTTTTGACTTGTGACCGATTTAATTTGGGGCCTTTCTAACAAGTGACCGCCTTGTTTTGCGACCGTTTTTACTTGTGACCGAAATGATTTTGGGACGTAATGACAAGAGACAGCTGTTTAGTGACCATTTTGACTGGTGACCGAATTCATTTGGGGCCATTTTGACAAGTGACAGTATTGATTAGGGACCGTTTTACTTGTGGACTTGTGACCGAATTGATTTGGGGCCATTTTGACAAGTGAACGTATTGATTAATGGCCGTTATTACTTGTGGCCGAATTGATTTGGGGCCTTTTTCAGAAGTGACTGTATTTTTTTGTCACCGTTTTGACTTGGGTCTGAACTGATTTGTGGCCTTTTTCACAAGTGACCGAATTGTTTTGTGACCGTTTTGACCTGTGATCGAATTGATTTTCGGGCATTATGACAGGAGCCCGTTTTGATTTGTGACCGTTTTGACTTGCGACCGAATTGATTTTGGGCCAATTTGAAAAGTGACCATATTGATTAGTGACCGTGTTGACTTGTGACCGAATTGGGGTCGTTTTACTTATGACTGAATTGATTTGGGGCCATTTTAGCAAGTGACCGTTTTGTTTTGTGACCGTTTGCATATGTTACCGAATTGATTTGTAGCCATTTGCCAAGTGACCGCATTGATTAGTGACCGTTTTGACTTGTGACCGAATTGATATTGGGCCATTTTGGCAATAGACAGTAATGACAAGAAACGGTATTGTTTAGTGACCGTTTTAACTTGTGACCGAAATGAATTGGAGGCATTTTGACAAGTGACCGTTTTGACTTGTAACCGATTTGATTTGGGGCTTTTGTCACAAGTGTCCATATTGTTTTGCGACCGTTTTGACTTGTGACCGAAATGACTTTGGAACGTAATGACAAGAGACAGCTGTTTAGTGACCATTTTGACTTGTGACCGAATTAATATGGAGCCATTTTGACAAATGACAGTATTGATTAGTGACCGTTTTGACATGTGATTGAATTGATTTGGGGCTATTTTGATAAGTGAACGTAATGAATTGGGGCCTTTTTCACAAAAGACCGTATTGATTTGTGACCGTTCTGACTTGTGATCGATTTGATTTTCGGGCATTTTTACAAGAGACCGTATTGATTTGTGACAGGCTTTGACATGTGACCGAATGATTTTGGGTCAGTTTGACAAGTGACCGTATTGATTAGTGACCGTTTTCACATGTGATTGATTTGTGACCGTTTAAACTGGTGATCGAATTGATTTTCGGGCAATATGACAAGAGACCGTATTGATTTGTGACCGTTTCGAATTTTAACCAATTGATTTTTTTTTCGGGTCTATTTCACAAGTGACCGTATTGTTTTGTGACCGTTTTTAATTGGGACTGAATTGATTTGGGGTATTTCTCAATTGAACGTTTAGTTTTTTGACCGTTTTGACCTGTGATCGAATTGATTTTCGGGCATTATGACAGGAGACCTATTGATTTGTGACCGTTTTGACTTGCGACCGAATTGATTTTGGGCCATTTTGAAAAGTGACCTTATAGATTAGTGACCGTGTTGACTTGTGACCGAATTGGGGCCGTTTTACTTATGACTGAATTGATTTGGGGTCACTTTGACAAGTGACCGTTTTGTTTTGTGACCGTTTTCATTTGTTACCGAAATGATTTGTAGCCATTTTGCCAAGTAACCGCATTGATTAGTGACCGTTTTGACTTGTGACCGAATTGATATTGGGCCATTTTGGCAATAGACAGTAATGACAAGAGACGTTATTGTTTAGTGACCGTTTTAACTTGTGACCGAAATGAATTGGAGGCATTTTGACAAGTGACCGTTTTGACTTGTGACCGTTTTGACTTGTGATCGATTTGATTTTCGGTCATTATGGCAAGATACCGTATTGATTTGTGACCGTTTTGACTTGTGACCAAATTGATTTGGGTTCTTTTTCACACATAACCGTATTGATTAGTGACCGTTTTGACTTGTGAACGAAATGATTTTGGGCCATTTTGACAAGTGACCGTATTAATTTGTGACCGTTTTGACTTGTGACTGAATTGACTTATGGGCTTTTTCATAAGTGACCATATTGATCAGTGACCGTTTTGACTTGTGACCGAATTGATTTAGGGCCTTTTTCACAAGTGACCTTATTGTTTTACGACTGTTTTGACTTGTGACCTAAATGATTTTGGGACGTAATGACAAGAGACGGTAATGTTTAGTGACCGTTTTTGCTTGTGACAGAATTGATTTTGGGCCATTTTCACAAGTGACTGTATGGTTTTGTGACCGTTATGACTTTGGAACGAACTAATATGGGGCCTTTTTCTTAAGCGACCGTATTGAATAGTGACCGTTTTGAATTATGACTGAATTGATTTGGGGCCATTTTGACAAGTGAACGTATTGTTTTGTGACCGTTTTGACTTGTTACCGAATTGATTTGTATCCATTTTGACAAGTGACCGTATTGATTAGTGGCCGTTTTGACTTGTGACAGAATTAATTAAGGGGCTTTTTCACAAGTGACCGATCAGTGACCGTTTTGACTTGCGATCGAATTGATTTTGGGCCATTTTGACAACAGACAGTATTGATATGTGATCGTTTTAACTTGCGATCGAATTGATTTTGGGCCATTTTGACACAGACCGTATTGATTAATAACCGTTTTGACTTCTGACCCATTGATTTTCGGCCATTTTGTGACCGCTTTGACTTGCGATCGAATTAGTTTTGGGCCATTTTGACAAGAGACTGTATTAATAAGTGATCGTTTTAACTTGCGACGGAATAAATTTTGGGCCATTTTGACAAGAGACCGTAACGGTTAAGGACCGTTTTGTCTTGTGACCTAATTGATTTTGGGCCATTTTGACAAGAGGCCTTATTGATAAGTGATCTTTGGACTTGTGGCCAAATTAATTTGGGGCCTTTTTGACAAGTAAACGTATTGTTTTTTGACCGTTTTGACTTGTGATCCAATTGATTTTGGGCCATTTTGACAAGAGACCGTATTGATTAGTGACCGTTTTGGCTTTGGAACGAATTGATTTGGGGCCGTTTTGACAAGTGACAGAATTGATTTAGGGGACTTTTCACAAGTGCCAGTATTGATCAGTGACCGTTATGACTTGTGACCGATTTGATTTTGGGCCATTTTGACAAGTGACCGTATTATTTAGTGACGGTTTTGACTTGTGACAGAATTGACTTATGGGCTTTTTTCACAAGCGACCGTTTTGACTTGTGACCGATTTAATTTGGGGCCTTTCTAACAAGTGACCGCATTGTTTTGCGACCGTTTTTACTTGTGACCGAAATGATTTTGGGACGTAATGACAAGAGACAGCTGTTTAGTGACCATTTTGACTGGTGACCGAATTGATTTGGGGCCATTTTGACAAGTGACAGTATTGATTAGTGACCATTTTACTTGTGGACTTGTGACCGAATTGATTTGGGGCCATTTTGACAAGTGAACGTATTGATTAATGGCCGTTATTACTTGTGGCCGAATTGATTTGGGGCCTTTTTCAGAAGTGACTGTATTTTTTTGTAAACGTTTTGACTTGGGACCGAACTGATTTGTGGCCTTTTTCACAAGTGACCGAATTGTTTTGTGACCGTTTTGACCTGTGATCGATTTGATTTTCGGGCATTATGACAGGAGCCCGTTTTGATTTGTGACCGTTTTGACTTGCGACCGTATTGATTTTGGGCCAATTTGAAAAGTGACCATATAGATTAGTGACCGCGTTGACTTGTGACCGAATTGGCGTCGTTTTACTTATGACTGAATTGATTTGGGGCCATTTTGACAAGTGACCGTTTTGTTTTGTGACCGTTTGCATATGTTACCGAATTGATTTGTAGCCATTTGCCAAGTGACCGCATTGATTAGTGACCGTTTTGACTTGTGACCGAATTGATATTGGGCCATTTTGGCAATAGACAGTAATGACAAGAGACGGTATTGTTTAGTGACCGTTTTAACTTGTGACCGAAATGAATTGGAGGCATTTTGACAAGTGACCGTTTTGACTTGTAACCGATTTGATTTGGGGCCTTTGTCACAAGTGACCATATTGTTTTGCGACCGGTTTGACTTGTGACCGAAATGACTTTGGAACGTAATGACAAGAGACAGCTGTTTAGTGACCATTTTGACTTGTGACCGAATTAATATGGAGCCATTTTGACAAATGACAGTATTGATTAGTGACCGTTTTGACATGTGATTGAATTGATTTGGGGCTATTTTGATAAGTGAACGTAATGAATTGGGGACTTTTTCACAAAAGACCGTATTGATTTGTGACCGTTCTGACTTGTGATCGATTTGATTTTCGGGCATTTTTACAAGAGACCGTATTAATTTGTGACAGGTTTTGACTTGTGACCGAATGAATTTGGGTCAGTTTGTCATGTGACCGTGTTGATTAGTGACCGTTTTCACATGTGATTGATTTTTGTGACCGTTTTGACTTGTGGTCGAATTGATTTTCGGGCATTATGACAAGAGACCGTATTGAGTTTTGACCATTTGGACTTGTGACCGAATTATTTTGGGTCATATTGACAAGTTACCGTATTGATTAGGGACCTTTTCGACTTTTAACAAAATTGATTTGGGGTCTATTTCACAAGTGACCGTATTGTTTTGTGACCGTTTTGAATTGGGACTGATTTGATTTGGGGCTTTTTCTCAATTGAACGTTTTGTTTTTTGACCGTTTTGACCTGTGATCGAATTGATTTTCGGGCATTATGACAGGAGACCTATTGATTTGTGACAGTTTTGACTTGCGACCGTATTGATTTTGGGCCAATTTGAAAAGTGACCTTATAGATTAGTGACCGTGTTGACTTGTGACCGAATTGGGGCCGTTTTACTTATGACTGAATTGATTTGGGGCCATTTTGACAAGTGACCGTTTTGTTTTGTGACCGTTTTCATTTGTTACCGAAATGATTTGTAGCCATTTTGCCAAATGACCGCATTGATTAGTGACCGTTTTGACTTGTGACCGAATTGATATTGGGCCATTTTGGCAATAGACAGTAATGACAAGAGACGTTATTGTTTAGTGACCGTTTTAACTTGTGACCGAAATCAATTGGAGGCATTTTGACAAGTGACCGTTTTGACTTGTGACCGTTTTGACTTGTGATCGAATTGATTTTCGGTCATTATGACAAGATACCGTATTGATTTGTGACCGTTTTGACTTGTGACCAAATTGATTTAGGGCCTTTTTCCCACATAACCGTATTGATTAGTGACCGTTTTGACTTGTGAACGAAATGATTTTGGGCCATTTTGACAAGTGACCGTATTAATTTGTGACCGTTTTGACTTGTGACTGAATTGACTTATGGGCTTTTTCATAAGTGACCATATTGATCAGTGACCGTTTTAACTTGTGACCGAATTGATTTAGGGCCTTTTTCACAAGTGACCTTATTGTTTTACGACTGTTTTGACTTGTGACCTAAATGATTTTGGGACGTAATGACAAGAGACGGTAATGTTTAGTGACCGTTTTTGCTTGTGACAGAATTGATTTTGGGCCATTTTCACAAGTGACTGTATGGTTTTGTGACCGTTACGACTTTGGAACGAACTAATATGGGGCCTTTTTCTTAAGCGACCGTATTGTTTTGTGAGCGTTTTGAATCGAATTGATTTTCGGGTATTATGACAAGACAATGCATTGATTTGTGACCGTTATGACTTCAGAACGAAGAATATTGGGTTCTTTTGACAAGTGACCGTATTGATTAGTGACCGTTTTGAATTATGACTGAATTGATTTGGGGCCATTTTGACAAGTGAACGTATTGTTTTGTGACCGTTTTGACTTGTTACCGAATTGATTTGTATCCATTTTGACAAGTGACAGAATTGATTAGTGGCCGTTTTGACTTGTGACAGAATTAATTAAGGGGCTTTTTCACAAGTGACCGATCAGTGACCGTTTTGACTTGCGATCGAATTGATTTTGGGCCATTTTGACAACAGACAGTATTGATATGTGATCGTTTTAACTTGCGATCGAATTGATTTTGGGCCATTTTGACACAGACCGTATTGATTAATAACCGTTTTGACTTCTGACCCATTGATTTTCGGCCATTTTGTGACCGCTTTGACTTGCGATCGAATTAGTTTTGGGCCATTTTGACAAGAGACTGTATTAATAAGTGATCGTTTTAACTTGCGACGGAATAAATTTTGGGCCATTTTGACAAGAGACCGTAACGGTTAAGGACCGTTTTGTCTTGAGACCTAATTGATTTTGGGCCATTTTGACAAGAGGCCTTATTGATAAGTGATCTTTGGACTTGTGGCCAAATTAATTTGGGGCCTTTTTGACACGCGACAGTATTGATTAGTGACCGTTTTGACATGTGATCGAATTGCTTTAGGGCTATTTTGATAAGTGAACGTAATGATTTGGGGGCTTTTTCACAAAAAACCGTATTGATTTGTGACCGTTTTGACTTGTGATCGATTTGATTTTCGGTCATTTTTACAAGAGACCGTATTAATTTGTTACAGGTTTTGACTTGTGACCGAATGATTTTGGGTCAGTTTGTCATGTGACCGTGTTGATTAGTGACCATTTTCACATGTGATTGATTTGTGACCGTTTTGACTTGTGGTCGAATTAATTTTCGGGCATTATGTGATTGATTTGTGACCGTTTTGACTTGTGGTCGAATTTATTTTCGGGCATTATGACAAGTGACCGTATTGAGTTTTGACCATTTGGACTTGTGACCGAATGATTTTGGGTCATTTTGACAAGTGACCGTATTGATTAGTGACCGTTTCGACTTTTAATCAAATTGATTTGTGGTCTATTTCACAAGTGCCCGTATTGTTTTGTGACCGTTTTGAATTGGGACTGAATTGATTTGGGGCTTTTTCTCAATTGAACGTTTTGTTTTATGACCGTTTTGACTTGTGATCGAATTGATTTTCGGTCATTATGATAAGAGACCGTATTGATTAGTGACCGTTTTGACTTGTGACCAAATTGATTTAGGGTCTTTTTCACACATAACTGTATTGATTAGTGACCGTTTTGACTTGTGACCGAAATGATTTTAGGACATAATGACAAGAGACGGTACTGTTCAGTGATCGTTTTGACTTGTCACATAATTGATTTAGGGGCTTTTTGACAAGTGACCGTATTGATCAGTGACCATTTTGACTAGTGACCGGATTGATTTTGGGCCAATTTGATTAGTGACCGTATCGATTAGTGACCGAATTGATTTGAGGCCATTTTGAAAAGTGACCGTATTGATTACTGACCGTGTTGACTTATGGCCGAATTGATTTGGGGCCATTTTGACAAGTGACCGTATTGTTTTGTGACCGTTTTCACTTGTTACCGAATTGATTTGTGGCCATTTTGACAAGAGATCGTATTGACAAGTGACCGTAAAACTTAGTGACCGAATTGATTTGGGGCCATTTTGACAAGTGACAGTATTGATTAGTGACCGTTTTGACCAGAGACATTTTGACATTCTTTATGCATTTTTACTTACAAAAATCATATTACACAACATGAACTTCATCACTGCATGATACACATGACATTAATACCAATAATTAGAAACAGTAAAAGGCGGCATTTATCATTTTAAAAAAATGCTAACACTTAAACACAGTACGTCAGATATCGCTGGGCAGTGGCCACATTATATGTATAATAGCATGTTTAACAAGGATATCTGTAAAGCTGATGGATGCTCCCCAATGCGCTTTGTCAAGCAAAATAAATGCAATGAGAAGGGCAAATATATTAAAATGACTAAAAATCAATTGAAATGATTACTATATTTCTGAAGTCCCATAACTCCAAGAATAATCATAGAAGAGAAACATACTGCTAATATGCACACCTCCTCTTGGCAAGAAGATTCCCATGAAAGTTTACTGAAATCAGGCCAGTAGTTGCTGAGAAATAGCACGGACAAGAAAGTCAAGATTAGTGCATTATATACTGATTTCAGAAATCTTCAAAGTCCCATAACTCTAAGAAAAATCATTGAAGCAGAACTTCCTGGTAGTATGCACACCTCCTCTTGGTAATAAAGTTTCCCATAAAGTTTTGTTGAATTCCAGCTAGTAGTTGCTGAGAAATAGCGCGGACAAGAAAGTGAAGAATTGTGCACTATATACTGATTTCAGAAATCTTCAAAGCCCCATAACTCTGAGGAAAATCATTAAAGCGGAACGTCAAGGTAATATGCACACCTCCTCTTGGTAATGAAGATTCCCATGAAGTTTCGTTGAATTACGGCCAGAAGTTGCTGAGAAATACTCCCGACATGAAAGTCAAGAATTGTGCACTACAGTACTTCTAGGTGTTATATGTGGCAATACTTATTTATATTATATATAACAACTACGAGATTATATATACAGTCATTTTGTATGGTAAAACACTTCAATATCACTTGTTTTAAAGTATAAGTAAAATAATCATACACTTCAAAACACACTTCAGTTGTTAAAAGATTGGCAACCAGACAATTTTTTGTGCTAGATCCCAAATAGAACAAGGATATCAGTAAAACTGATGGATGCTCCCAATGCGCTTTGCCAAGTAATAGTAATGCAATCAGAAGGGCAAAAAATAACACTAGAGGTGTAGGACCAAATATGCTGTCAAAACTGTATTTAAGCATGAAACATACCATAGAAATAAGTATTACTGAATTTGGGTGGTTTGTACTTTAGCGGTCCCCGGAAATTCTAAATGTAAGCAACGTTTTGCGCATGCGTTGACGTTGCTATGCATGACTTGTCTTGTTCCAGCCGGCCGCCATTTTTTTCTCGATTCGTAATGTTTTTCTCGGAAAAATATCATTGTTTTGAAGCAAAACAGGATGAAAATATGAGATACGCATGACTGCGTATAACAGCAGCCCCCAAAATCAGTCACGCTGTGTAAGTTATTCTCAAATATATGGATGTGTTTGGGTGGATAAATGACATAAACTACTGCCAATAAATACATTTTGTCCCTAATACACCATTCTACAGACATCACGAATCCAACAAATCGCCAAAAATTGATAATTATTTCGATTGTAGTTGAGTCATAATCAGTTCGTGAAGTTCTTAACTCATTTGTATATGTGAGTAGTCAAACCTTGCAATTCTTGAGCAGTCGGGAATTCATGACAAAAGTTGTGAGCTGTTCAAAATATTGTTCACAAACTCACGATTCCAAAAATTCGTGACCTACATATGCAGCGGACCGAAACGATTTGAACATTTTTGAAAGTGGGTCACCCAAGGATCATTCCTGTGAAGTTTGGTGAAATTCTGCCCAGCGGTTAAGGAGGAGATGTGCTTTGAATAAAAATATTGACACACGACGCAAGACGACGTTTACATTCTATATAAACTATTCAAAGTAAATTACCCTTCAAAATTGTAACAAAATCGTCGTCGCCTTTTTTCACTGATAGTGTGAATATAAGATTTTTTGTGTCGCCTGAAAACTCGACATAAAGGGGCTACTTATGGTGGCGTCGGCGGCGGCGGGGGCGTTGTTTGCGGCGTCAACGTAGGCGGCGGAATCCTCTTCAGTTTGTGCAGACAACAACTTGAGAAGTTTGTGTGCTATTATTATTAAACTTTATGAAAGTGTAAATAGGCATAAAAGGAAGATTAAGTTCGATTTTCGGCATAATTGCTCTTATTGTACTTGAGTTATGCCCCTTTTAAAAAAAAGTTCAACTAAGGCTTTTGCAGTCAATAACAGTTTTTGTTCAATCAATATGAAACTTTATAGAAGTGTAAGTAGTCAAAAAAGGAAGGTCAATTTTGGTTTTTGGCATAATTTCTCATACCATACTTAAGTTATGCCCCGTCAGTTGACACATCCGACTCATGGAGTTCTAGTTTCAGATTAGTAAGAATTATAAATATGATGGAGAAAAATGCGAAATAACTTGAAATTAGGAAGAGCAGTATATCAAAGTAGAGACGAAACATTTAACTATCGGAAGAATTAACACAACGGTGGCACCGAGGTGACATGCACTACTCGTTTTGTTTATCTCGTTCCTACGAGATGCTAACTCGAAGGAACGAGATACTAACTAGAGGGAACGAGTTAAGTATGTCGAAGGAAAGAGATACAAACACGAGGGAACTAGTTAAGTATGTCGAAGGAACGAGATACAAACTCGTGGAAACGAAATACTATCTCTAGGGAACAAGATACTAACTCTTGGGAACTCTAACTCTTCCATTCTGACAAGGGTCCGTTTTGTTTTCTGATCGTTTTGATTTGTAACCGAATTGATTTGGGGACATTTTGACAAGTGACTATATCGATTTGTTACCGATTTTACTTGTGACAGAATTGACTTATGGGCTTTTTCACAAGCGACCGTATTGATCAGTGACCGTTTTGACTTGTTACCGAAATGATTTGAGGCCATTTTGACAAGTGACCGTATTAATTTGTGACCGTTTTGACTTGTGGAAGTCCACATTTGGGGCCATTTGACCTGTGAACGTATTGTTTTATGGCCGTTATTACTTGTGGCAGAATTAATTTGTGGTCTATTTCAGAAGCGATTGTATCCTTTTGTCACCGTTTTCACTTGGGACCGAACTGATTTGTGGCCTTTTTCACAAGTGACCGAATTGTTTTGTGACCGTTTTGACTTGTGATCGAATTGATTTTCGGGCATTATGACAGGAGCCCGTATTGATTTGTGACCGTTTTGACTTGCGACCGTATTGATTTTGGGCCAATTTGAAAAGTGACCGTATAGATTAGTGACCGTGTTGACTTGTGACCGAATTGGGGTCGTTTTACTTATTACTGAATTGATTTGGGGCCATTTTGACAATGACCGTTTGGTTTGTGACCGTTTTCATTTGTTACCGAATTGATTTGTAGCCATTTTGCCAAGTGACCGCATTGATTAGTGACCGTTTTGACTTGTGACCGAATTGATATTGGGCCATTTTGGCAATAGACAGCAATGACAAGAGACGGTATTGTTTAGTGACCGTTTAAACTTGTGACCGAAATGAATTGGAGGCATTTTGACAAGTGACCGTTTTGACTTGTAACCGATTTGATTTGGGGCCTTTGTCACAAGTGACCATATTGTTTTGCGACCGTTTTGACTTGTGACCAAAATGACTTTGGAACGTAATGACAAGAGACAGATGTTTAGTGACCAGTTTGACTTGTGACCGAATTGATATGGAGCCATTTTGACAAATGACAGTATTGATTAGTGACCGTTTTGAAATGTGATTGAATTAATTTGGGGCTATTTTGATAAGTGAACGTAATGAATTGGGGCCTTTTTCACAAAAGACCGTATTGATTTGTGACCGTTATGACTTGTGATCGATTTGATTTTCGGGCATTTTTATAATAGACCGTATTGATTTGTGACAGGCTTTGACATGTGACCGAATGATTTTGGGTCAGTTTGACAAGTGACCGTATTGATTAGTGACCGCTTTCACATGTGATTGATTTGTGACCGTTTTGACTTGTGATCGAATTGATTTTCGGGCATTATGACAAGAGCCCGTATTGATTTGTGGCCATTTTGACTTGTGACCGAATTATTTTGGGTCATTTTGACAAGTGGCCGTATTGATTAGTGACCGTTTTGACCAGAGACATTTTGACATTCTTTATGCATTTTTACTTACAAAAATCATATTACACAACATGAACTTCATCACTGCATGATACACATGACATTAATACCAATAATTAGAAACAGTAAAAGGCGGCATTTATCATTTTAAAAAAATGCTAACACTTAAACACAGTACGTCAGATATCGCTGGGCAGTGGCCACATTATATGTATAATAGCATGTTTAACAAGGATATCTGTAAAGCTGATGGATGCTCCCCAATGCGCTTTGTCAAGCAAAATAAATGCAATGAGAAGGGCAAATATATTAAAATGACTAAAAATCAATTGAAATGATTACTATATTTCTGAAGTCCCATAACTCCAAGAATAATCATAGAAGAGAAACATACTGCTAATATGCACACCTCCTCTTGGCAAGAAGATTCCCATGAAAGTTTACTGAAATCAGGCCAGTAGTTGCTGAGAAATAGCACGGACAAGAAAGTCAAGATTAGTGCATTATATACTGATTTCAGAAATCTTCAAAGTCCCATAACTCTAAGAAAAATCATTGAAGCAGAACTTCCTGGTAGTATGCACACCTCCTCTTGGTAATAAAGTTTCCCATAAAGTTTTGTTGAATTCCAGCTAGTAGTTGCTGAGAAATAGCGCGGACAAGAAAGTGAAGAATTGTGCACTATATACTGATTTCAGAAATCTTCAAAGCCCCATAACTCTGAGGAAAATCATTAAAGCGGAACGTCAAGGTAATATGCACACCTCCTCTTGGTAATGAAGATTCCCATGAAGTTTCGTTGAATTACGGCCAGAAGTTGCTGAGAAATACTCCCGACATGAAAGTCAAGAATTGTGCACTACAGTACTTCTAGGTGTTATATGTGGCAATACTTATTTATATTATATATAACAACTACGAGATTATATATACAGTCATTTTGTATGGTAAAACACTTCAATATCACTTGTTTTAAAGTATAAGTAAAATAATCATACACTTCAAAACACACTTCAGTTGTTAAAAGATTGGCAACCAGACAATTTTTTGTGCTAGATCCCAAATAGAACAAGGATATCAGTAAAACTGATGGATGCTCCCAATGCGCTTTGCCAAGTAATAGTAATGCAATCAGAAGGGCAAAAAATAACACTAGAGGTGTAGGACCAAATATGCTGTCAAAACTGTATTTAAGCATGAAACATACCATAGAAATAAGTATTACTGAATTTGGGTGGTTTGTACTTTAGCGGTCCCCGGAAATTCTAAATGTAAGCAACGTTTTGCGCATGCGTTGACGTTGCTATGCATGACTTGTCTTGTTCCAGCCGGCCGCCATTTTTTTCTCGATTCGTAATGTTTTTCTCGGAAAAATATCATTGTTTTGAAGCAAAACAGGATGAAAATATGAGATACGCATGACTGCGTATAACAGCAGCCCCCAAAATCAGTCACGCTGTGTAAGTTATTCTCAAATATATGGATGTGTTTGGGTGGATAAATGACATAAACTACTGCCAATAAATACATTTTGTCCCTAATACACCATTCTACAGACATCACGAATCCAACAAATCGCCAAAAATTGATAATTATTTCGATTGTAGTTGAGTCATAATCAGTTCGTGAAGTTCTTAACTCATTTGTATATGTGAGTAGTCAAACCTTGCAATTCTTGAGCAGTCGGGAATTCATGACAAAAGTTGTGAGCTGTTCAAAATATTGTTCACAAACTCACGATTCCAAAAATTCGTGACCTACATATGCAGCGGACCGAAACGATTTGAACATTTTTGAAAGTGGGTCACCCAAGGATCATTCCTGTGAAGTTTGGTGAAATTCTGCCCAGCGGTTAAGGAGGAGATGTGCTTTGAATAAAAATATTGACACACGACGCAAGACGACGTTTACATTCTATATAAACTATTCAAAGTAAATTACCCTTCAAAATTGTAACAAAATCGTCGTCGCCTTTTTTCACTGATAGTGTGAATATAAGATTTTTTGTGTCGCCTGAAAACTCGACATAAAGGGGCTACTTATGGTGGCGTCGGCGGCGGCGGGGGCGTTGTTTGCGGCGTCAACGTAGGCGGCGGAATCCTCTTCAGTTTGTGCAGACAACAACTTGAGAAGTTTGTGTGCTATTATTATTAAACTTTATGAAAGTGTAAATAGGCATAAAAGGAAGATTAAGTTCGATTTTCGGCATAATTGCTCTTATTGTACTTGAGTTATGCCCCTTTTAAAAAAAAGTTCAACTAAGGCTTTTGCAGTCAATAACAGTTTTTGTTCAATCAATATGAAACTTTATAGAAGTGTAAGTAGTCAAAAAAGGAAGGTCAATTTTGGTTTTTGGCATAATTTCTCATACCATACTTAAGTTATGCCCCGTCAGTTGACACATCCGACTCATGGAGTTCTAGTTTCAGATTAGTAAGAATTATAAATATGATGGAGAAAAATGCGAAATAACTTGAAATTAGGAAGAGCAGTATATCAAAGTAGAGACGAAACATTTAACTATCGGAAGAATTAACACAACGGTGGCACCGAGGTGACATGCACTACTCGTTTTGTTTATCTCGTTCCTACGAGATGCTAACTCGAAGGAACGAGATACTAACTAGAGGGAACGAGTTAAGTATGTCGAAGGAAAGAGATACAAACTCGTGGAAACGAAATACTATCTCTAGGGAACAAGATACTAACTCTTGGGAACTCTAACTCTTCCATTCTGACAAGGGTCCGTTTTGTTTTCTGATCGTTTTGATTTGTAACCGAATTGATTTGGGGACATTTTGACAAGTGACTATATCGATTTGTTACCGATTTTACTTGTGACAGAATTGACTTATGGGCTTTTTCACAAGCGACCGTATTGATCAGTGACCGTTTTGACTTGTTACCGAAATGATTTGAGGCCATTTTGACAAGTGACCGTATTAATTTGTGACCGTTTTGACTTGTGGAAGTCCACATTTGGGGCCATTTGACCTGTGAACGTATTGTTTTATGGCCGTTATTACTTGTGGCAGAATTAATTTGTGGTCTATTTCAGAAGCGATTGTATCCTTTTGTCACCGTTTTCACTTGGGACCGAACTGATTTGTGGCCTTTTTCACAAGTGACCGAATTGTTTTGTGACCGTTTTGACTTGTGATCGAATTGATTTTCGGGCATTATGACAGGAGCCCGTATTGATTTGTGACCGTTTTGACTTGCGACCGTATTGATTTTGGGCCAATTTGAAAAGTGACCGTATAGATTAGTGACCGTGTTGACTTGTGACCGAATTGGGGTCGTTTTACTTATTACTGAATTGATTTGGGGCCATTTTGACAATGACCGTTTGGTTTGTGACCGTTTTCATTTGTTACCGAATTGATTTGTAGCCATTTTGCCAAGTGACCGCATTGATTAGTGACCGTTTTGACTTGTGACCGAATTGATATTGGGCCATTTTGGCAATAGACAGCAATGACAAGAGACGGTATTGTTTAGTGACCGTTTAAACTTGTGACCGAAATGAATTGGAGGCATTTTGACAAGTGACCGTTTTGACTTGTAACCGATTTGATTTGGGGCCTTTGTCACAAGTGACCATATTGTTTTGCGACCGTTTTGACTTGTGACCAAAATGACTTTGGAACGTAATGACAAGAGACAGATGTTTAGTGACCAGTTTGACTTGTGACCGAATTGATATGGAGCCATTTTGACAAATGACAGTATTGATTAGTGACCGTTTTGAAATGTGATTGAATTAATTTGGGGCTATTTTGATAAGTGAACGTAATGAATTGGGGCCTTTTTCACAAAAGACCGTATTGATTTGTGACCGTTATGACTTGTGATCGATTTGATTTTCGGGCATTTTTATAATAGACCGTATTGATTTGTGACAGGCTTTGACATGTGACCGAATGATTTTGGGTCAGTTTGACAAGTGACCGTATTGATTAGTGACCGCTTTCACATGTGATTGATTTGTGACCGTTTTGACTTGTGATCGAATTGATTTTCGGGCATTATGACAAGAGCCCGTATTGATTTGTGGCCATTTTGACTTGTGACCGAATTATTTTGGGTCATTTTGACAAGTGGCCGTATTGATTAGTGACCGTTTCGAATTTTAAACAATTGATTTTTTTTTCGGGTCTATTTTACAAGTGACCGTATTGTTTTGTGACCGTTTTGAATTGGGACTGAATTCATTTTGGGCTTTTTCTCAATTGAACGTTTTGTTTTTTGACCGTTTTGACCTGTGATCGAATTGATTTTCGGGCATTATGACAGGAGACCTATTGATTTGTGACCGTTTTGACTTGCGACAGAATTGATTTTGGGCCAATTTGAAAAGTGACCGTATAGATTAGTGACCGTGTTGACTTGTGACCGAATTGGGGCCGTTTTACTTATGACTGAATTTATTTGGGGCCATTTTGACAAGTGACCGTTTTGTTTTGTGACCTTTTTCATTTGTTACCGAAATGATTTGTAGCCATTTTGCCAAGTAACCGCATTGATTAGTGACCGTTTTGACTTGTGACCGAATTGATATTGGGCCATTTTGGCAATAGACAGTAATGACAAGAGACGTTATTGTTTAGTGACCGTTTTAACTTGTGACCGAAATCAATTGGAGGCATTTTGACAAGTGACCGTTTTGACTTGTGACCGTTTTGACTTGTGATCGAATTGATTTTGGGTCATTATGACAAGATACCGTATTGATTAGTGACCGTTTTGACTTGTGACCAAATTGCTTTAGGGCCTTTTTCACACATAACCGTATTGATTAGTGACCGTTTTGACTTGTGACCGAAATGATTTTGGGCCATTTTGACAAGTGACCGTATTAATTTGTGACCGTTTTGACTTGTGACAGAATTGTCTTATGGGCTTTTTCATAAGTGACCATATTGATCAGTGACCGTTTTGACTTGTGACCGAATTGATTTAGGGCCTTTTTCACAAGTGACCTTATTGTTTTACGACTGTTTTGACTTGTGACCTAAATGGTTTTGGGACGTAATGACAAGAGACGGTAATGTTTAGTGACCGTTTTTGCTTGTGACAGAATTGATTTTGGGCCATTTTCACAAGTGACTGTATTGATTTGTGACCGTTATGACTTTGGAACGAACTAATATGGTGCCTTTTTCTTAAGCGACCGTATTGTTTTGTGACCGTTTTGCATCGAATTGATTTTCGGGTATTATGACAAGACAATGCATTGATTTGTGACCGTTTTGACTTCAGACCGAATTATATTGCGTTCTTTTGACAAGTGACCGTATTGATTAGTGACCGTTTTAATCTGAGATCAAATTGATTTGGGGCCATTTTGACAAGTGACCGTATTGATTAGTGACCGTTTTGAATTATGACTGAAATTGATTTGGGGCCATTTTGACAAGTGAACGCATTGTTTTGTAACCGTTTTGACTTGTTACCGAATTGATTTGTATCCATTTTGACAAGTGACAGAATTGATTAGTGGCCGTTTTGACTTGTGACAGAATTAATTATGGGGCTTTTTCACAAGTGACCGATCAGTGACCGTTTTGACTTGCGATCGAATTGATTTTGAGCCATTTTGACAACAGACAGTATTGAAATGTGATCGTTTTAACTTGCGATCGAATTGATTTTGGGCCATTTTGACACAGACCGTATTGATTAATAACCGTTTTGACTTCTGACCCATTGATTTTCGGCCATTTTGTGACCGCTTTGACTTGCGATCGAATTTGTTTGGGCCATTTTGACAAGAGACTGTATTAATAAGTGATCGTTTTAACTTGCGACGGAATAAATTTTGGGCCATTTTGACAAGAGACCGTAACGGTTAAGGAACGTTTCGTCTTGTGACCTAATTGATTTTGGGCCATTTTGACAAGAGGCCGTATTGATAAGTGATCTTTGGACTTGTGGCCAAATTAATTTGGGGCCTTTTTGACAAGTAACCGTATTGTTTTGTGACCGTTTTGAATGGTGACCGAATTGATTTGGGGCCATTTTGACAAGTGACAGTATTGATTAGTGACCGTTTTGAATTATGACTGAATTGATTTGGGGCCATTTTGACAAGTGAACGTATTGTTTTGTGACCGTTTTGACTTGTTACCGAATTGATTTGTATCCATTTTGACAAGTGATAGAATTGATTAGTGGCCGTTTTGACTTGTGACAGAATTAATTAAGGGGCTTTTTCACAAGTGGCCGATCAGTGACCGTTTTGACTTGCGATCGAATTGATTTTGGGCCATTTTGACAACAGACAGTATTGATATGTGATCTTTTTAACTTACGATCGAATTGATTTTGGGCCATTTTGACACAGACCGTATTGATTAATAACCGTTTTGACTTCTGACCCATTGATTTTCGGCCATTTTGTGACCGCTTTGACTTGCGAACGAATTTGTTTGGGCCATTTTGACTAGAGACTGTATTAATAAGTGATCGTTTTAACTTGCGACGGAATAAATTTTGGGCCATTTTGACAAGAGACCGTAACGGTTAAGGACCGTTTCGTCTTGTGACCTAATTGATTTTGGGCCATTTTGACAAGAGGCCGTATTGATAAGTGATCATTGGACTTGTGGCCAAATTAATTTGGGGCCGTTTTGACAAGTAACCGTATTGTTTTGTGACCGTTTTGACTTGTGATCCAATTGATTTTGGGCCATTTTGACAAGAGACCGTATTGATTAGTGACCGTTTTGGCTTTGGAACGAATTGATTTGGGGCCGTTTTGACAAGTGACAGAATTGATATAGGGGACTTTTCACAAGTGCCAGTATTGATCAGTGACCGTTATGACTTGTGACCGATTTGATTTTGGGCCATTTTGACAAGTGACCGCATTGTTTAGTGACCGTTTTGACTTGTGACAGAATTGACTTATGGGCTTTTTCATAAGTGACCATATTGATCAGTGACCATTTTGACTAGGGACCGAATTGATTTTGGGCCAATTTGATTAGTGACTGTATCGATTAGTGACCGAATTGATTTGGGGCCATTTTGAAAAGTTACCGTATTGATTAGTGACCGTGTTGACTTATGGCCGAATTGATTTGGGGCCATTTTGACAAGTGACCGTATTGTTTTGTGACCGTTTTCACTTGTTACCGAATTGATTTTGGGACGTAATGACAAGAGACAGCTGTTTAGTGACCATTTTGACTTGTGACCGAATTGATTTTGGGCCATTTTCACAAGTGACTGTATTGTTTTGTGACCGTTATGACTTTGGAACGAACTAATATGGGGCCTTTTTCTTAAGCGACCGTATTGTTTTGTGACCGTTTTGCATCGAATTGATTTTCGGGTATTATGACAAGACAATGCATTGATTTGTGACCGTTTTGACTTCAGACCGAATTATATTGCGTTCTTTTGACAAGTGACCGTATTGATTAGTGACCGTTTTAATCTGAGATCAAATTGATTTGGGGCCATTTTGACAAGTGACCGTATTGATTAGTGACCGTTTTGAATTATGACTGAATTGATTTGGGGCCATTTTGACAAGTGAACGTATTGTTTTGTGACCGTTTTGACTTGTTACCGAATTGATTTGTATCCATTTTGACAAGTGACAGAATTGATTAGTGGCCGTTTTGACTTGTGACAGAATTAATTAAGGGGCTTTTTCACAAGTGACCGATCAGTGACCGTTTTGACTTGCGATCGAATTGATTTTGGGCCATTTTGACAACAGACAGTATTGATATGTGATCGTTTTAACTTGCGATCGAATTGATTTTGGGCCATTTTGACACAGACCGTATTGATTAATAACCGTTTTTACTTCTGACCCATTGATTTTCGGCCATTTGGTGACCGCTTTGACTTGCGATCGAATTTGTTTTGGGCCATTTTGACAAGAGACTGTATTAATAAGGGATCGTTTTAACTTGCGACGGAATAAATTTTGGGCCATTTTGACAAGAGACCGTAACGGTTAAGGACCGTTTCGTCTTGTGACCTAATTGATTTTTGTGCCATTTTGACAAGAGGCCGTATTGATAAGTGATCTTTGGACTTGTGGCCAAATTAATTTGGGGCCTTTTTGACAAGTAACCGTATTGTTGTGTGACCGTTTTGACTGGTGACCGGATTGATTTGGGGCCATTTTGACAAGTGACAGTATTGATTAGTGACCGTTTTGAATTATGACTGAATTGATTTGGGGCCATTTTGACAAGTGAACGTATTGTTTTGTGACCGTTTTGACTTGTTACCGAATTGATTTGTATCCATTTTGACAAGTGACAGAATTGATTAGTGGCCGTTTTGACTTGTGACAGAATTAATTAAGGGGCTTTTTCACAAGTGACCGATCAGTGACCGTTTTGACTTGCGATCGAATTGATTTTGGGCCATTTTGACAACAGACAGTATTGATATGTGATCGTTTTAACTTGCGATCGAATTGATTTTGGGCCATTTTGACACAGACCGTATTGATTAATAACCGTTTTGACTTCTGACCCATTGATTTTCGGCCATTTTGTGACCGCTTTGACTTGCGATCGAATTTGTTTCGGGCCATTTTGACAAGAGACTGTATTAATAAGTGATCGTTTTAACTGGCGACGGAATAAATTTTGGGCCATTTTGACAAGAGACCGTAACGGTTAAGGACCGTTTCGTCTTGTGACCTAATTGATTTTGGGCCATTTTGACAAGAGGCCGTATTGATAAGTGATCTTTGGACTTGTGGCCAAATTAATTTGGGGCCGTTTTGACAAGTAACCGTATTGTTTTGTGACCGTTTTGACTTGTGTTCCAATTGATTTTGGGCCATTTTGACAAGAGACCGTATTGATTAGTGACCGTTTTGGCTTTGGAACGAATTGATTTGGGGCCGTTTTGACAAGTGACAGAATTGATTTAGGGGACTTTTCACAAGTGCCAGTATTGATCAGTGACCGTTATGACTTGTGACCGATTTGATTTTGGGCCATTTTGACAAGTGACCGTGTTGATTAGTGACCGTTTTGACTTGTGACAGAATTGACTTATGGGCTTTTTCATAAGTGAGCATATTGATCAGTGACCATTTTGACTAGTGACCGAATTGATTTTGGGCCAATTTGATTACTGACTCTATCGATTAGTGACCGAATTGATTTGAGGCCATTTTGAAAAGTTACCGTATTGATTAGTGACCGTGTTGACTTATGGCCGAATTGATTTGGGACCATTTTGACAAGTGACCGTATTGTTTTGTGACCGTTTTCACTTGTTACCGAATTGATTTGTGGCAATTTTGACTTGTGACAGAATTGACTTATGGGCTTTTTCATAAGTGACGTATTGATCAGTGGCCGTTTTGACTTGTGACCGAATTGATTTAGGGCCTTTTTCACAAGTGACCGTATTGTTGTACGACCGTTTTTGCTTGTGACCGAAATGATTTGGGACGTAATGACAAGAGACAGCTGTTTAGTGACCATTTTGACTTGTGACCGAATTGATTTGGGGCCATTTTGACAAGTGACAGTATTGATTAGTGACCGTTTTGACTTGTGGACTTGTTTCCGAATTGATTTGGGGCCATTTGACCAGTGAACGTATTGTTTAGTGGCCGTTATTACTTGTGGCAGAATTGATTTGGGGTCTTTTTCAGAAGCGATTGTATCCTTTTGTCACCGTTTTGACTTGGGACCGAACTGATTTGTGTCCTTTTTCACAAGTGAACGAATTGTTTTGTGACCGCTTTGACTTGTGATCGAATTGATTTTCGGGCATTATGACAGGAGCCCGTATTGATTTGTGACCGTTTTGACTTGCGACCGTATTGATTTTGGGCCAATTTGAAAAGTGACCGTATAGATTAGTGACCGTGTTGACTTGTGACCAAATTGGGGTCGTTTTACTTATTACTGAATTGATTTGGGGCCATTTTGACAAGTGACCGTTTGGTTTGTGACCGTTTTCATTTCTTACCGAATTGATTTGTAGCCATTTTGCCAAGTGACCGCATTGATTAGTGACCGTTTTGACTTGTGACCGAATTGATATTGGGCCATTTTGGCAATAGACAGTAATGACAAGAGACGGTATTGTTTAGTGACCGTTTAAACTTGTGACCGAAATGAATTGGAGGCATTTTGACAAGTGACCGTTTTGACTTGTAACCGATTTGATTTGGGGCCTTTGTCACAAGTGACCATATTGTTTTGCGACCGTTTTGACTTGTGACCAAAATGACTTTGGAACGAAATAACAAGAGACAGCTGTTTAGTGACCATTTTGACTTGTGACCGAATTGATATGGAGCCATTTTGACAAATGGCAGTATTGATTAGTGACCGTTTTGACATGTGATTGAATTGATTTGGGGCTATTTTGATAAGTGAACGTAATGAATTGGTTCCTTTTTCACAAAAGACCGTATTGATTTGTGACCGTTCTGACTTGTGATCGATTTGATTTTCGGGCATTTTTACAAGAGACCGTATTGATTTGTGACAGGCTTTGACATGTGACCGAATGATTTTGGGTCAGTTTGACAATTGACCGTATTGATTAGTGACCGTTTTCACATGCGATTGATTTGTGACCGTTTTGACTTGTGGTCGAATTGATTTTCGGGCATTATGACAAGAAAACGTATTGAGTTTTGACCATTTGGACTTGTGACCGAATTAATATGGAGCCATTTTGACACGCGACAGTATTGATTAGTGACCGTTTTGACATGTGATCGAATTGATTTGGGGCTATTTTGATAAGTGAACGTAATGATTGGGGGCCTTTTTCACAAAAGACCGTATTGTTTTGTGACCGTTTTGACTTGTGACCGAATTGATTTTCGGGTATTATGACAAGAGACCGTATTGATTTGTGACCATTTTGACTTGTGACCGAATTATTTTGGGTCATTTTGACAAGTGACCGTATTGATTAGTGACCGTTTCGAATTTTAACCAATTGATTTTTTTTTCGGGTCTATTTCACAAGTGACCGTATTTTTGTGTGACCGTTTTGAAATGGGACTGAATTCATTTTGGGCTTTTTCTCAATTGAACGTTTTGTTTTTTGACCGTTTTGACCTGTGATCAAATTGATTTTCGGGCATTATGACAGGAGCCCTATTGATTTGTGACCGTTTTGACTTGCGACCGAATTGATTTTGGGCCAATTTGAAAAGTGACCGTATAGATTAGTGACCGTGTTGACTTGTGACCGAATTGGGGCCGTTTTACTTTTGACTGAATTGATTTGGGGCCATTTTGACAAGTGACCGTTTTGTTTTGTGACCGTTTTCATTTGTTACCGAAATGATTTGTAGCCATTTTGCCAAGTAACCGCATTGATTAGTGACCGTTTTGACTTGTGGCCGAATTGATATTGGGCCATTTTGGAAATAGACAGTAATGACAAGAGACGTTAATGTTTATTGACCGTTTTAACTTGTGACCGAAATCAATTGGAGGCATTTTGACAAGTGACCGTTTTGACTTGTGACCGTTTTGACTTGTGATCGAATTGATTTTCGGTCATTATGACAAGATACCGTATTGATTAGTGACCGTTTTGACTTGTGACCAAATTGATTTAGGGCCTTTTTCACACATAACCGTATTGATTAGTGACCGTTTTGACTTGTGACCGAAATGATTTTGGGCCATTTTGACAAGTGACCGTATTAATTTGTGACCGTTTTGACTTGTGACAGAATTGACTTATGGGCTTTTTCATAAGTGACCATATTGATCAGTGACCGTTTTGACTTGTGACCGAATTGATTTAGGGTCTTTTTCACAAGTGACCTTATTGTTTTACGACTGTTTTTACTTGTGACCTAAATGATTTTGGGACGTAATGACAAGAGACGGTAATGTTTAGTGACCGTTTTTGCTTGTGACAGAATTGATTTTGGGACATTTTCACAAGTGAATGTATTGTTTTGTGACCGTTATGACTTTGGAACGAACTAATATGGGGCCTTTTTCTTAAGCGACCGTATTGTTTTGTGACCGTTTTGAATCGAATTGATTTTCGGGTATTATGGCAAGACAATGCATTGATTTGTGACCGTTTTGACTTCAGACCGAAGTATATTGGGTTCTTTTGACAAGTGACCGTATTGATTAGTGACCGTTATAATCTGAGACCTAATTGATTTGGGGCCATTTTGACAAGTGACCGTATTGATTAGTGACCGTTTTGAATTATGACTGAATTGATTTGGGGCCATTTTGACAAGTGAACGTATTGTTTTGTGACCGTTTTGACTTGTTACCGAATTGATTTGTATGCATTTTGACAAGTGACAGAATTGATTTTGGGCCGATTTGATAAGTGACTGTATCGATTTGTGACCGAATTGATTTGAGGCCTATTTGAAAAGTTACCGTATTGATTAGTGACCGTGTTGACTTATGGCCGCATTGATTTGGGGCCATTTTGACAAGTGACAGAATTGATTAGTGGCCGTTTTGACTTGTGACAGAATTAATTAAGGGGCTTTTTCACAAGTGACCGATCAGTGTCCGTTTTGACTTGCGATCGAATTGATTTTGGGCCATTTTGACAACAGACAGTATTGATATGTGATCGTTTTAACTTGCGATCGAATTGATTTTGGGCCATTTTGACACAGACCGTATTGATTAATAACCGTTTTGACTTCTGACCCATTGATTTTCGGCCATTTTGTGACCGCTTTGACTTGCGATCGAATTTGTTTTGGGCCATTTTGACAAGAGACTGTATTAATAAGTGAACGTTTAAACTTGCGACGGAATAAATTTTGGGCCATTTTGACAAGAGACCGTAACGGTTAAGGACCGTTTCGTCTTGTGACCTAATTGATTTTGGGCCATTTTGACAAGAGGCCGCATTGATAAGTGATCTTTGGACTTGTGGCCAAATTGATTTGGGGCCTTTTTGACAAGTAACCGTGTTGTTTTGTGACCGTTTTGACTTGTGATCCAATTGATTTTGGGCCATTTTGACAAGAGACCGTATTGATTAGTGACCGTTTTGGCTTTGGAACGAATTGATTTGGGGCCGTTTTGACAAGTGACAGAATTGATTTATGGGACTTTTCACAAGTGCCAGTATTGATCAGTGACCGTTATGACTTGTGACCGATTTGAATTTGGACAATTTTGACAAGTGACCGTATTGTTTAGTGACCGTTTGGACTTGCGACAGAATTGACTTATGGGCTTTTTTCACAAGCGACCGTTTTGACTTGTGACCGATTTAATTTGGGGCCTTTCTAACAAGTGACCGCATTGTTTTGCGACAGTTTTTACTTGTGACCGAAATGATTTTGGGACGTAATGACAAGAGACAGCTGTTTAGTGACCATTTTGACTGGTGACCGAATTGATTTGGGGCCATTTTGACAAGTGACAGTATTGATTAATGACCGTTTTACATGTGGACTTGTGACCGAATTGATTTGGGGCCATTTTGACAAGTGAACGTATTGATTAATGGCCGTTATTACTTGTGGCCGAATTGATTTGGGGCCTTTTTCAGAAGTGACTGTATTCTTTTGTCACCGTTGTGACTTGGGACCGAACTGATTTGTGGCCTTTTTCACAAGTGACCAAATTGTTTTGTGACCGTTTTGACCTGTGATCGAATTGATTTTCGGGCATTAGGACAGGAGCCCGTTTTGATTTGTGACCGTTTTGACTTGCGACCGAATTGATTTTGGTCCAATTTGAAAAGTGACCATATAGATTAGTGACCGTGTTGACTTGTGACCGAATTGGGGTCGTTGTACTTATGACTGAATTGATTTGTGGCCATTTTGACAAGTGACCGTTTTGTTTTGTGACCGTTTGCATATGTTACCGAATTGATTTGTAGCCATTTGGCAAGTGACCGCATTGATTAGTGACCGTTTTGACTTTTGACCGAATTGATATTGGGCCATTTTGGCAATAGACAGTAATGACAAGAGACGGTTTTGTTTAGTGACCGTTTTAACTTGTGACCGAAATAAATTGGAGGCATTTTGACAAGTGACCGTTTTGACTTGTGACCGATTTGATTTGAGTCCTTTGTCACAAGTGACCATATTGTTTTGCGACCATTTTGTCTTGTGACCGAATTGATATGGAGCCATTTTGACACGCGACAGTATTGATTAGTGACCGTTTTGACATGTGATCGAATTGATTTGGGGCTATTTTGATAAGTGAACGTAATGATTTGGGGCCTTTTTCACAAAAGACCGTATTGATTTGTGATCGTTTTGACTTGTGATCGATTTGATTTTCGGGAATTTTTACAAGAGACCGTATTAATTTGTTACAGGTTTTGACTTGTGACCGAATGATTTTGGGTCAGTTTGTCATGTGACCGTGTTGATTAGTGACCGTTTTCACATGTGATTGATTTGTGACCGTTTTGACTTTTGGTCGAATTGATTTTCGGGAATTATGACAAGAAAACTTATTGAGTTTTGACCATTTGGACTTGTGACCGAATTAATATGGAGCCATTTTGACACGCGACAGTATTGATTAGTGACCGTTTTGACATGTGATCGAATTGATTTGGGGCTATTTTGATAAGTGAACGTAATGATTGGGGGCCTTTTTCACAAAAGACCGTATTGTTTTCTGACCGTTTTGACCTGTGATCGAATTGATTTTCGGGCATAATGACAGAAGCCCGTTTTGATTAGTGACCGTTTTGACTTGCGACCCAATTGATATAGGGCTAATTTGAAAAGTGACCATATAGATTAGTGACCGTGTTGTCTTGTGAACGAATTGGGGTCGTTTTACTTATGATTGAATTGATTTGGGGCCATTTTGACAAGTGACCGTTTTGCTTTGTGACCGTTTGCATATGTTACCGAATTGATTTGTAGCCATTTTGCCAAGTGACCGCATTGATTAGTGACCGTTTTGACTTGTGACCGAATTGATATTGGGTCATTTGGGCAATAGACAGTAATGACAAGAGACGGTATTGTTTTGTGACCGTTTTAACTTGTGACCGAAAAATATTGGAGGCATTTTGATAAGTGACCGTTTTGACTTGTGACCGATTTGATTTTTGGCCTTTGTCACAAGTGACCATATTGTTTTGCGACCATTTTGACTTGTGACCGAATTGATATGGAGCCATTTTGACACGCCACAGTATTGATTAGTGACCGTTTTGACATGTGATCGAATTGATTTGGGGCTATTTTGATTAGTGAACGTAATGATTTGGGGCCTTTCTCACAAAAGACCGTATTGATTTGTGACCGTTTTGACTTGTGATCGATTTGATTTTGGGGCATTTTTACAAGAGACCGTATTAATTTGTTACAGGTTTTGACTTGTGACCGAATGATTTTGGGTCAGTTTGTCATGTGACCGTGTTGATTAGTGACCGTTTTCACATGTGATTGATTTGTGACCGTTTTGACTTGTGGTCGAATTGATTTTCGGGCATTATGACAAGAGACCGTATTGAGTTTTGACCATTTGGACTTGTCACCGAATGATTTTGGGTCATTTTGACAAGTGACCGTATTGATTAGTGACCGTTTCGAATTTTAACCAATCGATTTTTTTTTCGGGTCTATTTCACAAGTGACCGTATTGTTTTGTGACCGTTTTGAATTGGGACTGAATTGATTTTGGGCTTTTTCTCAATTGAACGTTTTGTTTTTGGACCGTTTTGACCTGTGATCGAATTGATTTTCGGGCATTTTGACAGGAGACCTATTGATTTGTGAACGTTCTGACTTGCGACCCAATTGATTTTGGGCCAATTTGAAAAGTGACCGTATAGATTAGTGACCGTGTTGACTTGTGACCGAATTGGGTCCGTTTTACTTTTGACTGAATTGATTTGGTGCCATTTTGACAAGTGACCGTTTTGTTTTGTGACCGTTTTCATTTGTTACCGAAATGATTTGTATCCATTTTGCCTAGTGACCGCATTGATTAGTGACCGTTTTGACTTGTGACCGAATTGATATTGGGCCATTTTGGCAATAGACAGTAATGACAAGTGACGTTATTGTTTAGTGACTGTTTTAACTTGTGACCGAAATGAATTGAAGGAATTTTGACAAGTGACCGTTTTGACTTGTGACCGTTTTGACTTGTGATCGAATTGATTTTCGGTCATTATGACATGATACCGTATTGATTAGTGACCGTTTCGACTTGTGACCAAATTGATTTAGGGCTTTTTCACACATAACCGTAATGATTAGTGACCGTTTTGACTTGTGACCGAAATGATTTTGGGCCATTTTGACAAGTGACCGTATTAATTTGTGACCGTTTTGACTTGTGACAGAATTGACTAATGGGCTTTTTCATAAGTGACTATATTGATCAGTGACCGTTTTGACTTGTGACCGAATTGATTTAGGGCCTTTTTCACAAGTGACCTTATTGTTTTACGACTGTTTTGACTTGTGACCTAAATGATTTTGGGACGTAATGACAAGAGACGGTAATGTTTAGTGACCGTTTTTGCTTGTGACAGAATTGATTTTGGGCCATTTTCACAAGTGACTGTATTGTTTTGTGACCGTTATGACTTTGGAACGAACTAATATGGGGCCTTTTTCTTAAGCGACCGTATTGTTTTGTGACCGTTTTGAATCGAATTGATTTTCGGGTATTATGACAAGACAATGCATTGATTTGTGACCGTTTTGACTTCAGACCGAAGTATATTGGGTTCTTTTGACAAGTGACCGTATTGATTAGTGACCGTTTTAATCTGAGACCAAATTGATTTGGGGCCATTTTGACAAGTGACCGTATTGATTAGTGACCGTTTTGAATTATGACTGAATTGATTTGGGGCCATTTTGACAAGTGAACGTATTGTTTTGTGACCCTTTTGACTTGTTAGCGAATTGATTTGTATCCATTTTGACAAGTGACAGAATTGATTAGTGGCCGTTTTGACTTGTGACAGAATTAATTAAGGGGCTTTTTCACAAGTGACCGATCAGTGACCGTTTTGACTTGCGATCGAATTGATTTTGGGCCATTTTGACAACAGACAGTATTGATATGTGATCGTTTTAACTTGCGATCGAATTGATTTTGGGCCATTTTGACACAGACCGTATTGATTAATAACCGTTTTGACTTCTGACCCATTGATTTTCGGCCATTTTGTGACCGCTTTGACTTGCGATCGAATTAGTTTTGGGCCATTTTGACAAGAGACTGTATTAATAAGTGATCGTTTTAACTTGCGACAAAATAAATTTTGGGCCATTTTGACAAGAGACCGTAACGGTTAAGGACCGTTTTGTCTTGTGACCTAAATTGACTTTGGGCCATTTTGACAAGAGGCCGTATTGATAAGTGATCTTTGGACTTTGTGGCCAAATTGATTTGGGGCCTTTTTGACAAGTAACCGTATTGTTTTGTGACCGTTTTGACTTGTGATCCAATTGATTTTGGGCCATTTTGACAAGAGACCGTATTGATTAGTGACCGTTTTGGCTTTGGAACGAATTGATTTGGGGCCGTTTTGACAAGTGACAGAATTGATTTAGTGGACTTTTCACAAGTGCCAGTATTGATCAGTGACCGTTATGACTTGTGACCGATTTGATTTTGGGCCATTTTGACAAGTGACCGTATTGTTTAGTGACCGTTTTGACTTGTGAATGAATTGACTTATGGGTTTTTTATACAAGCGACCGTTTTGACTTGTGACCGATTTAATTTGGGGCCTTTCTAACAAGTGACCGCATTGATTTGCGACCGTTTTTACTTGTGACCGAAATGATTTTGGGACGTAATGACAAGAGACAGCTGTTTAGTGACCATTTTGACAGGTGACCGAATTGATTTGGGGCCATTTTGACAAATGACAGTATTGATTAGTGACCGTTTTGACTTGTGGACGAATTGATTTGGGGCCTTTTTCAGAAGTGACTGTATTCTTTTGTCACCGTTTCGACTTGGGACCCAACTGATTTGTGGCCTTTTTCACAAGTGACCGAATTGTTTTGTGACCGTTTCGACTTTTAACCAAATTGATTTGGGGTCTATTTCACAAGTGACCGTATTGTTTTGTGACCGTTTTGAATTGGGACTTAATTGATTTGGGGCTTTTTCTCAATTGAACGTTTTGTTTTATGACCGTTTTGACTTGTGATCGAATTGATTTTCGGTCATTATGATAAGAAACCGTATTGATTAGTGACCGTTTTGACTTGTGACCAAATTGATTTAGGGCCTTTTTTACACATAACCGTATTGATTAGTGACCGTTTTGACTTGTGACCGAAATGATTTTAGGACATAATGACAAGAGACGGTACTGTTCAGTGATCGTTGTGAATTGTGACATAATTGATTTAGAGGCTTTTTGACAAGTGACCGTATTGATCAGTGACCATTTTGACTAGTGACCGAATTGATTTTGGGCCAATTTGATTAGTGACCGTATCGATTAGTGACCGAATTGATTTGAGGCCATTTTGAAAAGTGACCGTATTGATTAGTGACCGTGTTGACTTATGGCCAAATTGATTTGGGGCCATTTTGACAAGTGACCGTATTGTTTCGTGACTGTTTTCACTTGTTACCGAATTGATTTGTGGCCATTTTGACAGGAGATCGTATTGACAAGTGACCGTATAGCTTAGTGACCGAATTGATTTGGGGCCATTTTGACAAGTGACAGTATTGATTAGTGACCGTTTTGACCAGAGAACGAATTGATTTGGGGCCATTTTGACATTCTTTATGCATTTTTACTTACAAAAATCATATTACACAACATGAACTTCATCACTGCATGATACACATGACATTAATACCAATAATTAGTAACAGTAAAAGGCAGCATTTATCATTTTTTAAAAATGCTAACACTTAAACACAGTACGTCAGATATCGCTGGGCAGTGGCCACATTATATGTATAATAGCATGTTTAACAAGGATATCTGTAAAGCTGATGGATGCTCCCCAATGCGCTTTGTCAAGCAATTTAAATGCAATGAGAAGGGCAAATATATTAAAATGACTAAAAATCAATTGAAATGATTACTATATTTCAGAAGTCCCATAACTCCAAGAAAAATCGTAGAAGAGAAACATCCTGCTAATATGCACACCTCCTCTTGGCAAGAAGCTTCCCATGAAAGTTTACTGAAATCAGGCCAGTAGTTGCTGAGAAATAGCACGGACAAGAGAGTCAAGATTAGTGCATTATATACTGATTTCAGAAATCTTCAAAATCCCATAACTCTGAGGAAAATCATTAAAGCGGAACGTCAATGTAATATGCACACCTCCTCTTGGTAATGAAGATTTCCATGAAGTTTCGTTGAAATTCGGCCAGAAGTTGCTGAGAAATACTCCCGACATGAAAGTCAAGAATTGTGCACTACAGTACTTCTAGGTGTTAAATGTGGCAATACTTATTTATATTATAACAACTACGAGATTATATATACAGTCATTTTGTATGGTAAAACACTTCAATATCACTTGTTTTAAAGTATAAGTAAAATAATCATACACTTCAAAACACACTTCAGTTGTTAAAAGATTGGCAACCAGACAATTTTTTGTGCTAGATCCCAAATAGAACAAGGATATCAGTAACACTGATGGATGCTCCCAATGCGCTTTGCCAGGTAATAGTAATGCAATCAGAAGGGCAAAAAATAACACTAGAAGTGTAGGACCAAATATGCTGTCAAAACTGTATTTAAGCATGAAACATACCATAGAAATAAGTATTACTGAATTTGGGTAGTTTGTACTTTAGCGGTGCCCGGAAATTCTAAATGTAAACAACGTTTTGCGCATGCGTTGACGTTGCTATGCATGACTTGTCTTGTTCCAGCCGGCCGCCATTTTTTTCTCGATTCGTAATGTTTTTCTCGGAAAAATATCATTGTTTTGAAGCAAAACAGGATAAAAATATGAGCTACGCATGACTGCGTATGACAGCAGCCCCCAAAATCAGTCACGCTGTGTAAGTTATTCTCAAATATATAGATGTGTTTGGGTGGATAAATGACATAAACTACTGCCAATAAATACATTTTGTCCCTAATACACCATTCTACAGACATTACGAATCCAACAAATCGCCAAAAATTGATAATTATTTCGATTGTAGTTGAGTCATAATCAGTTCGTGAAGTTCTTAACTGATTTGTATATGTGAGTAGTCAGATCTTGCAATTCTTGAGCAGTCGGGAATTCATGCCAAAATTTGTGAGCTGTTCAAAATATTGTTCATCAACTCACGATTCCAAAAATTCGTGACCTACATATGCAGCGGACCGGAACGATTTGAACATTTTTGAATGTGGGTCACCCAAGGATCATTCCTGTGAAGTTTGGTGAAATTCTGCCCAGCGGTTAAGGAGGAGATGTGCTTTGAATGAAAATATTGACACACGACGCACGACGACGTTTACATTCTATATAAACTATTCAAAGTAAATTACCCTTCAAAATTGTAACAAAATCGTCGTCGCCTTTTTTCACTGATCGTGTGAATATAAGATTTTTTGTGTCGCCTGAAAACTCGACATAAAGGGGCTTCTTATGGTGGCGTCGGCGGCGGCGGGGGCGTTGTTTGCGGCGTCAACGTAGGCGGCGGAATCCTCTTCAGTTTGTGCAGACAATAACTTGAGAAGTTTGTGTGCTATTATTATTAAACTTTATGAAAGTGTAAATAGGCATAAAAGGAAGATTAAGTTCGATTTTCGGCATAATTGCTCTTATGGTACTTGAGTTATGCCCTTTTTAACAAAAGTTCAAATAAGGCTTTTGCAGTCAATAACAGTTTTTGTTCAATCAATATGAAACTTTATAGAAGTGTAAGTAGTCAAAAAAGGAAGGTCAATTTCGTTTTTTGGCATAATTTCTCATACCATACTTAAGTTATGCCCCGTCAGTTGACACATCCGACTCATGGAGTTATAGTTTCATAATCGTAAGTATTATAAATATGATGGAGAAAAATGCGAAATAACTTGAAATTAGGAAGAGCAGTATATCAAAGTAGAGACGAAACATTTAATTATCGGAAGAATTAACACAACGGTGGCACCGAGGTGACATGCACTACTCGTTTTGTTTATCTCGTTCCTACGAGATGCTAACTCGAAGGAACGAGATACTAACTAGAGGGAACGAGTTAAGTATGTCGAAGGAAAGAGATACAAACACGAGGGAACTAGTTAAGTATGTCGAAGGAACGAGATACAAACTCGTGGAAACGAATACTATCTCTAGGGAACGAGATACTAACTCTTGGGAACTCTAACTCTTCCATTCTGACAAGGGTCCGTTTTGTTTTCTGATCGTTTTGATTTGTAACCGAATTGATTTTGGGACATTTTGACAAGTGACTATATCAATTTGTTACCGTTTTTACTTGTGACAGAATTGACTTATGGGCTTTTTCACAAGCGATCATATTGAACTGTGTCCGTTTTGACCTGTTACCGAAATGATTTGGGGCCATTTTGACACGTGACCGTATTAATTTGTGACCGTTTTGACTTGTGACAGAATTGACTTATGGGATTTTTCATAAGTGACCGTATTGATCAGTGGCAATTTCGACTTGTGACCGAATTGATTTAGGGTTTTTTTTCACAAGTGACCGTACTGTTTTACGACCGTTTTCACTTGTGACCGAAATGATTTTGGGACTTAATGACAAGAGACAGCTGTTTAGTGACCATTTTGACTTGTGACCGAATTGATTTGGGGCCATTTGACAGTGAAGGTATTGTTTTGTGGCCGTTATTACTTGTGGCAGAATTGTTTAGGGGTCTTTTGCAGAAGCGATTGTATCCTTTTGTCACCGTTTTGACTTGGGACCGAACTGATTTGTGGCCTTTTTCACAAGTGACCGAATTGTTTTGTGACCGTTTTGAATTTTGATAGAATTGATTTTCGGGCATTTTGACAGGAGCCCGTATTGATTTGTGACCGTTTTGACTTGCGACCGTATCGATTTTGGGCCAATGTGAAAAGTGACCGTATAGATTAGTGACCGTGTTGACTTGTGACCGAATTGGGGTCGTTTTACTTATTACTGAATTGATTTGGGGCCATTTTGACAAGTGACCGTTTTGTTTTGTGACCGTTTTCATTCGTTACCGAATTGATTTGTGGCCATTTTGCCAAGTGGCCGCATTGATTAGTGACCGTGTTGACTTGTGACCGAGTTGATATTGGGCCATTTTGGCAATAGACAGTAATGACAAGAGACGGTATTGTTTAGTGACCGTTTTAACTTGTGACCGAAATGAATCGGAGGCATTTTGACAAGTGACCGTTTTGACTTGTGACCGATTTGATTTGGGGCCTTTGTCACAAGTGACCATATTGTTTTGGGACCGTTTTGACTTGTGACCGAAATGACTTTGGAACGTAATGACAAGAGACAGCTGTTTAGTGACCATTTTGACTTGTGACCGAATTTATATGGAGCCATTTTGACAAGTGACAGTATTGATTAGTGACCGTTTTGACATGTGATCGAATTGATTTGGGGCTATTTTGATAAGTGAACGTAATGAGTAGAGGTCACTGATTTGGGGCCTTTTTCACAAAAGACCGTATTGATTTGTGACCGTTTTGACTAGTGATCGATTTGATTTTTGAGCATTTTTACAAGAGACCGTATTGATTTCGGACAGGTTTTGACTTGTGACCGAATGATTTTAGGTCAGTTTGTCATTTGACCGTGTTGATTAGTGACCGTTTTCACATGTGATTGCTATGTGACCGTTTTGACTTGTGTTCGAATTGATTTTCGGGCCTTATGACAAGTGACCGTATTGATTTGTGACCATTTTGACTTGTGACCGATTGATTTGGGTCATTTTGACAAGTGACCGTATTGATTAGTGACCGTTTCGACTTTTAACCAAATTGATTTGGGATCTATTTCACAAGTGACAGTATTGTTTTGAGACCGTTTTGACTTGGGACTGAATTAATTTGGGGTTTTTTCTCAATTGAACGTTTTGTTTCATGACCGTTTTGACTTGTGACCGAATTGATTTAGGGCCTTTTTCACAAGTGACCGTATTGTTTTACCGCTGTTTTCACTTCTGACCGAAATGATTTTTGGACGTAATAACAAGAGACAGCTCTTTAATGACCATTTTGACATGTGACCGAATTGATTTGGGGCCATTTTGACAAGTGACAGTATTGATTAGTGACCGTTTTGACTTGTGGACTTGTTTCCGAATTGATTTGGGGCCATTTGGCCAGTGAACGTATTGTTCAGTTGCCGTTATTACTTGTGGCAGAATTGATTTGGGGTCTTTTTCAGAAGCGATTGAATCCTTTTGTCACCGTTTTGACTTGGGACCGAACTGATTTGTGGCCTTTCCCACAAGTGACCGAATTGTTTTGTGACCGTTTTGACTTGTGATCGAATTGATTTTCGGGCATTATGACAGGTGCCCGTATTGATTTGTGACCGTTTTGACTTGCGACCATATTGATTTTGGGCCAATTTGAAAAGTGACCGAATAGATTAGTGACCGTGTGACTTGTGACCGAATTGGGGTCGTTTTACTTATTACTGAATTGATTTGTAGCCATTTTGCCAAGTGACCGCATTGATTAGTGACCGTTTTGACTTGTGACCGAATTGATATTGGGCCATTTTGGCAATAGACAGTAATGACAAGAGACGGTATTGTTTAGTGACCGTTTTAACTTGTGACCGAAATGAATTGGAGGCATTTTGACAAGTGACCGTTTTGACTTGTGACCGTTTTTACTTGTGATCGAATTGATTTTCCGTCATTATGACAAGAGACCGTATTGATTAGTGACCGTTTTGTCTTGTGACCAAATTGATTTAGGGCCTTTTTCACACATAACCGTATTGATTAGTGACAGTTTTGACTTGTGACCGAAATGATTGTACGACATAATGACAAGAGACGGTACAGTTCAGTGACCGTTTTCACTTGTGACATAATTGATTTAGGGGCTTTGTCACAAGTGACCGTATTTATCAGTGACCATTTTGACTAGTGACCGAATTGATTTTGGGCCAATTTGATAAGTGACTGTATTGATTAGTGACCGAATTGATTTGGGGCCATTTTGACAAGTGACCGTATTGATTAGTGACCTTGTTGACTTATGGCCGAATTGATTTGGGGCCATTTTGACAAGTGATCGTATTGTTTTGTGACCGTTTTCACTTGTTACCGAATTGATTTGTGGCCATTTTGACAAGAGATCGTATTGGCAAGTGACCGTATAGCTTAGTGACCGACTTGATTTGGGTCCATTTTTACAACTGACAGTATTGATTAGTGACCGTTTTGACCAGAGACCGAATTGATTTGGGGCCATTTTGACACTTTTTATGCATTTTTACTTACAAAAATCATATTACACAACATGAACTTAATCACTGCATGATAAACATCACATTAATACCGATAATATTAACAGTAAAAGGCAGCATTTATGATTTTATAAAAATGCTAACACTGAAACACAGTACGTCAGATATCGCTGGGCAGTGGCCACATTATATGTATAATAGCATGTTTAACAAGGATATCAGTAAAACTGATGGATGCTCCCCAATGCGCTTTGTCAAGCAATATAAATGCAATGAGAAGGGCAAGTATATTAAAATGACTAAAAATCAATAGAAATGTGTACTATATTTCAGAAGTCCCATAACTCCAAGAAAAATCATAGAAGATAAACATCCTTCTAATATGCACACCTCCTCTTGGCAAGAAGTTTCCCATGGAAGTTTACTGAAATCAGGCCAGTAGTTGCTGAGAAATATCCCAGAGAAGAATTTATGCAGTATATACTAATTTCAGAAATTTTCAAAGTCCCATTACTCTGAGAAAAATCATTGAAGTGCAATTTGTTGATTCCAGCAAGTAGTTGCTGAGAAATAGCACGGACAAGAAAGTCAAGATAAGTCCCATAACTCTAAGAAAAATCATTGAAGTGGAACGTCCTGGTAGTATGCACACCTTCTCTTGGTAATAAAGTTTCCCATAAAGTTTCGTTGAATTCCAGCTAGTAGTTGCTGAGAAATAGCGCGGACAAAAAGTGAAGAATTGTGCACTATATACTGATTTCAGTAATCTTCAAAGTCCCATAACTCTGAGAAAAATCATTAAAGCGGAACGTCCAGGCAATATGCACACCTCCTCTTGGTAATGAAGATTTCCATGAAGTTTCGTTGAATTCCGGCCAGAAGTTGCTGAGAAACACTCCCGACATGAAAGTCAAGAATTGTGCACTTTTGTACTTCTAGGTGTTATATGTGGCAATACTTATTTATATTATATATAACAACTACGAGATTATATATACAGTCATTTTGTATGGTAAAACACTTCAATATCACTTGTTTTAAAGTATAAGTCAAATAATCATACACTTCAAAACACACTTCAGTTGTTAAAAGATTGGCAACCAGACAATTTTTTGTGCTAGATCCCAAATAGAACAGGGATGTCAGTAAAACTGATGGATGCTCCCCAATGCGCTTTGCCAAGTAATAGTAATGCAATCAGAAGGGCAAAAAATAACACTAGAAGTGTAGGACCAAATATGCTGTCAAAACTGTATTTAAGCATGGAACATACCATAGAAATAAATATTACTGAATTTGGGTAGTTTGTACTTTAGCGGTCCACGGAAATTCTAAATGTAAACAACGTTTTGCGCATGCGTTGACGTTGCTATGCATGACTTGTCTTATTCCAGTCGGCCGCCATTTTTACTCGATTCGTAATGTTTTTCTTGGAAAAATATCATTGTTTTGAAGCAAAACAGGATGAAAATATGAGCTACGCATGACTGCGTATGACAGCAGCCCCCAAAATCAGTCACGCTGTGTAAGTTATTCTCAAATATATGGATGTGTTTGGGTGGATAAATGACATAAACTACTGCCAATAAATACATTTTGTCCCTAATACACCATTCTTCAGGCATCACGAATCCAACAAATCGCCAAAAATTGATAATTTGTTCGATTGTAGTTGAGTCATAATCAGTTCGTGAAGTTCTAAACTGATTTGTATATGTGAGTAGTCAGATCTTGCAATTCTTGAGCAGTCGGGAATTCGTGACAAAAGTTGTGAGCTGTTCAAAATATTGTTCACAATCTCACGATTCCAAAAATTCGTGACCTACATATGCAGCGGACCGGAACGATTTGAACATTGTTGAAAGTGGGTCACCCAAGGATCACTCCTGTGAAGTTTGGTGAAATTCTGCCCAGCGGTTAAGGTGGAGATGTGCTTTGAATGAAAATGTTGACACACGACGCACGACGACGTTTACATTCTATATAAACTATTCAAAGTAAATTACCCTTCAAAATTGTAACAAAATCGTCGTCGCCTTTTTTCACTGATCGTGTGAATATAAGATTTATTGTGTCGCCTGAAAACTCGACATAAAGGGGCTACTTATGGTGGCGTCGGCGGCGGCGGGGGCGTTGTTTGCGGCGTCGGCGTAGGCGGCGGAATCCTCTTCAGTTTGTGCAGACAATAACTTGAGAAGTTTCTGTGCTATTATTATTAAACTCTATGAAAGTGTAAATAGGCATAAAAGGAAGATTAAGTTTGATTTTCGGCATAACTGCTCTTATCGTACTTGAGTTATGCCCCTTTTTAAAAAAAGTTCAAATAAGGCTTTTGCAGTCAATAACAGTTTTTGTTCAATCATTATGAAACTTTATAGAAGTGTAAGTAGTCAAAAAAGGAAGGTCAATTTCGGTTTTTGGAATTTCTCATACCATACTTAAGTTATGCCCCGTCAGTTGACACATCCGACTCATGGAGTTAAAGTTTCATATTAGTAAGTATTATAAATATGATGGAGAAAAATGCGAAATAACTTGAAATTAGTAAGAGTATTATATCAAAGTAGAGACGAAACATTTAACTATCGGAAGAATTAACACAACGCTGCCACCGAGGTGACATGCACTACTCGTTTTGTTTATCTCGTTCCTACGAGATGCTAACTCGAAGGAACGAGATACTAACTAGAGGGCACGAGTTAAGTATGTCGAAGGAACGAGATACAAACACGAAGGAACTAGTTAAGTATTTCGAAGGAACGAGATTCTAACTCTTGGGAACTCTAACTCGTCCATTCTGACAAGGAACCGTTTTGTTTTGTGACCGTTTTGATTTGTAACCGATTTGATTTGTGGACATTTTGACAAGTGACTATATTGATTTGTTACCATTTTTACTTGTGACAGAATTTACTTATGGGCTTTTTCACAAGCGACCGTATTGATCAGTGACCGTTTTGATTTGTTACCGAATTGATTTGGGGCCATTTTGACAAGTGACCGTATTAATTTGTGACCGTTTTGACTTGTGACAGAATTGTCTTATGGGATTTTTCATAAGTGACCGTATTGATCAGTGACCGTTTTGATTTGTGACCGAATTGATTTAGGGCCTTTTTCACAAGTGACCGTTTTGTTTTACGACTGTTTTGACTTGTGACCGAAATGATTTTGGGACGTAATGACAAGAGACGGTAATGTTTAGTGACCGTTTTGGCTTGTGACAGAATTGATTTTGGGCCATTTTCACAAGTGAACGTATTGATTAGGGACCGTTTTGACTTGTGGCCGAATTGATTTGGGGTCTTTTTCACATGTGACTGTATTGTTTTGTGACTGTTATGACTTTGGAACGAACTAATATGGGGCCTTTTTCTTAAGCGACCTTATTGTTTTGTGACCGTTTTGAATCGAATTGATTTTCGGGTATTATGACAAGAGAATGTATTGATTTGTGACCGTTTTGACTCCAGACCGAAGAATATTGGGTTCTTTTGACAAGTGACCGTATTGATTAGTGACCGTTTTAATCTGAGACCAAATTGATTTGGGGCCATTTTGACAAGTGACCGTATTGATTAGTGACCGTTTTGAATTATGACTGAATTGATTTGGGGCCATTTTGACAAGTGAACGTATTGTTTTGTGACCGTTTTGACTTGTTACCGAATTGATTTGTGGCCATTTTGACAAGTGACAGAATTGATTAGTGGCCGTTTTGACTTGTGACAGACTTGATTTTGGGCCATTTTGACAACAGACAGTATTGATATGTGATCGATTTAACTTGCGATCGAATTGATTTTGGGCCATTTTGACAGAGACCGTATTGATTAATAACCGTTTAGACTTCTGACCCATTGATTTTCGGCCATTTTGTGGCCGCTTTGACTTGCGATCGAATTTATTTTGGGCCATTTTGACAAGAGACTGTATTGATAAGTGATCGTTTTATCTTGCGATCGAATGAATTTTGGGCCATTTTGAGAAGAGACCGTATCCGTTAATGACCGTTTCGTCTTGTGACCTAATTGATATTGGGCCATTTTGACAAGAGGCCGTATTGATAAGTGATCTTTTGACTTGTGGCCAAATTGATTTGGGGCCTTTTTGACAAGTAACCGTATTGTTTTGTGACCGTTTTGACTTGTGATCCAATTGATTTTGGGCCATTTTGACAAGAGACCGTATTGATTAGTGACCGTTTTGACTTTTGAACGAATTGATTTGGGGCCGTTTTGACGTGACCGTATTGCTTTCAAACCGTTTGAACTTGATACCGAATTGATTTGTGGCCGTTTTGACAAGTGGCCGTTTTGACTTGTGACAGAATTTATTTAGGGGCTTTTTCACAAGTGACAGTATTGATCAGTGACCGTTTTGACTTGTGACCGATTATGATTTTGGGCCATTTTGACAAGTGACCGTATTGTTTAGTGACCGTTTTGACTTGTGACAGAATTGGCTTATGGGCTTTTTTCACAAGTGACCGTTTTGACTTGTGACCGGTTTGATTTTTGGGCCTTTCTAACAAGTGACCGTATTGTTTTGCGACCATTTTGACTTGTGACCGAATTGAATTGAGGCCATTTTGACAAGTGACAGTATTGATTAGTGACCGTTTTGACTTGTGGACTTGTGACCGAATTGATCTGGGGCCATTTTGACAAGTGAACGTATTGATTAGTGGCCGTTATTACTTGTGGCCGAATTGATTTGGGGTCTTTTTCAGAAGTGACTGTATTCTTTTGTCACCGTTTTGACTTGGGACCGAATTGTTTTGTGGCCTTTTTCACAAGTGACCGAATTGTTTTGGGACCATTTTGACTTGTGATCGAATTGATTTTCGAGCATTATGACAGGAGCCCGTATTGATTTGTGACCGTTTTGAATTGCGACCGAATTGATTTTGGGCCAATTTGAAAAGTGACCGTATAGATTAGTGACCGTGTTGACTTGTGGCGGAATTGAGGTCGTTTTACTTATGACTGAATTGATTTGGGGCCATTTTGACAAGTGACCGTTTTGTTTTGTGACCGTTTTGACTTGTGACCGAATTGATATTGGGCCATTTTGGCAATAGACAGTAATGACAAGAGACGGTATTGTTTAGTGACCGTTTTAACTTGTGACCGAAATGAATTGGAGGCATTTTGACAAGTGACTGTTTTGACTTGTGACCGATTTATTTGGGGCCTTTGTCAAAAGTGACCATATTGTTTTGCCACCGTTTTGACTTGTGACCGAAATGACTATGGAGCGTAATGACAAGAGACAGCTGTTTAGTGACCATTTTGACTTGTGACCGAATTGATATGGAGCCATTTTGACTAGTAGTAGTAGTAGCAGTAATAGTAGTAGTAGTAGAAGTCGTAGTAGAAGTCGTAGTAGTAGTAGTAGTAGTAGTAGTAGTAGTAGTAGTAGTAGTAGTAGTAGTAGTAGTAGTAGTAGTAGTAGTTGTTGTAATAGTGGTAGCAGTAATAGTAGTGGTAGTAGTGGTAGTAGTAGTTGTAATAGTAGTAGTAGTAGTTGTTGTTGTTGTAATAGTGGTAGCAGTAATAGTAGTAGTAGTAGTAGTAGTTGTTGTTGTAGTAGTTGTAATTACGCGGAATACAATACGAAAGCCTAGCGGAACTGCAATCGAAAATCATGCACATTGTATTTAAATGTGGCTCTGAATGGCACACACAGTTATTTGATAATTGGGTAAGGAGGCATGAGAAATGTATTAATTGTGCTGGACGTTACTTGGAGGAGTGACATCAAAATCAGACTTGAGGTTGGCTTTACTCTGCCGAGCGCGCCTCGCAGAAAATAGTTGGTATCTTTGCTTGTTGCATATATTTATATTAACTGCTACTGGATATATTTAATGTACATTATATAAAGCACAAAATATATATATGTGATGGTGGTATTTAATTACGAATCAGACATTGTTATGCTGAAAAATAATAATAGTCCGAAAATTGTCCGAACCTTTGTATGTTTATCTACAAAATTGTATTTTCAAACAAGCAAATTTCCCAAATATTTGAACCCGATCCTTTATAATATCCCTTTTTTAACAATTCATCTCGCTCTCATGATATAGCGAGCTCTTTCGTTGTACAAACGGTTAATTAACGGCCATATGTAGAATATGTAACATCCAATGAAGTATGTTACCAGGCCAACGAGGCCCGTGATTTAAACAGTAGGCTCAGCAAGTCCCTCTATCCCAGGATTAAGATTTCAGATATAGTAATTCAATAAAGCAATGCATATTATGTTACGCATGCGCCAATAAATTCCTTCATTGTTACATATAAAATATTCAATGTTTGATCTCAATTTTCACCATGACCAAGCGACTTCCCAATACATCACCATACATTGTTGGACAGATAAGGCCATAACCTTTTGAAAAAACAGCATGTCAAAAATGTCTATACGTTGTAACTCAAAATATTAACCTTAGAATAAACACACCGGTTTTGACAGGCATGGGTGCTGCCATTTTGTGCATGAATACATGGGCCAAAAGTTATGAAGCTGGGAACCATTTAAGATAAAGTAGTGCCTAAAACTGTCTTTTTTCTTATTTCTTACATATATACCTTTAAATTGATACCAACACGTATCATTTAAACTGTATTTTAAAAATCATATGCATTATACACTGAACCCTATGTGTTTATTATCTAACTGACAGCATGTAACCCTGAGGATGTGACTTCCGTTTTGGTGTAATTTGACCTATTATGTTTTATAAAGTGATACTTTAGCCCTGTCGGAAAATTGAATCGTCGGGCTAAGCTTGGGGAATTGTAGCTAGAAAGCCCGGGGCTGAAACAGTGACTGCTTACATGTATATGATCCTAATAGGCAAATTGCTGTATCATGACATGCAATTGTAGTGTGTATATACCATTCCTAACTTTATATGACCACACGTATCGTGACATGCAATTGTAGCGAGTTCATACCATTCCTAACTTTATATGACCACACGCTTGATTCAGTGTCTGTGTTTGTTGAGATTCTGAGATAGTACCGTGTTGTTTTATCAGGGTCCATATTCCAGAAACACCTTAAGTGTTTCTTATAATATTTTCACTGAAGTTAAAATTTCAAAATGTTATATTTTAATAACTACACATAATTTATAAAAAATCTTTTTATGTTTATATGAACGAACAATAATACCATAGGTGGTTATTAATAAAAATTAAGCACACTGCACTGTATACAGGAAATAAAACGTTAAAAAAATGTTGATTTTAAGGTTAAGCATAAGATATTACATAAGATATTTCTGGAATACCACCCCTGTTCAGACAAACTTCCTTATGTATTTTTATTCTCTCTAACAAATGGTTATAAACTCCATGCGTTTAAAGAATCCTACTATATACCACATTCTCATTTTGATATATATAAACTTTTATATATTGGTAAAATGTTCTTGAAAAGAAACCTAAAGTAAAGTACGATATAAATTACCTCAAATTGAATGACATATTTTAGCATTAAATGTATCATTACACATACCCAATTAAAACCAACTCTTACCCATGAAATAAAACGTACGAATAAAAACATAACATTTTGATACCAACTTCAACAGTTAAACTTGTTTGTATATGGTACGTCTTGGGAAAAATCCTTGGGTGACCCTCTTTCAAATTGTTGAAATCGTTCCGGATCGATGCATACGTATCGTTTTAAATTTGATATGTGACATCCTCTGGTGGTCCTCTACAAAGCTTGTTTAATTTATTCCCCTTGGTCAAAACTGACCACGTTCTGGGGTCACATGTTTTAAATTGATTTAAAAAGCATAATGATTTCAAAAATCATTTCCTCTGAAACCGCAAGGCTGAGAGCTTTTATGTTTGGTATGTGACATCCTCTTTGTTCGAAATTATCCATAATGATCCGTTGTGATACGTATACGAATTTCAGAATGTCTCGCCTCGGTTGCACATGCTGCTATTGGATCCTGGTCGACTAAGCGTTATTGACCAACATTGCGTGGCGTGACATGTCATTTTAGTTATTTAATAACGGACTTAACTTGATTATTCATATATTACTTTAATTACTAAACTTAATTACATTTATCTTCAACAGGATAAAATCATATCCGTCCTTGTGTTGTTTAATTGCTTTTTCAGTGCACATTTTGCTATAAAAGACGTCAGAGCTTCGGTATTGCCATGTTTGCATCTGCAGCTTTTATCAACAGAACACAGGATGAAGGGTCTGGTTATTCTCCTCGCCATCTGCCTCGTGTGCACGTTCGTTGAAGTCGAAGGTATGTAACTTGTTATTTCTAAAGCAAGTGTACAACAATTTTTATTGAATACATGTTTTGCTATTTGTTGTTTTCACTATATCAAAGTCTGTTTTATTTTTTTTATGTTTTGTTATGCTTTTGAAGGGTTTAAGTTAACGTTTTCTTTTAAAACAAACATATGAATCATTGTGTTGTGTATCTCAACTTCCTGTTGCCTAAACTGCTAGCTCACGTAATACGTAATACATGTACCTCGAAGTTTGCAGTTCGTAATTAAGACGTACTACCTCGTAATTAAGACTGTCTTGTAATTACGGGGTAAACGTAATAGATGTACCTCGAATGTAGGAATTGGTCGTTCGTAATTAAAACGTATTGAATCGCGAGTTCGACCTACACGTTAGTAATTTACCTCGAAAGTTCGACTTGGTAAGTCGTAATTGATACGTATTTGCTCGTTATTAAGACGTATTAACTCGTAATGAAGACGTTATAACTCGTAAGTACTACCCATCAACTTGTTATTACAAGAAAATACCATTTTTACGTGTCACTAGGAAGTCGCCATCTTTTTACACCTTTCAATTTTAACTGATCAGAATTGTAATATGTAAAACCCATGTAAATGTTAACATATAATATATGTTAATATTATACCTTTAAAATTATTTTAAAAGGCGTAGTCTTGATATTTTCTATAATTGACAATGACTTATTGTCCACCAATTTCGGCTGACCTTTCCTGCAGTAGATTAAACAATAGACGTTTCCACAAAAGTCAATCGTTTGCAAATTATGTTTGTTTTATTGTACCACTGCATATACAAATACAAGCTGGAAAAGACTCATGCAAGTTTAACAATCTAGTAATGTTATATTAGCATCACACACTCATTTACCGTGTTGCAAGCGTCCATGCACAGGGAAAGACCATAAATAATGTTGTTAGAACTTCAGGTCCTTCCCTTTTTTTCAAGTGAATTTATTCGATAATTAATATGTATGTTCCTATATCATTTGTACATGTACATCATTTGGAAAATAAAATATGTTTAAAGTAAAATAAAGTAATCTTTCATGCACAAAAAATAGACGATAGGAAACGACACAACACAATACGCTACACTAATAATCGCAATGAATTAATATGACATCACATTTGATATTAATAGGTCAATTCGGGCTTGGATTTTCTGGTTTGCGAGAACGCAGCGACTTTGAAGATTCGGTTGATGGAATGGCAAGACTTACTGACAGAGCAGGAGGTGTTCGAAGGAGGCGCGATGTCCGGGATATGACGCCATAGGCGGTTGGCATTAACTAATATATGTGTATTTGTGAAAGAATATCTTCATTAAATGATTTTCAAACACGTTGTTTAAACAACAATAACGCAGAAAAAAGCCTTGTACTTAGTATGCATTTAAAACCGACGCTAATTTTTGACAACTGTGTTGTATATTACAGGTCAGGGACATGCCATAAACCACTACGCAATACTCGATGTTGATCATTCGATGAGACGTCGAGTATCTCCTAAGCATTGTTCAAATGATATAAACAGTGCTTAAATTAGCATAAACAGTATGTTGTAGTCTGTTTTTATTATAAAAAATATATAGCTAGCCCCATTTACGGACACACACCAATATAAACGTATACATGATAAACAAAATAGCTAAGTGTTATAAAAAATAACAAATAGCAACACATATTTATTTTAATTGAATATAATCATGCTTAAATAAAAGTGATGCTTGACATGAAATGTGTTTGGTTGTATTGGCCACGTGCACGTTATATCAAGGAACGTACATACATTTACCGAGATATGTTGCTTGTTCTGACAGACTCTATTCATAATAGCACATTTAAAAACTGAAGTCTGAATAAGGTACCTTAGATGTCTTCATATACGAATGATGGTGAAATGCTTGTTAAATAGAATATAACTTTCTGACTTATGTCGTGACTGCTGTGTGAAATTCTTAAATCTATAAAGTTTATCTACATCACAAAAACCACCTATAAATTAATTCAGCAGTAAACATTACCAATACTCGATACGTGGGGATTTTTTTCAGTTGTTTTTGTACTAACGTGTCGGTGCAAAGAGCTGAACATCGAAACAGAAGAAGCAAACTAACGTTTTAGTTTAAACTTATTTATTTTAGCTCGATTGCATCGAAAGCCTAAGGCTTATTGAGACATTCTCGAGTCCGTTTCCTTGGTAGAACCAGTACTTGGTGTCTTTGGGGGAGATCCTGAGAACGCCCCCAGAGTGGGGATCGAACCCGGGACCTTCCGATCGCTAGGCGGACACAATGTCCACAACGCCTCCGCGACCCTTAAAAACTAACCTTTTATTTGTTTTAATGACATTAATAATTTCCATAGATATAGTATATAAGAAATTACGTGTTGTGACCTAGATGTACTGTGTCCTGCATTTCGTGAGTGGTTTTTTTTCTGTATTGAATATGGCTTTTATAAAATTAAGCTTACATTTTAGATAAGTCTTAAATCTCCGTTATGGTAAACAGAGGATGGAATAACACAAACTAAAGCTCTGTGAGTTATTGTGATTGTTTATACAAAGCACGTACATGTATCCTGTAATAATCCCTCTCGAAAAGTATAAACCTGTTTCAACTGGTCATTCATTTGATTTAGCTAAATGTTCAATTGTAATGTAATATGACATTACATAATATTTGTAATATGTAATATTACAAATATGTAATATGTAATGGAACTTCATATGATATGCAATAACACCTCACAGAGGCTTCGAAGGAAATGTTCTAATGCAACTTAACATCAGACCCAAAGTTCCAGTTTGGACTTTTAAAGGGGTATATTGACGGCATTTCTCAAACATATAGACACATATTAAATGTAAACAAAGATAATTCCCCATTTCTTTCGTGAATATCTTTCAAGTAGCAGGAACATATTGGCGAAATATTTATTAAAAAAACCCATACAAGGATAAATTCTGTTTATACACCGATTCGAACTCGATCTTACACAATCGCTGACTTAAATAAAAACTTCACTACGCATAGCGATGTAAATCAACAGCGCGAACGTTATTGTCGACCTAACGCCGAAACGCCCTTTTAAATTTAAATTTATTATTATAAAATACTAATAATGCATTAAGCTTTAAAGTTATATGAAGCTTTTCTAAAACATTATTTTCGTTTGATTCTTGAATTAATTTTATAACCTAAGAATTCATAGTACTTAAAATGGTTTTTGATAATTTGATAAATTAGCCTAGCAATTTTTTGTATTTTGTTATTCAACGTATGAAAAATTGCTATACTTGGCATATATGCTAATAAAGAAATTATAATAAGCAACCATGTACGAGTATTACATTGCGTGTTGTTAGTGTGCATAATGGTATATACTTTCACTATAATAATCAAGTTCAAGTTAAGTACGTTTGTAATTACCTACAGTTAGCTCATCTTCAGATGTGGTTGATTGAATGCTTCTACAACTGGATTAAAAAAGAACAAATATCATGTTGTTTACAATGATAATGATTTGCAAGCACTAATGCGTGTCGTTATGTGTGGTGCGCCTGGAAGATGTCAAAGTGACACGGTTTTATGCGCCGCTTTAGTACAAATTTGGCACTCACGTTCTGCCAAGTTGTCACCAATTTTTACTGCGCCTTGAATAACTTCATAATAACTGCGCTATCGCGACACTACCATTACATTCGATGTACTCCAATGTGTCGTTACGTAGCGTTACGCGAAAAAAAAACGAATAGAGCAGCTAAGTGTAACATTAACTAGATCGATGCGTGGCGTATCGTAGTTTAACGTAGCGAATAATGCGGCATAAAGTAGAAATATTAAAGACTCTCGTTCTGTTCACGTTGTGCTACGTAAAAGCCACGTTGATCTACGCTGTGTCATGTGTACCACTACGTATAAATACGTTGCGATATAACGTATCAGTATTTTGAACATGTTCAAAATTCAGATTTGTCGTTTTTCGTCGAACCTGATAACTTGTGCCACGTTGAGGCGCGTTACGGCCACGCTGAACATTAATGCTGTCAAGTTGCGCAACGGAGCTAAACGAGACGACGAAAATCATAAACAATTATGACCGGGGTTTTAGGTATTTCTGATTTAAGTACAGCGTTTGCAAGGCAATTGTGTAGTTAATGAACACAATTTGTTAAATATGAGTTGCATTTATGCTGACGTAGAGCACTTGCTTTTAGTTTTTGGTATGCTATGTCTACATAGACCACGCACATTTGTTTCTTTAAGTATTAATAATGATATAATAAGATTCATAAATGAACAGTTTAATTTATGCACATGACTTTTTGTCATGACCATTGGTATAGTTGTGATAAAGCTTGTGAATAATTATCTTGAGATTTAAAATGAACAGTGTACAATAGTGATTCTAAAATTGGACCAAGGTATATTAATACAAAAATAAACAAGTCTTTGGAACATTTATTTAAATAAATTGAAACGTTGATATCGTTAATTATACAACAATCTTTATATTAACTTTTTATATGAATAAATCAGACTGCGAATAAATCAGACTGCCGTATCAATTGCTTGTATATGAACAAATTAAACATTTCAGGATACACGTGTTTATGCAATCAGAACACCCATTTGATTGAAATGGGATTAATAAATAAATACTCCATAAATATGCGTGTAATGCATCTATCTGACATTACAACAACGTTCTAGCGAACACATGTGCTGAAAGATTTATCAAATATCATTTTCTATGAGCACTCATGAAATAAATAAAATCTAACACCGAAATCAACACATTTTCTTTTTATTTCATGCTTTTTGTCCACCGTTTTTTACATTTTAATTGTAATCTAATTGGGTTTAAATGAAATATATCGCGGGACTCAACGTCATGACGTCAACAGAATTATGCCATATCACAATTTCGAATCCGCCATCGTTGACGGACCGTTTCATTAACTGCATTAAATCGGGAACTGGTCTTCAAACTTTCAGAATGGTAATTTGCACCGTTTTAAAACAATAAATTACCAATTTCATTTCACTGATATGTACCTATAAATCACCTGAAAGCATAAAGAAAATAAATTTACTTCTCTGTGTGAAAATTTCCATGCTGACGTATAATACATGACAGAATAACACCACGACCCTACTACATCGGTGACCATAAATTTGCATACTCTGTAAACAAATTGATCCATATCGTAATAAGGCCAGACCGTAAGACAAACATAACTGCAGTTTAAGACACATGCAGGCCCCATGTTCACAAAGGATTAACTGCAGGATCAAGATGATCGATCTTAGCTGATCTTGATCTTCCAGCTCAACTGAGACGCATCTGAAAAATATGTATTTTTTAATATCTTTTTTCTAGATTAAATAAACATTCATTTGTGTGACATTTTGATTAAAATCTTCATATCAGCTAGAACATGTATGCTGAGAAGAGGTCATAATCATGTACAATACATATTTGACCAACAATTACATTTGATCCAGATTTTTAGTGAACGCCATTATTGAGCCTTATCCTAAATATCTGGCTCAACCTGAAAATCAGGCTCAACTTGTTTTGTGAACACGGGGCCTGATCAATCGCAGGAAATACGTTCACTTGTAAGAAACGAGGCATAATATAAGAACGAAGAACATGTCATGCAGGTCACATTAATTGCAAAATCAGTGTTGCTTTTATGTGGTTATTCCTGTTATGAAGCTCCGTACTGTAAGCCTCTGAAATAAAATACATATGTTCCATCTGCATTTTGTATAATTCTTGAGCATGTGTTTCGAAATAATGACCAGTGACCTGCAGTATTATAATATAAATATCAAAGGCAGTTGAGGGGTATAGTAACTAAATATTATTATAACTCACTTCGTTTTCTCATTGTAAAATCCTATATCCCATCCCTGCAAAATTTTAATATTTCATGGCGCTGGAAAGAAATATGCACCGAGCGGGGTATAATTTTTAATATACCCCGCGCGTGACTAAAAATACCCCTCGCGTGGGCTTAAAAATAGCCAATCGGGTTTTCCGAGAAATCCGTTTTAGCTAATGATCAGTAGGCGTTTATCAAATAAAAAAATAAATGTCGATGAGCGCTTGATTTTCCAAAAATAAACTTAAGTTTACAATGTACGATTTGTTTGTTCTTTTAATTACAGTATTTTTGTTCGATATAATAAAATAAATATCACAGGCATGTTCAGGGGTATAGTAAATATTGCCCCCCTCGAAGAGTAATGTCAACCTCGGCCTTCAGTCTCGGTTTATATCACTCTCCTCGGGGTGCAATATCGGCCTCGGTTGACATTACTCTTCGAGGGGGGCAATATTTACTATACCCCTCAACTGCCAATGATATTTATATAATATATGCCACATTGTCACGCAGTAGTAAAACAAGTACATTTGTTTGATTGCACCCTGCGTGTACTATACCATGTTATGTTATCAGTTATGGACTGAAGTACTTTTTATCTACATCTACGTACCAATATAAACTCGCTTACGTCAATAAGTATTTTACCCAATCAAGAATTGGACGCCTATTGTATCGTTGATTAGTTAACTTGTTATTAACAAATCGTCCCTGCTAACATAATAATATTATGTATCTTGAAAAAACAACCGAACTTCAGGCACAGCTTTTTTGTTGCATGTCGGGGAAGACTTTTGGGGGTAAATTATGTATCCGTAAACCTTTTCAGTACTAAACTACACGGCCATTTGTTAAAACTGACCATTTTACAGGACGTGTTTCATATAACTATGATAAATACACATTTAAAATATTTATTAAATTTAACGCATTCTTATTATTTAATTATTGACATCACTTTACGTTACTATGGTAGATACGTTGTATGCCTGGAAACGCACCCTGCTAGCCTGTTCAAACAGTTGTCTCTGTACAAGTAGCTGCAAACCATCCATATAGTTTGTTGAACGTGTGCCCTACAATGGCTAGGTCATTGTAACAAATGAGTACGCACAGCTCAACCACTCACAGTATGATTTCCGGTGCATCGGAAGATTAAAAGTATAGCATTGTTCCAGGACACTGCATGTCTTCAGCAAGAAGGGTCCAATTTTCATCCATATGAAATTGAAGACTGCAGAAAAGTACAGTCACGATTTTAAATCACAGAAATTGTAGCGGTATTTTAATACGACAAGCCTAACTTTGCACGGACAATGTCTCACGAACGATCGGCGGCTTGGTAGATAAACAGACCCGAAATTAAGAAAACAAATTAATTACTAAATTAATAACTTAATAAAAGCAAAATAAATAAATATGATCAAAAATATTGGAAATTGAAAATTATCATTTGCCTCTTTTAAGTACCAAAGAGAGCAAGTGGTTTGTCTCGAACATGTCACATCGGTTTGAGGGAGCAATGGTCTAGTGGTAGGACGCTGGCTTTGGGATCGTGAGGCCTCTGGTTCGAATCCCGCCCAGACCACGGGATTTTTTCTGAGCAACAAATAAATCCTACGCTTGCTCCTCTCCACACAGGTGTATAAATGGGTACCTGTGGGGGGGAAATAAACGAATTTGCCGTGGCTGCATACTGCGCCCAGTGTTAACGGACAACTTATGACCCAGTGATCGGGGGGTAAATGTGAAAATCTGCTGAAGATGTACCTGTATGTCAATATCAGACTATAAACCTAACCGTTTACCTTTACCTATAGGTAATTCATAATTATGATAAAACATCTATTAAGCTGTTAGTTCATTTGTATTTTTGATTTATGTTTAATGTAGCTTAATAATCTCAGTTAATATGCAATTAATATTGTTCTTATAAAATAGCATTCAATGATTATGTTGCTGATCTAGTCCATTAATATTTACAAGCATACAATGTAAAAACAAATCATTGCTGTTTATCAAAGTCAAGACCTATGGGTCATATTTCATGGCATTTCGATGTGTTTCGTTGTTAAATAATTAGTATTTGATTGCAGCACCCCCATTGCAAAAAACGCTTAATATGTGTTTTATGTGTTGAAAATACATTAGGTGATTTGCTGGAAAGGCCATGTCAATATATCACTTTCAAAACCATGCGCCATGCACGTGGCATATATCCGCCCGTCTACATACCTTGCTATAAAAAGACATTAAATATTTTCACAGGACGGAACAATCGGGAAATAAATGCATAATTAAGTTATGTATATGAGTAAAGATTTTAGATGCAGGCAGTTAAACAATTTTCATAGTGGGAGCAGTGGTCTAGTGGTAAGACGCTGGCTTTACGATCGTGAGGAGCCTGGTTCGAGCCTCGCCCAGACCTCTGGAATATTTATGAGCAAAACATTATCCCACGTTTGCTCCTCTCCACTCAGGTGTATAAATGGGTACCTTTGAGGGAAGTAAGCTAATGTGCTGTGGCTGCATACTGCGCCGAGTGTCAACGGAAGACTACGACCTATCCTTTCTTCCATTATTTGCATTTACACCAGCCCCATTCTTTTCATATAAATAAATGGTTGTTGTGCTTTCTGGATTTGTAGTGTGTGTGTGTGTCATTTCTGGCTGAACTATATTAACGCGTTCCTTGCATGCCTAGTAATGTTTACAGGGCATTAACAACAGTGCAATAAAACAAAAGAAGAGTTTAGCACAATTTCTTAAAACCGTATTTCCCATAAAAAATACCTTGTATATCTTTAATGTGGCTATCTGCAAACCAATCTATTAGAACCAGATCAGGCAGTTAAAGCAATGCATCACTTTTCATTAGACATATCGCATAAGATGGGGATTTTTAGCACAAACGAGAGCACCAGTTTAGATATACTGATATCGCGAATAATCTTGCTGCCGTTTTATTGTATCCCAGTTATTTAGCATACTGGTCTATACATAAATTGGCAAAATGAAGAATTGTAAGCGTTCGCATGTCCGCAACTATACCTTTATCGGAAATAAATGTTGTTTCATTCGCCAATATGCAGTTGAAAAGCATGGATTTTTGTCCAAAGAAATAAACGTTTAATATCATCTACTAAAATAAGTAATACTTGTGTTAACACATTTCCATAGTATTCTCGCGCTATAGAGTTTACTAAAACAGAAACAAAACACGATGTAGTTAATGTGTTTTTGAAAAAGGTAACGGATGTTCTTCGAGCTAGTTGACGTTCCGGTGCACTGGTGTCGTCATTGTACAGTAGTATATAGAGGATATTTGTTGGTCTCGATAAAATATTGATTTTAATACACGAAATATCATATAAATTTATATTTTCATGAGTGACGCTGCCACGAGTGTATATATATATTTTTATGATCACGAGTAAATCCAAAATCGATATTATATCGAAACAAACAAATTATATTATTTATTGTATGCTTAAAAATGTAGTAGTGTGGTATTTTTTCTGATGAAAAAGTTATATTATCAAAGTGGTAATTTTTACTGTTTAAAAACAGTGAATTACCCATTTTATTTTCACCGTTTTAAAACAATGAATTAACAATGTTATTAAACTGATAATTTTCTATAAACCATCGAAAAACTTATAATAAAAAGCAATACTAAATTATGTTATGTAAGAGCTAATATTTCTATGACCGTAACAAACAAACAGTAATAAAGGCTTTTTAAAAAGACTAGTGCATTTACTCGTATTAAGGGCAATGCTCCAACTAAAATGTTTCTTTCCATTTTGTTTGTTTTATATTGTAAATCAAATATCATCAAATCGTATTAAGTTATAATCCACTCGAGGATTAATCAAGTATGCAGACAGAGTTACCCTTACGTGTTTAAAAGATTAAAAGCATGAATGCTACATTAGTAAACAACAATCACGTACAACAAAATCAGCGTTATGACATGCAAACTATTTTAGTTTGTGGATAGTTTTTACGTATACTTTAGGTGAAGTTGCATTTAATGTATTTCTGTCATCATAGATTTTCCTCAGATGTTTTCGATAAAGTCATTGCACAAAGTGATTGAACAAAGTAATTGAACAGTGTTTGATCAAAGTGATTGAACAGAGTTATTGAACAAAGTGATTGAAAACAGTGATTGATCAAAGTGATTATACAAAGTGATTGAACAAAGAGATTGAACAAAGTGATTGAACAAAGACGCACGTTTAATTGAAAACAAAAAAGTAAACAATTCACCATAAAACTAATTAATACCATCCAAGAGTTTCATAATGTTTCTGAAACATCTTACATATTTCACTTAGTATTAAGTTAAATAAATTTTAGGAATAAACTAACAGTCACCATGGCGAATTATATACATGTCTATATCAACAAGGGATGCACATGTAGATAGAGAATACTAGGTTAGTGTTGAATATAGAGAAGTTTATCTTGCGAGGCTTAGAACAGCGGAAGCGCGAGCCTTGGCGAGCGCTTCTGATGTTCGAGTCGAGCAAGATGAACTTCTCTATTTTCAAAACTTATCCTAGTATTCTATTTATCCCATAATTGTAATCATTTTCTTCCTTTATTTTGAAAATATGCTAAAGAAAAACACACTTAAAATAACACGAAAAACATAAAAATGACGTTACGAATTAATAACACATTGACGTCATTATACTGCGCGTGTTTGATGTATTCAACAAACTGGAATACAGCTAAGTTTATACCACGGAGTGTTATTTCGTCAATGTCACTGTGAAAATGGGATAAATACCAAATAAACACAGGATACATTTTTTTTTTTAAATCATTAAAACAGGTTCCGAAATATTTTACAGAAAACATACCACATATGGTATGGTGGTCTGAGCGTTAAGAAAGTTGCATGCACAGTGTATGAATAGTTCGTCCACATTTATCCGTCTGTTGCGTGCAGTGGACCTCCATTATCCTGTCCAAACGTTTCTAAGCATGTTTTCCATCACCCGACCTATCCATCACTAGTTTCTTGACATATCGCATTTAGTCGGCTTATGCTGGTGAACATGAAATTCCACATTCTTTAGTCTTTATTACAGCTTTATTTGTCTAGAAATCTGTGTTGCCATGAATTCACTCCTAGTTTGACAATAATTACAAACACACGTTTCAATGCAACAAATTCAAATTATTATTTGTATTTAGCACTTGGTCGAATTAGCTGAGTACATATACCCACAGCAATACTTAACATATTCGTCAATGACTGAACAGTTTTATTTTATACAATACTTATTGTATAATATGTTAAAACAAACAAATGCAATCAAATTACATCTATATTTCCAAACTAAAAAATCATATATTGTTCCAATCCATAATTCTTTTCCAAACAGGACTTGTCGGGCGCCCAAAGCTGAATGACTTATAATCAATTAATCCGTGCTCGGTAAAGTGGCAACGCCATCTAGCGGACTATACGTTCTGTAACGGGAATTTAATTTTATTTTAATTCGTTAACGCAAACTAAGAACATTATTTTTTTGTCCCATGCACCGTAGACCTATAGGGGCATAGGTTTCGTTTTTTTAATAAACGTACAATTCGTGCTTCGTGTACTCTTTGCTTCACCTTCATGGAAGTAACAGATTATATGGTGCGCTTCTCTGACCGCGTAAGGAAAGTATTAATGATATTGTGATAATATTCCTATTTGCCTCATTATTTACTTTGTAGTTCATACTAGTCAGCGCTTGTAATATCAATATATTCAATATTCATGTTAAGACATTGCAAAAGTAAAACTAGTATATGATTGCATAAAATATTAGACTGAAGGTACATTTTGGCAAAACAGTTTCAGAACTAGTGAAGTGTTACAAATACGTTTAATATGATAAGATAATATGAGTGTATATTGTTAAGTGGCAAACACTTAAAACCGCAAAAGATATAATACATATTGTAAGGATAATTTAAACATGTATGTAGCCACGTTTTGTCCTTTATAAAAACAAACGGGCTTGTATCATAACTACACTTATGTGAATTAAATGTAGAAATGCTCCAGGATATTAGTTGTCGTGATCAGAAAACAGCAGTCTCACAATCGAATGCAGAAACCACTCTCCAATTACGACAGTTCAGAATAAAGTCTCCATAAAAGTGTAAGCTTGGTTGGAAGAATGCAATTATCCATCTGAGCAAAAGCATGTGATATTGAAACATGTCGCAGTACTTATAGTTTATTGTCTATGTAAGAAATTTGCAACTGCACCATTAACAATACAATACTATGATATGATTTGACCATAAAATCAATTGTACGTAAAGTTGCAATGATGTCATTTATATTATGTCCGTATTGCGATTCTGAGGTTGTTAGTTCGATGCCTGCTCGGCAGCGTTCAAATGACCTTTCTCAAGAAATCAAATACTGGTTCTACCAAAGAAACGGACTCAAAAGTGTTCCGATAAATCGAGGCACAATTAAGCAAACATAAATAGGTTTCAACTAATTATAAATATTGGAATACTGGTATATTTGATTAATTACATTATGTTTGTTGTGTGTTTCATGTGGGCGAATAGGTAGACAAAATGCAAAAGACATGATTTATTGTAAAATGCATTGCTTACTTTACTCTGCATAACTGTCTGACAACTTTATGTATTAATTTGGCTGCTCAGTCGATAGTGATGTTTTTAAGAATCAACACTAAAACCATCCACCATTCATTCATCTGTACATGTTGTAAAATATTGGCTTGGATTTAACACATTGGAACATATATGTCAGGAACATTTCTCTATTTAGAAATGTACCGACATTAAAAATAAATGCATACGTTTTAACATTAAATAAGGATACGATCATAATTTGGGAAAATCGTTCCTTTTCGTTAAAAAATGTTAATGGACATGTAACTGCTTTATTACAATAAATTACTGCACGCGATCTACAGTTTAAAACAATTCTTAAAGGCCTAGTTTAACTTTAAGGAATGTCTGGCCTCTCCTTGGCGTATTCCACTCAATGTATTGGTTCACCATAAAATCTCTTATCATTATCTGCAATCTTTTCTCTCAGCTGACTGAGCAATCGCAAAGTGCACTGATTCCTCTGCAGCAGTGTATTGATATCAGCTGACAAGGGTCCCCACACTGTGTCCACACGTTGACAACAGCAGGGTGCCAATACACAGGGGTACAATACCCCAGATTGTTTTTATTTATTTATTTTATTTATATTTCAATTTTTTTTTGGGGGGAGGGGTCAAATAAAGCATGATTACACTAGGCCTTTAATGTGACATATTTCATAAACGCTATAGAATTATTTAATGTATGTGTAACATTACTAATCGTTGGAAGGTTTCCAAGCATGTGGAAAATTCGTTCATTAATTTGAGCTCTGGAACACTTTGATTCACTGCATTTTACTGCACACTTGCAGTACTGCAATACATAAACATCAAAGATGTGGTATAGCAGTGTATTTGATATACATGTACCGTTAAAATAAGTCTATATGTAACCTATATTATTATATGTAATACATGTATGTACGTGTACATTGCATATAATATCAGAATAAAATGAAACTTCAGAAAAATCACCAGGATAGAAACCCTTATTAAGATCCGCTAGCCATTTATATGAGTCAAGTGACCAATTGTCTATACTATGCAGGACAATACATACAACACAAAACATAACAATGATTAAAACTGGGGTCACCGCCTAAGAACGGTCAATGCAAAGCATTGAGGGTTTACTCACACGTACTCCAGAATTAATCAAAATATACATACTTGTAAATAAAATTTAACCTCATAGCATTGCAATTCAAATTAAATAGTAATAAAAGAGAATATTAATTCCATTGCATACCATTTTTCATTTGGCCTGTAAAGAGTATTCGTGTGTATTTTGTTTAAAATTTAATAGTACAAAACGAATGCACCACTCCTTAAGCGAATACAGCCTGACACACTTAATGACACACTTAATGCTTCATAATTTACAGTTTGACATTGATCAACAAACACGGAAATTGCCTAGAGTCCCTTAATTGTTGTGTCACTCGAAAAATAAGATTTCATGGGCCTTCTGGTATTTTGGTAAGCGTGCAGTTGTTGTATTCCAGTCAAATTTAGCTACTCCATGAGTGCAAACAATTTATAAATTAATAGCAATAATGTAAATGAAAACAACAGAAACGTAACAAACGTCACCGTTAGAAAGGTCCTTGTAGTCCTAAGGTGGCGATATATTTACAGCTAGAAGTGCATTTGCCATGAAACAAAAATGGCTGTTTACTGCTTAATACTATGCTGCAGAAGTAAAACATGTCGATGCTAATGTGAAACAAATATTATTCTAATCCTAGCGTCGAACTAGTTCACGTATATTGATGACGTCAATAGAGAATTACTATGGCTTACAACTCATCTCATGTGAATAATAGACATTACATTGTCAATTCTTATTTCCGTACTGTAGTTACAAGTCATCACGTCGTGATATGGGATAGGACTGACACTGTGTAACATTTCATTTCGCGTTTTACACGTGATTGTCTTTCACGTGAATGTTGAGTTATTGGTATTACATTAACTACGTAAAGAAGTAGAACTACACAGTATGATATTTATTGTTCATGCATATGAATTCATTACTATGCGTATTAAATCCAAGGAACAGTAAAATTAAAGTGTTTGTTTATTATAGTTTCATCCCTCGCGATTAAGGGCCAGCCAGTTTTGACTTATGAGACACCTTTACTGATGAATATCTTTACTCCCGATTCCTGTCCTATATGCCGGGCGCTTGGCAGGAAGGCAATCGACATCCTTCGATTTAACTAGCTGCTGGGTAGGCAACCGGCCATATAAGAACAAGTCAAGTGCGAGACTCGAACCTTCGACCTCCCGCTCCGAAGGCGAACGCCCTAACCACTAGGCCACGGAAACAGTATTTGAAACCTAAATAAGCATTAATTAGTGTCGACCAGGGGCGGACCCAGATCACGGTTCGGAAGTTTTTGGAGCGTTTTCATCCTGTTTACTTAAATCCGAAAAAAAACGATTACAAAATAAGTAACTTCTGTTGTTATAAAACCTGTATACATGTTGGTTTAAGCTTATATAATTGTTTGTGATACCCCGGGAAATATGTGACATGTATGCTAAACATGAACAATTTTTTTCGTCATGAACACAATGAACATAAACACAGTAAATGTCAGATGAATTCAAGAACATCAAGCATTATTCGATATTAATTTTATATATATGTGTATAAAAATAATTTTTCCATTCGAAATGATATGAAATAGATGTTTGTTTGTGGTAACCTTGTAATTCACGCAAAATGTATCAAGAGTCAGTAAATTCAATACAACTGCGCGTTAAATTTTGAGCGCACTGTAGACTGGAATTGTAATCAACAAAATCAGCAACCGTCTGATTGGACTCCTCTGACTGGTGCCATGACGACTTTTCAAAAACACAAAGGAGTAATATTATTTGCACTTGTGCCTACTGTACATTTAACCTATCCATTGAGACCAATATATAGAACTGTATTAGAGATTTCAAAACATAACCACAAATCCCTGCCAATACGTGTACATACAGTATGTTAAGACGAAAAAAAAAACAAATCGTATTTGGAAACAAAATTGTTTACTGTTCATAAAAATCCCTACGTAAGTGCGTGTTTGAACTCACTTTGATTCAACATTTACCAGTTTACACGTGAGAGCGAAGCACGTGTTCATGTGTTCATATCAACACGGTGTTTATCCGTATCGTCGTCGTCTTTATCCGTGATTTTCCTGGACAATCCGTGCTCATCCGCGTTCAAACCGTGTTGGTTTCGTGGTGGACCGTGAGCATCCGTGATCAAACCTAGTAGCTCTGGCATGAAACGTGCTGTGACCTAGAAGGTCCGTAATGGCACCATCTTCAGGGCCCGAGGTTATAAAACTCTTGAGATAGATCCCAGAATTCAAATCGCAACTCCCAGCTCAGCCTGAGACAGAACTCAGTAAATATGAGATTATAAAAAATTTACTCCGATCTCAAACTCAAGCTGAACAAGAAATCCTGAGATTGATTGCTACCAGTCTCAGAGTCGATCTCAAAATGGCTGCCCATTTGCGCGTTAACCGCCGTGAACGCAGAAATGAACGTTTAAGGGTTCCACGGGTATTTAGGGACAGAAGTAACCCTCTAAAAAACCTCAGTCCTATTGAGATTTTCAACAGATATCGATTTTTGCCTGAAACGATAATATTTGTAATGTCCATACTTCCGAACTTGGGCACACCAACGAAGAGAAATTGTCCCATCCCTCCACTTTTACAACCTTTGGTAACACTTCGCCATCTGGCCACTGTTGCCATACACATGTTGATAGGTGATTCTGTCAATATATCGAGTTTCACAGAAGGCAGAATAATCAGGTGGATAACGAGGCATACAGCTGACCTCTGTCCGACATACGTACGATTTCCTACCGGACCAGACGCAAACACTGTGAAGCATGGTTTCGCAAATATTGCTGGTAAGTTTACACCGTTTTTCGTAAATGACAGAAATAGCATAATAGTCACATGACATTGGTTAAATCGTCATTGTCTATGATGTAAGCGAAAAATGCGAAATCTACATGGAATTCCGAATTACAAGATTGGTAAACTATTTAACGATTTCAATGTTAACAATGATATGTGATCGATGGAAAATAATTTGAACATGTCAATGTAAAATTTGATGCACAGCGATAGATTTATTTCTGAATGTATGAGTTATGTACAAAGTAGATCACACTCTAACACAATGTAATGATTAAATCAATATGTCTCATGCAGTATTCAATGTTTAATCAGGGTTCAATAATTTAACAGTACAAACACGGCTGTTGTAATTAATATGAGCTAAGAAAATCTATTCTGTTCTGTTTACAATATCTTCCTATAAGAGCTGTATGTATTTCTACATGGTATGAATTTCTTCCGCTAACATATATGAAAAACAACATATAAATATAGTAACTAAATAATTTGATGACGAAATAATAAACTTTACATAAACTGATTATATTTAAGTAATATAATACCAATGTAATAGGATTAACAACAAGAATTAAGTATAACGAAAGGAATCTCGTTTATTCTATAATAAAGGGAAGTAATTTCATACTAGGGAGAAAACTAGTCCATATACAATACCGAAATATAAATTCTATATCAATTGTTTTTCTTTGTTAACAGTTTTCGCGTGAAATTTGTTGTTGTTGTTTCAAATTTGATTAATACATTTAATACTATGCTAAATAATTATTAAAACATTGCTATTGTTTTTGTATTATAATGATTTTAGACCTTCTAGTTCTACTGTTCACATGTATATTTGATGTATTTTGTTCACTACCACTCAAATACTTCTTTTGTACAGGGAGTTAGAACCATTCACTTTATTATGCCAATTTTGTTGATTTTTTTTCGTCTGTCTTTTGATGCAGACTGCATTAAAAAAGAATAATCACGTTGATCTGGGAATGTATCTAAAAGGGGCCTGTTATATAATTAACAATTTTCAAAATGTTCGTCACAGACTTCATAAATGAACAATAATGTAGAGGGTCTAGATCTATATAAAAGGGCGAAATAACAAAACCGATATAGACAAAAGACAAAAGCAGACAATATTGCTAGGAAATCATCATTTACATTGGGTAAAGTTAATATAACGTCTGTAATGTGAAGCGATGGAATAATTTGTAGTGTTTCTGCAAGTCTGAGATTCGAATCTGGGGGTGGACAACCTTTTTTGTTTTCTTTGCCTAAAATGCTATTCTTGTTGTAGAACTTTAATTTTTTTAGTTGTTTGTTCAATTCAGTATTTAAAACAATACACAAATCTGTGAACAAGTTCATTTTAGAAGCAATTCACACGTAAATTAATCTAAAAATTGAATTTGCTATTTCTAGAGGATTATGAAATATTACAATATTTTTTTGTCAGTGAATACTTTGTCGTGGTTGCAATATTAAAGCATAATATATAATAGTATTATAACATGAAAGTACTAATAACGTGATTTGGCAGGTTTTCCAAATGTACTTGGATGCGTTGACGGGACACAAATAAGAATTAGGCGACCAAAAGACAATGAGGCGGATTTTGTTAATCGCAAGGGGTACCACTCCATAAATGTGATGGTACGGTTCTCATATAATTATATTATTTATAATAATGGTGTTAAACGCAAAACAAGATCAAAATCAAGTGAAAATGAACAAAGGAAAACATTTCAACATCAACGATTTTATTTGCTCATCCATAACAAATCATCACAGCAGTAAAAGATGGACATGTCATTTAAATGTATAATTGAAATTTAACAATAGTTAATAAATAAATGTTAAACAAGTGTTATAAAATTTATATAAAGTACACTATTATTGTACATTTTAAAGTTAATCTAGATTTGATTTCAATTTGTTGTTATTCCATTACGTATTATATACTTTTTTCATGTCCGATGACATGTGACCATAGAAAGCGGATCAGCTACTGCTTTTCTCGTTGGCCAGGATCTGTCCATGATAGCAGGGTGTTTCGGAGTTCCACGTTATGCACACAGTTTGAAAATGGTAATATTTCTGGACACAAACTATTTTTATGAATACAAGCTTTTTTTTTAATGAAAAAGGACGCAACAACAAATAAATGCATACAGTTTTTATAATACAATTAACAATGTAATGGCAATATTTCTTCATATATCATTTGTTACCCACTAACAAAAACGGTTTAGATAACATACATAAACGTCAACATCGACAAAAATTGGAATTCCAAGTGAGAAATTATATGTTATAAATATACATATTACTAAAAGTCATTAAACTAGTGTGAAGCATTTATGCAACCTAATTGAAATAATGCACCTATCAACATTTTCCCCCAGGGGGGGGGGGGGGGGGCAGGGGAATTTGACTAATAGTATTTTTGGGGATCGAATTCCCCACCCTAGAGTCAAGCATTTTTGTCAAATTCCACTCAATGGGGGATGCTTAATTGGTGTATCAAATGGCCCAGGGGCCAATATTACCGGCATCTAAAATCCGAAAAAAAGTTTATTTCCCTGGTAAAAAATAAGCTAAACACTATATTTAGGTAAGCATACTTCTCTGTTTCACATTTGCATATTTTTTCTTTATAGCCTCTACTGGCTTTCTTCCATTCAAACAGCGACTGTAAAATAATAAATAAAATAACATCTTTTGTTTATTTTGGATCAGTATAGCATAAAACTTAGAACATAAAAAAACAACACAGTATTCAGTATATGAATTCTGAGTAAATAGACTTAACAGTAAAAAAAAAATTACAGAATGCATTCATATATATACATCTTTTGTGTTGTCAATTTTGCAAACAAAAATCAAAGTAGCATATTCCTAGATATCTTATGTGTGTATTAACTTTTGCAGACACCTATTTCTTCAACTATTAAGTTATTGTCAGACCTGTCTGACAGATTTTGCACTGTCATTGGTGAAACAACGGAATTTTCAAAATACTGAACTTATGTTTTTATACTAATGAACTCATATAAAAACTATAATTTATGTTGGTTGGAAACATTCAAAAATACAGAATTCAGTATTAATACTGCAATATATTTCACCCAAGCATTGTCTGTTACTATGTTTATTATGTTTCTTTTTTTTGTTTTGTCAATTATGACAGACTCCACAAAACATGTCACACAGTCAGACAAATCAGACAAAAAATGTACAATGTTTGACAAACATTTGAAGACAGTCAGACACAACGTCTGACAACAAATTTGAAAATTATACAGGTAGCAAGCATGTGTTCCTGACAGATTGAACAAATGTCTGTCAAAATTAGAACCTGATAAAACAATGCGTCTAAGAGACACTTCAGAGTTTTCGCGGGATCTGTTGTGAACAGGGCCATTTGAATTGTTAAAATTAGCCCATGTTTGTAAAAGAAAAATTCAGGGTTACATTAAAAGTTAGTGTAGCCAATTTTAATTGCAATTAGTGTATGCATATTGATATAAACATCATTAGTTGTGAAAAATGTATCCATGGAATGAAGAAAAACACACACAAAAGTAACATGTTCACTTGCCAGAAATCGTGAATTTTGGTTGAGCATTTTTGGGGAAAAAAGATAACTATTATAGTTTTATAAATGGGGCCTATTTCGGCTACAAATTGACAATACCAAAAAAACACTGTCATAAACCAATACATGGAAATAAAAAATGTATGTCATTAAATGACAACGAAACAAAAACGCTTTAAATCATTGTTAGGCTAAAGTTTAATACTAACACTATGAATCAAATTCGTACCTGTTCAGCTCGTCTGCAATTCTTTGCCATATTTTGTTTCGTGATTTTCCTCACCGATCCTGCAGCCACCCCCTTAAGGCAGCCAAACAGGGCCTCTTCGTGCTCCAAAACGAGGTCGATCAGTGTGGGCTCCTCAAGTGCTGTCCACTTGATTTTCCCCGTCTTTGAACATTCGCCGCAGTCACTTTCAGACATTTTTGCAGCAGAAGTAAACAAATTGGGCCGCTTAGAACACGATACGTAAATATTGATCACCGAAATTGTCGCTTAGGTATTTAACAATTCATGCTCAAAAATCGTCTCGACCGAGACCAAAATCTCAAAATGTTTTATAATCTCAAACTGAGCAAGAATCTCAGCTGAGCATGGAGCTTGAGCTGTGAGTTGAGTTTCGAGCTGAGATTACTAAAAGTTTTATAACCTCGGGCCCAGGTCTCATGACTACAAATATTCTTAAGCTTAATCTTTGTCTCGATCTTAAATAATTAATCAATGGAATTCAAAGCACAAATGTAACAAGCATTCTCATTGGTCAATATTTAAAGTTGAGACTAAGTTTGAGACTGAGATCGTTTGTAGTCGTAGGGCCTGGGCTCACAACTTGTTGGACATGACGTGCCGGTTTGCCCCGAACAAGCACGGTAGCATTACGGACCAGCACGTCACCAACACGGACCAACACGGATGTTACACGGAAAAAAACACATCTGCTACAAGGACCAGCACGGTTTGATCGGCCTTTCCGGACCACCCGGGTAGTTTTAATCTTGTCTAAAATCTTCCGGGACAGTGACCGGACCAAGCAAGGCTACGCCGGACCATTATGTAACATCAAGGACCAACAAGGACCCAATACTGTCAGATGAGGACCCAACACGGATCAGACCCCGGATCCAGTCCAGGATTGTCCGCTACGGTCCGGGACGTTGGTGTGACTGTAGCTTTATCGATGTCAAATTAATTACTTAACGTTTAACTTATTCCAAAAAGTTACATGGAAATATGGGCCATAGTTATTTTCTACGATTTAGATACTTTTGTGACCATGACTTTGACTTTGACTTTGAAATGAGTTTAAGCGAAATGTATTTGAAATATGTCGAAATCGTATAGAAGTAACAAAAGCATCTTACCGCACCGAGTGGACATACCACTTAAGAATCAGTGCAACGATGTTACTTAAGCGGTGTTATGAATTCGCGACAAGGATCTACTTAGGGTCAGATGCGAACACATGCCCCTAGTGCCCCCACTCCCCGCCGTAAAACCATGCTTACGAGTTGCTCAAGGCTGTTGTCTACGATAAACGATAACGATCAGTATATGGGGGGCAGGACCTGGGCGTTTGTTTCACAGTACAAGTTTTAGAAATTTAAAAATAGCATACGATTTACTTTAGGATCAGCTGGAAGCACATGTCCCATGTACCGCCCCTCCCTTTGATCTGTGTGAACATCTGACGAACACCTGGTGCATAGCTATACATTCTGATGTGAATACCTAGTGAACACCTGGTATATACCTATACTTCTGCCTCTTTAAACATCTGACGAACACCTGGTGCATAGCTATACTTTTGCCTTTGAACATCTGACAAACACCTGGTGCATAGCTATACTTTTGCGTTTGAACATCTGACGAACATCTGGTGCACAGCTATACATTCTGATAAGAATACCTAGTAAACACCTGGTGAATAGCTATACATTTTGCCTTTGAACATCTGACAAACACCTGATGCATAGCTATTCATTTGCCTTTGAACATCTGACGAACACCTGGTGCATAGCTATACATTCTGATAAGAATACCGAGTAAACACCTGGTGTATAGGTATACTTTTGCCTTTGAACATCTGACGAACACATGGTGCATAGCTATACTTTTGCCTTTGAACATCTGACGAACACCTGTTGCATAGCTATACATTCTGATGTGAATACCTAGTAAACACCTGGTGTATATCTATACAATTGCCTTTGAACATCTGGCGAACACCTGGTGCACAGCTATACATTCTGATTTGAATACCTAGTGAACACCTGGTATATAGCTATACGTCTGCCTTTGAACATCTGACGACCACCTGGTGCATAGCTATACTTTTGCCTTTGAACATCTGACGAACACCTGGTGCATAGCTGTACATTCTGATAAGAATACCGAGTAAACACCTGGTGTATATCTATGCATTTAGCATTTCAACATCTGACGAACACCTGATGCATAGCTATTCATTTGCCTTTGAACATCTGACGAACACCTGGTGCATAGCTTTACATTCTGATGTGAATACCTAGTAAACACCTGGTGTATATCTATGCATTTGCCTATGGACATCTGGCGAACACCTGTTGCACAGCTATACATTCTGATTTGAATACCTAGTCAACATCTGGTATATAGCTATACTTCTGCCTTGAACATCTGACGAACACCTGGTGCATAGCTATTCTTTTGCCATTGAACATCTGACGAACACCTGGTGCATAGCTAGACATTCTGATAAGAATACCTAGTAAACGCCTTGTGTATATCTGTACATTTTCCTTTGAACATCTGGCGAACACCTGGTGCACAGCTATACATTCTAATTTGAAAACTTGGTGAACTCCTGGTATATAGCTATACTTTTGCCTTTAAACATCTGACGAACACCTGGTGCATAGCTATACTTTTGCCTTTGAACATCTGACAAACACCTGGTGCATAGCTAGACATTGTGATAAGGATACCTAGTAAACACCTGGTGTATAGCTATACATTTGCCTTTGAACATCTGACGAACACCTGGTGCATAGCTATTCTTTTGCCTTTGAACATCTGACAAACACCTGGTGCATAGCTATACATTCTGATGTGAATACCTAGTAAACACCTGGTGTATGTCTATACATTTGCCTTTCAACATCTGGCGAACACCTGATGCACAGCTATACATTCTGATTTGAATACCTAGTGAACACCTGCTATATAGCAATACTTCTGCCTTTTAACATCTGACGAACACCTGGTGCATAGCTATACGTTTGCCTTTGAACATCTCACGAACACCTGGTGCATAGCTAGACATTCTGATAAGAATACCGAGTAAACACCTGGTGTATAGCTATACATTTGCCTTTGAACATCTGACGAACACCTGGTGCATAGCAATACTTTTGCCTTTGAACATCTGACGAACACCTGGTTCATAGCTATACTTTTGCCTTTGAACATCCGACGAACACCTGGTGCATAGCTATACATTCTGATGTGAATACCTAGTAAACACTTGGTGTGTATCTATACATTTGCCTTTCAACATCTGGCGAACACCTGGTGCACAGCTATACATTGTAATTTGAATACCTAGTTAACACCTGGTATATAGCTATACTTTTGCCTTTGAACATCTGACGAACACCTGGTGCACAGCTATACATTCTAATTTGAAAACCTGGTGAACTCATGGTATATAGCTATACTTTTGCCTTTAAACATCTGACGAACACCTGGTGCATAGCTATACTTTTGCATTTGAACATCTGACAAACACCTGGTGCATAGCTAGACATTCTGATAAGAATACCTAGTAAAAACCTGGTGTATAGCTATACATTAGCCTTTGAACATCTGACGAACACCTGATGCATAGCTATTCATTTGCCTTTGAACATCTGACGAACACCTGGTGCATAGCTATACAGTCTGATAAGAATGCCTAGTAAACACCTGGTGTATAGGTATACTTTTGCCTTTGAACATCTGACGAACACCTGGTGCATAGCTATACATTTGCCTTTGAACATCTGGCGAACACCAGGTGCACTGCTATACATTCTGATTTGAAGACCTAGTGAACACCTGGTATATAGCTATACGTCTGCCTTTGAACATCTGACGAACATCTGGTGCATAGCTATACTTTTGCCTTTGAACATCTGTCGAACACCTCGTGCAAAGCTATACATTCTGATGTGAATACCTAGTAAACACCTGGTGTATATCTATACATTTGCCTTTGAACATCTGGCGAACACCTGGTGCACAGCTATACATTCTGATTTGAATACCTAGTGAACACCTGGTATATAGCTATACGTCTGCCTTTGAACATCTGACGAATACCTGGTGCATAGCTATACTTTTGCCTTTGAACATCTGACGAACACCTGGTGAATAGCTATGCATTCTCATAAGAATACCGAGTAAACACATTCTGTATATCTATATATTTGCATATGAACATCTGGCGTACACCTGGTGCACAGCTATATATTCTGATTTGAAAACCACTAGTAAACACCTGGTATATAGCTATACTTCTGCCATTGAACATCTCACGAACACCTAGTGCATAGCTATTCTTTTGCCTTTGAACATCTCACGAACACCTGGTGCATAGCTAGACATTCTGATAAGAATACCGTGTACACACCTTGTGTATATATATGCATTTTCCTTTGAACATCTGGCGAACATCAGGTGCACAGCTATACATTCTAAATTGAAAACCTGGTGAACTCCAGGTATATAGCTTTACGTCTGCCTTTGAACATCTGACGAACACCTGGTGCATAGCTAGACATTCTGATAAGAATACCTAGTAAACACCTGGTGTATAGCTATACATTTGCCTTTGAACATCTGATGAACACCTAATCCATAGCTATACTTTTGCCTTTGAACAACTGACGAACACCTGATGCATAGCTATACTTTTGCCTTTGAACATCTGACGAACACCTGGTGCATAGCTATACTTTTGCCTTTGAACATCGGACGAACACCTGGTGCATAGCTATCCATTCTGATTTGAATGCTTAGCGAACACCTTGTGTACAGCTATTATTTTGCTATTGAACATCTGACGAACACCTGATGCATAGCTATGCATTGTAGTTTGAACAGCTGGTGAATATCTAACATCTGCCAGCCAACTTCACAGACCTATCGTAGTATCGAGTATTGCGTTTAAGATCAACCCATTCATACGCAACGGCCCTAACGGGATTCAGTAAATGTATAAAATTGCATGCTTACGCCTGGGTTTCCGCTGAGGAATCATGCGCTGAAATTCAACCCATCTTTTACATGAACGGCTAGAATTTATCTGAACTTTATTAAAATATGAAGGAAATATAAACATCACAATAAATACTACATACAGTTCGGCATTCGCTCGTAAATTTGTAAGTAAATCATACTTTTTTAAACGCATTATGATTACGATGCATTACCTTAGTCATCTGTTAGGCTAGCTATCACGTATTACATTAACTTTTAATATTCACATGTTGTCTCCAAACGAGGATTTGAATTTCTGTTAGCAGTTGTATGTAAATGTCAATAGCGTATTAAAGGCCACCTGCCAGTTCTACGTCTCAGCCTATTAGATTAGAGTCCAGATAAGACAAGCAGTGGTAATCGGCGTGCCTTTTTCGGGGTCTACACATATATAACAGACATAATACCACGAAACCTTCATCAAATTCTAAACAAACGTATGCTTATATTTTAACTCTGCGTTTAACTGTAAAAGTATGTGTTTATGTGTATTCATTGTATATTATTGTTATTTAAGTACACATTTAGTATTCGTGTTCGAATCGAATTTAAAGCCGCAGTCCATAGAATATAATTTAATACATCTTAAATTGGCATTAGTTCAAATGAACGTTAATGACTTTTATTCGACTGAAAACTGGTTCGTATTTACGATAGGCATTTTATAATGTGTATGCTCGAAAACGCTTGGTAGAAACGGTATATACACTAATATGCATGCTGATTTACTCCAGATTTATCACAAGCTATCGCATAGAGATAACTACATGTATACAATAAAAAGTTACCAAAACATTATAATTTTACCTATTTCAATGTGGTTTTTTTTTGTATTTTGATCGGTAAGATGTCCATTAGGAACGATTTCTGTACAGTTTTATTTGTATTAAAAAATTATTTGACTGCTGCTTTAGACACTTTATTTATAGAAGAAGAAAGGATGTTACAATAAAAGAACGTTACATGAAAAGCTTGGTATTTCGGGTTCCAGCTTTGTTTTGTTTTCCTCATCAGACGCTCCTGTTCTTGGCGAAGTAGTAGAGGGTGTTGTGGAGTCTAATGTTGAATTGGTAGGAGACAGATTCGTTTGTGCTGCAACTGGAGTCATATCTATTTAATCCGGTGATTGACTGTGTATCACTGTATTGTTTAATTTATATGTATATATAAGATACATGAAAAGGTAAGAAAATATTTTTAAATCCAAAGTACGCGCCAGTGTTTTATACTGGTCAATTGTTGATTTTGCAAATACCGATGCCATAAAATAAGTCCATACACCTGGTGGTGTTAATACAATATTTACCGTTTGTTTCAGTGTTCATGGTGTCAACATGTAAAAACGTGAGTTTAACAGTCGGCACAAATGTGTGTTCAATTGTCTTTCTGTGGTTGTCCCTATCATCTAAAACATCGTTTAAGGTAAAACATACTCCATTTGAGGTATTCATTCCATCATATTCAATGTATAGAACCCTACAAATCATAATATTTTCTTGGAGGGCATCCATATCTAGACTCTTCTGCAAACGTTTAGGAGATTTTACCGTTTAGTTTGTCAGAAATAGTTAATTAATTGCCATACCCCCTCTTTTGCTAAAAACATCAAAAACTGACAAACTATAAGCATCTTTTCAAGTGAAATACTTTATTAATATTATACAACCTCCATATAAATATACGTTTATGAATGGTATATTAAACACATATTATGAAAATAATCAACAATTATTCTTGAATGAATTTATATGGAAGTAATATGTACTCATTATCCGACATATTGCTAATTACATTGATCATCGTTAAGAATTTTTTTGTTCTATTTTTTGAAAGCCATAAACAAAATGTGATAAACTTGCTTATTTAATGCATGTTCTGAATCTAAACCATGATATATTTTATTCTTGGACTATAAGCTACAAAATAAAGGCAAAAGAAATAAACTTTACCATGCAAATTTGACAAATTAAGGCAGTTTTTAACACTACACCCATAAAAATTTAAGCCAGATTTTTTTTTCAGAAATACCTTTTGTTAATCTTTTTAAATAATCATTGAGAACCTAAGAAAGGTACTCCAATAAAACTTTCAAAAATTCTTGGCTACAAAATATAAGCAATTTATAAAATTAGTTCCAAAACTTGTTAACATAAAACATTCAAATTAAACTGTGTTTCATCATTGTTTATTCTCTATTGAACAAAATATAAATTTAAAAAAGTCTAAAACACATAATCTAGAAGTGTGAACAAAAGAGCTGTATTAACTAAATTAACATTTACTATATTTTATAAATCAAATAAATATTTACATGATAGACAAAACCAATATACACTGCATTAATACATTTTCATCTAAAAACTTAAACCGTTCCAGGCCATGCTCGTCATGAACTTTAGTGGGTTTAAAAAATTGTTTTTCAAGAAAATCTGCTAATTTGTGTTCTAAACGTTACCACCGTGCTTTTTGCAACTGTATTATAGGGCTGCCCATCCATTATATTTACACGTTAAATCATAAATGCTTAATAAACTGGCCGAGCCTTCACAGTTAAATGCTTCATGGGTACATAAACTGGAGCCAGCGATGTCCTATGCCATAGCATTTTTATCACGTCAGTATAGGCAAGAAGACGGCCAGAATCAATGTTTCTGGCCTTCTCATTTTTGAACATCAGCTGGTTGCGCCCAGCTGTTGATGAATATAGCAATGCGATTGCTACTGGCGATGCCTCTGGTCGCCATCCAACATGTGTCCCATCGTACTGGATGTGTGTTTGCTTTTCTGACCAGCAGCATCACTGTTTTCAATACACAGTTTTACAGTAGTTTCTACTTACAGACAGATATGAATTTACACAACAATCATTGCTTTAATAATTGTTTGATATGGCACCGATGTCAGTTGAGCAAATATTGAATTTTTATACATGCTTTAGTAACCGACATATGAAGTTATGTTATAACACTTAAGAGAATGAAAAGCAATATTGACGGCATTGGCAATATGGAAATTGTAACATAATTTTATCATTATGTCAAAACATAGAACTTTGTTAAATAAGCTTGAAAACTAATACTTCATTGTAGTATAATTCCAAACTTTATGTTCCGTGTATTAATACAAATCAAACATTTTTATTTAGCATATTTACAAGACCATTCACGAATTGTCAATATCTCAGTAACTATAACAATACAAACAAATGGCTTAATGAACTGATACTAACCTGTACACAGCTTGGTATTAACCACAGCATTAGGCTTGCCGTTTGACTTGGTTTCTTTGTCAGTTTTCGGAACACCTTTTCTTTAGCGGTCCGCGGAAATCCTTTAGAAAAAGCGCGCAAGCGCGTGCGTTGCTATGAGCAGGTGCTCGTCAGCGTCGTATATTTATGAGGCAGCGCGCAGCGCGGCCGAAATCGTAAAAAACGGCAAAAAACGCAAAATAACCCCAAAAATGAATTCCTTGTCAAAAATTAGGTTAATATTATGATTATTAATGTTCATTAATATTAACTGACTTCGAAAGCGCATAATAAATCAATCAGAAATGGCCAATCAAAGTTTACTTCCTGTTTACATACGTCACCGGATCCACGTGTTCCCATTCGTAAACAACAACAATGTAAACAAATAGCTGTCAAATAATGAATAATAAAGATACATCAAAAGTTCTTGTTTTCAGTGTGTGAAAGTGTTGAAAATTTGATTTCTTGGTTATTTTCATTGAGACTGTTTCTAAATTTAAGTGGTAGGTTGTGTGATTTTTGCAAAATTGGGCATTTCAATCTTAGATCTGACACTTCTTTCAGCACCGATGGTTGTTGCTGGAAATGTACTAATAAAAAATGTAACAAGAAAGTATCACTAAGACATGGTTCATGGTTTTCAAATAGTAATATAACATTGAAAAAAATGTTTTCATAACTTATTTCTGGATTTACAAAGTGCAACAAAACTTTGCTTGCCACGAATTAACATCAGTGAACGAACAATTGTTGACTGGAACAACTTTGCAAGAGAGGAATGCATTTGCATTTTTGAAAAATATTCTGAAAAAAAATGGCGGACCTGGAAAAATCGTTGAACTTGACGAGAGTAAATTTGGAAAGTAAAAGTTCCATAAAGGAAGGAGGGTCGAAGGTGTTTGGGTGTTCGGTGGAATCGAGCGTGACAGTACAGTGTTTTTTATGTGTGTTGAAGACAATCATCAAAAACCTTAGTGTCAACAAACAAAGATTTCATTCAACCAGGAACAATTATTTTCTCAGACTGCTCGAAGGGTTATTCAAAACTAAACACAGAGGGATTTCATCATTTAACTGTCAACTACAGCATAAACTTTGTTGACAGTGAGACTGGCGTTCACACAAACGCAATTTGAGAGCACTTGGAGGGCTCTGAAAGCGTCTCTACCAAGGAGTGGTACAACCAAAGCTCTTTATGACAGCTATTAGCCCGGCACTGTGTTAGGGAACATTGTTTGGTTGACTCAATTGAAGATCCTTTCATTAAGTTTTGTTCTTTAATAAAATAAATATTTTCACCAAAATTTGAACCAACTAAATCAGAAATCGAAGAATACAGCGACAAAAAAAAACGCAAGAAAGGGACCTTGCAGCCTTGCCATTATCTGATATTACAACGGGAACTCTAAACAACAGCTTGGATGACTTTGCCATTTAAAAATGACATTGGTAGGTTCATTAGTTGTCATACTTTTGATTTGTTTTAAACTTTATTGTTTTATGGGGGCTGCCGCTCCACACCCCCGCTTTTTGATTTGTTTCAATCTCAATGTTTTCGTCTAAATAAATATAATGTTGCCGTCTCGCTTAAAATCCAAGATGGCGGCCATATATGTAAACAAGCATCTGCTAAGCAACGTTCGCACCTGCGCACTTTCGACGGCATCCGGGGACCGCTAAAGTACAAACTACCCCAGTTTTCCAATAGAGAACATACTGACATCACATTAGTAAATGTTACAATATTTCACGTAGACATAAACGGTGAAACTGATACACTTCTCGGTAATTTCTCTACACTTCTCGACACTGTCACAGTTCGTGGGAGCTGATCATAGCCAACAAAATTTACATTGTTACTGCGTCTTTTTCTCTTGAAAATCTTTATCTTTTATGACGTTGTAGTCAAAGTCAGAATGATTTATATCAAGGTAAATAAACGCTGTCATGTGCACATAAAATTGAATAAGCGTTCAAATGATCACGATTTCAAAGGGAATAAACAATTATTCCACTTTTGTTTTAATTGTAATCGTTACATTTTAATAATTATTTTATATCTAATAATTGATTGGCTTGCACACATGATTTTTGATTCAATATTGACCAAACTTACACAGTTTGCGCATGCCCATAAAAATTGATTGATAAAATTTGATTTTCAACAGTTGCAAAACTTGCATGCAATTATTTGTACATGTAACAGTGATGTCTTCAGAGCCTGCATTAACATCATTTATCATCATTGGACAGAAAATTATCAAAGAAAAAGCAAAACTTTACCTTATAGCACAGCCATCGCAATGAATGCATTGCAACTAGTTCTCCAATACTGTTTGCAAAAAAGACATCAAAATCTACTGTTTCTGCATTTACCAGAATTGTCAATGACTTAAGAAAAAAGGTCAGGTTAGAATATCGAGAAAAATGATTTGAGAACCATTAGCAAACAAACTGCACATCCACTACCCAACTCCTACTTAGGCCATTGCACTAACCGACGTTTTAAATCAAAATTGATCCTATCCCCCTCTGCCTATTGTTCAGATACCTTAATTTTCAAACCTGTCACAACAGTATGGTCTTCATCTGTACCAGTTCTAAGGTGAGCGCTTTGGGCCATCATGGCCATCTTGTTTTTAGTACAACCTGATCTGTAAAGAAATGTTGATGCTGTTTAATACGGTATGAAAATATAAGTAGATTTATGTTTCTTCCGTACACGTAACAGCATTCCATTTCCTAGAGAAGTGCCAGGACATCTGTTGCTGATGGTAAACTTTCATCTAAATGACCCCACACAAACACAAGATCGAACAACTAGTGTACACTTTCATCTTAATGACCCCACACAAACACAAGATCGAACAACTAGTGTACACTTTCATCTGAATGACCCCACACAAACACAAGATCGAACAACTAGTGTACACTTTCATCTTAATGACCCCACACAAACACAAGATCAAACAACTAGTGTACACTTTCATCTTAATGAACAACACAAAACACAAGATCAAACAACTAGTGTAAACTTTCATCTAAATGACCCCACACAAACACAAGATCAAACAACTAGTGTACACTTTCATCTCAATGACCCCACACAAACACAAGATCGAACAACTAGTGTACACTTTCATCTAAATGACCCCACACAAACAAAAGATCGAACAACTAGTGTACACATACTCGAATGGTGGTCTAAAATAACGTATACTTGTTTTCATATTGTCTACAGATTAATTTTTTTCAATTGTTTTAGCTAGTTAATCAGGCGCACGTTACCTGGAAAAGTGCACCTATCAATATTTCCCCTAGGGGGCACCGACGGGCTTATACGGGACTTAAGACTGAAAGCGATTCCCGACAGGCGGGATTTGACATTCCGAATGAATCTGGGTCCCGGGGTAAATGGCTTAATTTGGTCGGATTTTTTTATCCCAGTAATATCCCCGGGCCATTTGATAGACATATACTAGTATATAGCATCTCCCACTGAGGGGATTTAGACAAATATGATTGGCTCTAGGGCGGGCAATTAGAACCCAACAAATAAAATGTGTCAAACTCCCCTGGGTCAGCCCGCCGCTCCTCCCCCTGGGAGAAAATATTGATAGGTGCATAAATAGACGTTGTTGACGTCGTTTTCTACGGGGATATTGGTGTGTAGGGAATGTTCTCGTTTCAAAATATTCAATATTCTCACCTATTTTTATTACACTATCTTATAACTGATAACGGTGTCGAAATCTCCGTAAAGTGGCCTATGCGTAGTTAATTCTTATCTTGGTTTCGAGGCAATGTAATAACCTATCTAACATACACCTGATATTGTTTGAAGTACGCTATATATAAAATCTATATAAAACATACTGCATTTTAACTATTTCTGATTACACTCTACATTAATTATATAAACATGCATAATGTAAGTACGCGAACCTATTATCTTTACTGAAAGAAAAAAGAATACATTACTGATGTCCTTATTTCAATCTTTGTACTGGTGCACTAAAAATAAAAATGACTGATTAATTTATCATACTGTAGCCATTTTCAACTTATCACTGAGCAGGCATTAATAATAAGGATATCATGAAACAAAAATGTTTTCCATGCGCCTTGTTGATAAATGTAAAAGTCTTCATATGTGTTTTACAAATACAGCGTATCTATGGAAAATTTCATTAACACACGAAATATATGTGTTCATCACAAAAGACCATCCTTAAAAATTGTTTGTTTGCGGTAACGCGACCAAGAATGTTCAAGGTAGGTATATTTATTGTGTTTTTTCTATTATTTCTTTTTTTTGGGGTGGGGGGTGGTGAGGACAAATGTAGACGACTCTTAGACTTTTCAATTGTTTTGTAACACAATAATACTAGAGCCTATACATTTGCTTAGTGTATGCCAGTGGCATATCGTTTGTTCAGATTGGAAATATTATTGCAAGGTTTATATTAGAATGCTGTGTTTAGCTGAAAAAAAAACGTTACGAATTAATTACGAACAAAATATGATGAATATATTACTTTTTCCAACAGAAAAAAAATGTGCTTCACGGAATGCTATAAAAACTTGTGAGTCGGGCCCAATTTCGTGAGTCGGTCGCGTTGCGGCAAACAAACAATTTTTAAGGATGGCCCAATTTTTTTCTTTCTTGACATTCTGTATCACCACCATGTAAACAGTGTTTTATTGATATATTGATATTTATTGATATACACATTTGCTATGATATCTCTGTATAGCTGACTTGCAACACGTCTAAATTTTGGGAAGGTATTGTAAATTTAAGAAATATTTTTCGATTTATCGTTCTTTATCTGGCAATAAACATTTCTTTGTCGTTCTGATGCGTAGGAATTGAACCACGAGGGCGTTAGCCACGAATCAGAACGGCAAAGGGTTGTTTATTGCCAGATAAACAACAATAATGATATATTTTTGCAAATGTAATTGGAACTACTTTTTACTATGCTCCTCTCAGAATCGGGACTTCTGTTTGCGTTGTTTATTGGTTAGTTAACAACGATAATTTTGTTCTTTGTCTATAGAAAAATGAGTGAGTACCATGTTAGAATATTTTATATAGAATTTGCAGTCCTTTTATATTTTGCAGTCATGCAAATAAACGGCGTGTTCCGCTTAGTTGTAACCATGGTTTATATTAGCACACGACATATCATTGCCACAATATTGCTTCTTCAATTTGTTCTTTAAGAAAATCCGATTTTGAAATTGGTTTTCATCCCTCGTATAGTTTTTACTTTCATACGTATTCATCAATACAGCAGACGAAGTGCTCGGTGAGCTATTGGTATAGGGGACCTCTCCTGGGTCGTCCGTCGTCCATGTGCCGTCAACAATTTGTTTCGTTCTCACGCTGGAGAGTTCACTTTTTATCCAATCGTAACCAAACTTGCACAGTTCGTGTATGACCATAAAATCTCGGAATTGTTATTGGGCCAGATCACACCAGTAACACAAAAATGGGCCAAATCGTGTTTCAAACACCGGAGTTATTGCCCTGCGTTTATGAAAAAAATATACAAAAATGGACATTCTTCAGGATAGAGGCTTAATTTTTCATCCCATCTTCATCAATCTTGCACACTTTGTCTATAACCATAAGTTTATAGTTGAAGTCAAATATAAGCAAGTTCGGACCAGAAACACTGGAGTTATTGCCCTTTGTTTGTGAAAAAATTCCAAAAATGGACATTATTCAGAATAGAGACTTCAATTTTCATCCAATCTTCATCAATCTTGCAAAGTTTGTCTGTAATCATAAGATTACATGTAAAGTTGAATATAAACAAAATCGGACCAGGAACACCGGAGTTATTGCCCTTTGTTTGTGAAAAAATATACAAAAAATGGACATTATTCAACATAGAGACTTCATATTTCATCCAATCTTCACAAATCTTGCACAGTTTTTCTATGACCATACAATTAAAGGTGAAATCGAATATAAACAAAATCGGGCCAGAAACACCGGATTTATAGCCCTTTGTTTGTGAAAAAAATATACAAACATGGACATTATCCAGGATAGAGACTTGTCTCTGAACGTAAGATTACAGGTGAAGTCGAATATAAGCATGTTCGGGCCAGAAACACCGGAGTTAATACCCCTTGTTTGTGGAAAAAAAAATCAAGTTATCAATGATTGGCTTGCACACACAATTTTTTTATTCAATGTTGACCAAACTTACACAGTTTGCGTAAGACCATTACATTTATTGATATTTTTTTCCCAATAATTGCAAACCTTGCATGCATTTATGTGTACATGCAACATTAATGGCTTCAGAGCCTGCATTAACATCATTTATCATCATTGGACAGAAAATTATCAAAGAAAAAGCAAAAAGCACAGCCATCGCAATTATCGCATTGCAACTAGTTCTCCAAAACTGTCTGCGAAAAAGACATCAAAATCTACTGTTTCTGCATTTTCCAGAATTGTCACTAACTTAATTAAAAAGAGTCAGGTAAGAATATCGAGAAAAATGATCAGAGAACCATTAGCAAAAACACCGCACATCCACTACCCAACTCGTACTTTAGTTAGCCCATTGCACTAACCGATGTTTTAAATCAAATCGATCCTATCCCCCATTGAGTATTGTTCAGATACCTTAATTTTCAAACCTGTCACAACAGTATGGTCTTCATCTGTACCAGTTCTCAGGTGAGCGCTTTGGGCCATCGTGGCCCTCTTGTTCAGTAAACTGAATTTCTTCAAAACAAGCCATCGGAGATGTGCCTTATATATATTATAATATTAGCACCAATAAAAACTGTTACCTCTCGAACGTCATCTTCTAAATGTGTGAATTAGATGTGTGCGTGACTCGGCCGACTGAACGACTTGTTGTTTATTCAACTGTTTGCAGAAAGCGGCATTATTATAAATATTGTTTTTACAATACCAGGGTTATTACCGAAAAAGTCATGTTTAACCTAACACGCGCTTTTGACACACCTCGCTGGATCGAGGTATCGTCTGGACTATGGATTATGCTGATTTTCATTCTAGGAATATGTTTGAACGGACTTGTAATTTGCGTTTTCATAAAACACCAGAAAATGATCAACGCGAATACGTTTTTCACACTGGCGATTATTGTGAACGGGTTTCTGATCACCGCCCTCGGCTACGTCCCTGTGATCATCGCCGAATTCTCGGGCCACTGGTTCGTGCGCATGTCCGAGGTCTCGTGCGTCTGTGAGGCGTTCATCGTCTCCTACTTCGGCATCTCCTCCATGTTTTATCACGTATGCATCGCCTACATGCGCTACACGGGCATCGTCAACATAGAGGTCCATACCGCGCCGGTCGCTTGGTGGAAGGTCGCCCTGGCGTTCGCGGCCTGTCAGCTGCTGGCGCTGGGCCTGGCGGTCTCCCCGCTCCTCGGACTCGGCTCCTACGGGCTCGAGGCGCACGGAACCAGCTGCGGACTGGCCTGGAGCGACCAGAGCAAAACCGGCGTGGCCTATCTGATCCTCATCGGCACCGTGTGCTACGTGATACCCGTCACCATCATCGGCATCTGCTACGCGCAGATTGTGAAAACGGTAAGACTACATGATGAACAATACATCATTGGTTACTACGGTAAACTTCTCTGGATGTTAACAGTTTTTCGCATAAATTCTACTTATATTTTCAAGAATTGGTTTATTGACACGTGTAGTTTGAATTTTCACCAAGTGGCGTCATAATATTTTCAACGGTTGATTCGAGGTTCATGTATATACTGATGACTGGTTATGGTCGTATTTCTTAGAGCGAGGATGTGGACATCAAATAGATGTTAACCGTAAAAATCTCATTAACAAACAACATTGTCTGATGTTTCTGGAAAATTGCCCGTAATTATAAACTTAAATATTTCCCTTGATTATGCTTCTGGACTACGGCCCCTGATTATAAACCTTAGATGTTTCTAAAATACGACCTTCCTGATCTCTTCCTGTGTTTACAGGTCCAGCGGTCCTCAAGTCGAGTGATGCCCGCGTCCAGCGAGATGGCGGGGAAAACAGATGCACCTCGTCAAGATTTCCTTGGCCTTAGTTCGTAAGTACTGGCGATTTGTTTCGCTTCAATGCAAACTTGTGTCAAGTACATGTATAGGGTTAGTTCATGGGCTTATGTATTCTATCGCTGACGTGTTGCTGTCTGGGTTATGTAATGGTCCACGTACACGGTGGAATGTGTAAACCAGAAGAAAACAACTATACGACATGGCAAACATAAGAGCGCGACGGAATATGTGCTCATTTTTAGCATTAAGCAACCTGCCCCATTCAAATCCCGTATGGAGACATCGGGCAAGTATCTTATATACTAGTTATTCAATATTTCAGTAGTGGTTGGTGTTAACCAAGAGTTAACAATTAACTTTTGTAATCCAACATTGCAGTGGCGTTCGTCGTGTCTTGGACCCCGTACGGTGTCGTGTCGTTCTACACGGTGTTCGCCAGCCCGCACGCCCTGAACCCCATCGTCACCCGCACGGCTGCCTGGTTCGCCAAGACCGAGGTGATCTGGAACCCGCTCGTTTTCGCGCTCCTCAAAAAGAGCTTCCGTCAGAAAGTTGCGAATTTGTTCCGCTGTACCGCGTCCCTCTCGGCTCACAGGCGCTCAACTTAACCGCCACAGGTGTTGCGATGGAAACGGCGCCAAAATCACACCAGTGCAATAAATCAATGGGAATCAAATTTTAATCAGCGTTAATTATTGCTTTTTGTATGATAACATCGAATTTATTTAATACAGGTATGAATACCTTATTGTTTTTAGAATGTTGGTGCAAGCCAACAGGATTTAGTAGGTGTATTCTGACATCGGTCTTGAGGGAACTACTTCTTTACTTTGCAGGCTACGAGTCAGTAATTCGATAAATTACTGCGCTTCGCTCGCTGAGCAGTGAGACTTCCTGTTATAGATGCTACTTTCTATGAATAGATGACAAGAAATATATCCGACTTAAAACACTAATAAACACTAATAATAATCCATTTAGTCCACATCAGTGAATTCATTTTATGTCTATCCACATAGGTATGATAGCGTATCTGTTGGTACTGTTGGCTGGTTAACTGCGTATTACATCATACTGCGTAAGTTTAACAACAGTGTATTGAGTCAGTACATATAGCGGAGCGATCGTAACCACTCGATTGACGATTGCTGTTGTTTTTGACGTATGCATAAGAATTATGGAAAAGCATTGTACTTCTAAAGAGATTTTTTAATGTTTTTTACAAAATCAATTTATTTTTATTTAAATTGGTGTTTACCCAACATAGCGCTTGTGATAAAAAGCACTGAATATTGCTTCAAACTTATACGGTTCATCGACTATTTTTACCCGTTGTAGATTGACGTGTATGCCTCTGTTTGCTTTTTAAATAGTTTAAATAGTTTGCACGCTATATTAGTTTCAATTTGAAAAACAGTGGCCTGTATCTCCATATTCAATTAGGTCAAATACCAGATTATACCAGTTTATCTTATGTGGAGTGTATAGTTATGAGTTTCGAGATTTTTTTGTAGAAATGATATAACAGACATGTGACTTACTTCAATAAATGTTCATTTTGATAAAAGTACTCTCATAATTCATTTGCTCTTAGTTTCTTTTCTCGCCAAAAGTCTTTCTACACTGTCAGCGTTTTGATTTATCATTTTAAGAATCGAAGTCTGGTTTAATTTCGTTCACCCAAAACAAGCAAACATTGAAAGAGTATTAATGACTGATTGATAGAATATTGTCCGTTCATTGTAAAAAAAAAACACAACATTCTTAAACATGCGTTAATGTATTTCTGTGTTAAAGAATTGATATGCTACAGTAACGTATTTTTATAAGCGATTCAACGCGTAAGTTGCAAATTATCCGTGTTTTGTGTTTGCCATTAGAACTGCTAGTCGAACGTCGGGACTCATTGCATACCGACATTTAGCATTTTGTTTGTTAATGCCATTTGTTTGTTGTATAAATTGTACTGTACATTTGTTTGATAAATAAACTTAATTTAAACTTTACATCTGCATAGTTGACATAAAACTGAATGCGAGCGAGGACTGGAGAGAGTGTGATTGTGAAAGGGGACTGGATGAAGTGTGATTGTGAGAGTCGACTGGATAATGTGTGAATGTAAGAGTCGACTGGATTAACTGTGAATGTGAGAGTAGACTGGATAGAGTGTGACTGTGCGCGTCGGCTGGAGGGAGTGACAATGTGAGAGTCGATTGGAGAGATTGCGAATGTTAGAGTGGACTCGACAGAGTGCGAATGTTAGAGGCGACTGGATAAAGTGTGAATACGAGAGTCGACTGGAGAGAGTGAATGAGATAGTGTGAATGTGAGAGGTGACTGGACAGAGTGTGAATGTAAGTGGCGACTAAATAAAGTGTGAATGTAAGAGGCGACTGGAGACTGTGTGAATGTGAGAGTCGACTGGATAGTGTGTGCATGTAAGAGTCGACTGGATTACCTGTGAATGTGAGAGTAGACTGGACTGTGACGTCGGCTGGAGGGTGTGACTATGTGAGAGTCGATTGGAGAGATTGCGAATGTTAGAGGGGACTCGACAGAGTGCGAATGTTAGAGTCGACTGGATAAAGTGTGAATACGAGAGTCGACTGGAGAGAGTGAATGAGATAGTGTGAATGTGAGAGGTGACTGGACAGAGTGTGAATGTAAGAGGCGACTGAATAAAGTGTGAATGTAAGAGGCGACTGGAGACCGTGTGAATGTGAGAGTCGACTGGATGGTGTGTGCATGTGATAGTTGACTGGATAGAGAGGGAATTATGAGATGCGACTGGATAGAGTGCGAATGTGTGAGTAGACTGGATAGAGTGTGAATGTGAGAGTCGACCGGATAGGGTATGAATGTGAGAGTCGACTGGATAAAGTGTGAATTTTAGAGGCGACTGGATAGATTGTGAATGTGAGAGTCGACTGGATAGAGTGTGAATGTGAGAGTCGACTGGATAGAGTGTGAATGTGGGATTCGACTGGATAAAGTTTGAATGTGAGAGTCGACTGGATAGAGTGTGAATGTGAGAGGCGACTGGAGAGAGTGTGATTGAGAGAGGCGGCTGGTTTAGTGCGAATTTAACACTCGACTGGATAAAGTGTAAATGTGAGATTCGACTGGATAGTGTGTTCATGTGAGAGTTGACTGGATAGAGTGCGAATGTAAGACTCGACTAGATAAAGTGTGAATGTGAGAGTCGACTGGAGAGAGTGTGATTGTAAGAAGCAACAAGACAGAGTGCGAATGTAACAGTCGACTAAATCAAGTGTGATTGTGAGAGGCGACTGGGGAGAGTGTGATTGAGAGAGGCGACTGGATAAAGTGTGAATGTGAGAGTCAACTGGATAAAGTGTGAATGTGGGAGTGGATTTGATAAAGTGTGAATGTGAAAGGGGACTGGATTAAGTGTGAATGTGATAATCGACTGGAGAGAGTGTGAATGTGAGAGTCGACTGGATATAGTGTGATTGTAAGAGGCGACTGGACAGAGTGTGAATGTGAGAGTCGAGAGTCGACTGGATAGAGTGCGAATGTAAGAGTCGACTGGAGTGTGGTTGTGAGAGTGGACTGGTGTGGGTGTCATTTTGAGAGATGAATAAAGAGTATGTCATTGTGAGAGGGAAATGAAGGGAGTGTGATTGTGAGAAAGGACTAGATAGAGTGTGATTGTGAAAGGGGAATTTAGAGAGTATGATTGTGAAAGGGGATTGGCGAGATTGTGAGAGGAGACTTAATAGTGTGTTCGTCCGGTTTCCGCCCTGCTCCTTGTTAGCAGCACCCTGTTTTTTTTTAGATCCTAGATCTTTCCCCTACTATATATTTACAATAAGTATTGTAATACACTGTGGATACGTAGCCTTTCTATAAAATTTCTACTTAATAAATACAAATGCATACACCACACTATAATATCACAGTTTTGTCGCTAAGCCATGCTAAACTAAAATACAAAAAAATATCAAACGTTTATGTAATTTTCGCATAAAAATTAATGCGCAATATAATATTTGGACACTATATATGTGTGTTCTGCGTAGTATATACAAGCTACGGTTTGTTTTTCAATGCGCGGACAGACGACTGCTGACGCCGGTAGGTTACATACCAGATGCTTGAATGACGTCAGTTGTAAACAGGCCACACTCCTCGCGATCACAGTTTTGCTGGACCCGCGCAGCGACGCACGGCCGCATGTGAAACTTAAAATTACCGGGGTTGTTATTTGCGACTAGCAGATATCAGCGAATGTTATATATTGCCAACTTCGCTTTCAGTCTGAATTGATCATTTTCATCTAGCATGAACACTCTCGTGCAAGTCACCTCCTTGATCGTCATATTCGATGTTATATGCATGCTCGTCATCTTTGATGCTACATGCTTGATCGTCATCGTTGATGTTACATGCATGATCGTCATCATTGATGTTACATGCATGATCGTCATCGTTGATGTTACATGCATGATCGTCACCATTGATGTTACAAGCATGATTGTCATCGTTGATGTTACATGCATGATCGTCATCATTGATGTTGCATGCATGATCGTCATCTTTGATGTTACATGCATTGTTCTAATGGAGTTTTGGGTCAAGGCGTTGTATGGGTTGTTGGGAAAAAATCTTCCATCGGCCAGTCCAATCCAAGAAGCGTAAGTTGAAATCTTGGCTGGGCACAAACAATGGTGAATAAAACAAGAGCTGTCAGAGGACAGCGCGCTCGACTATTCGAAGTATTTAAGTTGGTACATATTTTGGATAGTGGAAGGGGCATACATTTGTTAAAATACGAAACTTTTAAATGAAGCCTTGTATAGTTTATACATTTTTTTAACAGAAACTTTAACACAAAGTCTATGTAAAAAGTGGGCTAACTCTGTCAAAATACAAAACATAGTTATGGGTAATGTTGCCCCTGATACTAGAGTTGATGACAAAGGTATATTCAAAGTTTCAAGTGAATAGCTTTTGTAGTATTGAAGTTACAAAACTTTTGAATATAAACTTTAACCAGAAAATCTAAGTGAAAAAAGGGGCATAACTCTGTCAAAATACAAAACAGTGTTATAGGGAATGTTGCCCTTGATACTGGAGTTGATGACAAAGGTTAGTTCCAAGTTTCAAGTGAATAACTTATGTAGTTTTGAAGTTACACAACTTTTGAATATAAACTTTAACCAGAAAATCTATGTGAAAAAGGGGCATAAGTCTGTCAAAATACAAAACAGTGTTATGGGGAATGTTCACCCTGATACTGGAGTTGATGACAAAGGTATATTCCAAGTTTCAAGTGAATAGCTTTTGTAGTATTGAAGTTACAAAACTTTTGACTATAAACTTTAACCAGAAAATCTATGTGAAAAACGGGCATAACTCTGTCAAAATACAAAACAGCGTTATAGGGAATGTTACCCTTGATACTGGAGTTGATGACAAAGGTTAGTTCCAAGTTTCAAGTGAATAACTTATGTAGTCTTGAAGTTACAAAACGTTTGAATATAGTCTTTAAACAGAAAATCTAAGTGAAAAGGGGCATAACTTTGTTAAAATACAAAATAGAGTTGTTTGTCATGTTGCCCCAAATACTAGAGTTGATGACAAAGGTTACTTCCAAATTTCAAGTGAATAACTTATGTAGTTTTGAAGTTACAAAACTTTTGAATATAAACTTTCACCAGAAAATCTATGTTAAAAAGGGGCACAACTCTGTCAGAATACAAAATAGAGTTATGGGGAATGTTCACCCTGATACTGGAGTTGATCACAAAGGTATATTCCAAGTTTCAAGTTAATAGCTTTTGTAGTATTGAAGTTACCAAACTTTTGAATATAAAATTTCACCAGAAAATCTATGTGAAAAGGGACATAACTCTGTCAAAATACAAAACAGTATTATAGGGAATGTTGCCCTTGATACTGGAGTTGATGACAAAGGCTAGTTCCAAGTTTCAAGTGAATAACTTATGTCGTCTTAAAGTTACAAAACTTTTGAATATAAACTTTAACCAGAAAATCTAAGTGAAAAAGGGGCATAACTCTGTCAAAACACAAAGTATGGGGAATGTTGCTCCTGACACTGGAGTTGATGACAAAGTTATATTCCAAGTTTCGGGTGAATAACTTGTGTAGTTTTGAAGTTACAAGACTTTTGAATAAAAACTTAAACCAAATTCAGACGTGGACGCGGACGCCAACCCCGACGCCGACGCCGGGGGTAGTAGGATAGCTCACCTATTCTTCGAATAGTCGAGCTAAAAAGTCATCAAAAGAAAGTTAAGCATTGTCAATTTCATAAATAGAAAACTGTCCACCTGTTGTTTCTGAGTACATGTCTTAGTGTTCACATATCGGTCACACAATTCAATCATGCTGTTTCCGGCTGCTGATATGCATGGAAACGTATGTTAGGTTTTTTTCCCTGATTTGTCAAAATGTTGGGCGGCGTATTCGGTAACTAATTTATTAAAGCATAATGGTCTAAATTGCTGACTTGCTTTGTATTGTAGCCATACTTTCTATGAATGCATTGCATGTATTTAAACATATTATTTAAATGTACGTTTTATTAATCAAAGTATAAGCTCGAAACAGCAAGTTATCTCCTCAGTAACGTCTTGAAGTGGCTAATACTGACCAGTGGCGTAGTTAGGCCATTTTCGTGTTGTATGCCCGGGATAAGGTCAAGATACGAAGTTAGAAGTTTGTCAAAGAAATTTATGCTTTAACATGTATAAATTTATATGACTATATGATTTATGATTTATGCGGATATATGTGAAAGTATAAACCGATAAATATAAAACAACAAATTCTTGCTCTACCCTTCCAAATTCATTTACTTTACAGGTCCTTCAAACAAAATAGTTATAAACAAATATACATTTTGTGCTTATAACATGGGCTTTAACTATAAGCCTTCAAGTCCGTGGCTGAAATTGGCTCACTGCAAGATAGTTTCAATTATGTCTGTCGTGATGACTGGAAAGTAATTAATCGCTCGCAAATGGTCCTAACGTTTTGGGCACCCCTCTACTTTATCACGTATTAAATATCTTTCTTATAAATGTATAAAACAAAATGAATTTTGGTGTGATTGCTAATGTAACACTGAACAAAAAGTATGTCAATTTAGATCTTTGGAAACTAAGCTATCTATTAAAACAATTCTATTTAAGCTTTAAAGTAGTAATTGATTTAACTTTAATTTCAACTTTAAAGCCACACAATAGGTGAAAATGGCCAAATTCAGATTCTAAAATAAAACGGTTATCTTATTGCCTGTCATAGTTTGTGTTTAGGTTAGAATATAACCTACGTCAGAAGCACTTGTTTTTTTTGTTACTGTTTACTGCAAAAACAATGTAGCCAGCTAGAACGGGTATGTTTTACTAAGTACTTTTTGTATTTTTCGAATATGAGCGAGCGAAGCGAGCGAAAAACACAGCATATTGATCCAGTGTTTACCGTTTGAGATCCCAAGAAAGCTATCAATCCGCTTAAGTCTATTTCTATATGTGTCAAAAAGCACATTGCGTTAATGAAAATGTTTTATATTTAGATCGTCTTATAATCGATCTGTTAATAAGGAATTAAATCGTTCTACCCTTATCCCCCCTTAGCATTCGATTTTTATTGCACTTTTAGGCTATTCATTGTTTTCACTTTTGAGAAAAAGTTGTAGACCCGGGCCTACAAGGCCTACATGTAGCTACGCCTGACTTGCTTTGTATTGTAGCTACATGTAGCTGAAGATATAATTTAACCAGATGTTTTGTTTGTATTCCGAACGCGATCGGTAATGTACGGACGGCTACGACTTTCGTCGAAATTACACGGAAATTAACGAGCTAATGATGGGTCGAATACCTTAAAGAAACATTAAATAATAACAGAAAATAATGTGTTTATTGAAAACAAAAGTAAGAGCTATTTGCAAATGTACGAACTCGTTAAAAATACAATCGGTTTTTAATGTTTGTTTCGAGGTTGTATATAATAACTGTGAGTTGTCACTATACAAATTTGAAGTGTAGTTATTTAATTTTTTTTAACAAGGAAAACAAGAAAATGCTCTTCAAATAAATAATTAAATATATATAGGATCTGACACGAGTTGTAATTTCATACCATATTTTATTAAACGAGTTCAGGAATTTTGTTAGTAAGCCTAAATGAGCCTTTGGCGAGCTTACTAACGAATTTCCTGGACGAGTTTATTAAAATATAGTATAAAATAAAAACGAGTGTCAGATCTTTTATATCACATGCTTTTAGACAAAAAAACAATTCTAATTTTACCAAAAGATGTTGATCAATCCGAAAATATGTGTACTGACGTGAGGTCATTTCATGTTGACGACGCCATTTCATTAAAATAACGTCATGCGATTGGTCAGTCAAAAATATGTAGCCAATGAAAACGCTCAAAATGTTATCTTACACATGTGTGAGAATAACAATATTTGTAATGGTTGTATAACAAGACAAACAAGGTATAGCATGTGATAAAATTAGTTATGATGTTCATACTAAATGCTAAAAGGGAACTGATATAAAAGTATGTCTACAATTGGTTTAGCGATTAATACTGAGTCGAGACACTAAATTCTATATGAAAACATGTAATATATATGCTCTTGTCCCAATTGGCGATATAGTTACTGATCATTTATAATTAAACAAATGTTAAAAACGTGGGTGTGCATATGCTTTTTGAGTTCTAATAGACAAAATTGAACTAGTATAACTATGTTTTGCTTTTAAAACAGCGCTCTCCACATTGTAATAGCACTCATGATAAGCAGTTTAACTGAGACTAACCATTATTAACAATCTAAACAGAGTTGCTTTGTATGGAAGTTCCATCGATTATCACCCAGCACCGCCACAGGCCAGTGTACTGTTCGTCGCTGAGACCAGAGATGTTACAACGTTCCACGCCTTTGACATTGCAGTCGCATTGCACAGTGATATTGAAAGGAGTATTAAGTGTACAGTAGTCTTGCATGTATACAATATCGAACATCTTTTGCTTGTTGGAACTACCGCTCGTTTGATAGAGCATGATCAGACTTGTCTCACTAGTCCAGGAGCAAATCAGTTCCAAGCTGGTTGCAGACATCCTAGTGGCTGACAGTTGTACGTTTTGTGCAGCTGAAGTTGTTAACAAAATAATTAAACGGGTTATATGTTATAAAATGCACAAAACCTTTAAGCCGATGAACGTCAATTAGGCGTTAAAATATATGTTTGTTTCAGGTTACATGCCCAAGAAAATTAGGGTAGGTAGGTCGGGATTTATTTTTTTAATTTTATTTTTTTATTTGGTAAATGGTCAACTTGAAGATTCTAAAACTGGATAAATATTCAAAACATTATCAGTACTATCCTTAAACATGTTTATAATTTGATACTATAAAAACAAAACACTTATTTATCCAAAACACATTTAATTATTGATAAAGGTAAATACAGTTGAACACCGCTATTTCGAAATCGTGGGGACCGACGAAAATAGTTCGAAATAGGAAAGTTCGAAATAGCGATGTTCTCCATTGTACTTATAATTTTATAGTTGTGATAATTGTGCATGCGTTCAAATTACACCATATGTATATATGATGTATACATGCATAATGAAGGTTTGTAAATAACATTGAAAAGATTGTAAATTTTTCAGCATTGTATGTAATAAAAAACGTAGTTGGGACCGGAATTTTTGTTCGAAATAGAGATGAATTCGAAATAGGCACACTGGAATAAATGATTAATATTTTAGTTAAATAAAGAAGGCAAAAAATCGGCACCGAAAAATTGTTCGAAATAGCGATTAATTCGAATTAACGGTGTTCGAAATAGCGGTGTTCAACTGTAAAACAAAAATCAATCTGATAAACACAATAAAATGTTCTAGGGTCGGGGTATTTTTAAGGGTAGGTCGGGTAACCTGAACAAATATATTTTTTACGCCTTAAGTTAAATATTTTTATTTACATACTATTGAAGAAAATAAACAATTAATAAGAAAAAAAAACAAGTAAGAAGCTGGAACAAACTGCTTACAATGACCAAAAATAAATAATATTTAACAAGAAAATGACTGAATTAAAAACACTTTATTATACGAACAATATTTTTAAATATATCAAATGTATCAGAAGAGAACAAAACTAACATAATTATGATGGCATAGAACTGAACGTAGAATACAGATTCAAGTATAGAACACACATGTTGATTTAAGTATTCAAAGAAAAACGCAGGTTATCTTGAATTAATAGATAAATATAGATTGTATGAGAATTACGTAGATATTCTTATGTAGTATTTATGTAAAAAGTATACGTGTGCACGCATTTTAGTAACTTACCAGTAATTTGAAATACTATATCAGTCCAACAGAAACATTTCGGCAAAATATCAATATTCATAATAAATATTACTAATAACATTTTATTAATTAACTATCGATTTATTGTATTTAATAAAATACATAGTATAGATTTAAATACAGTAGGAAAATATTATTCGACAAAGAGTGTACACTGACTTTGGACTTGTGGCATGTAGTTGCCTGAATCAAAGTGTACTTTGGATTCCGATTGTCAGAATAGAAATTGAAAGACACACTTCAAACATGCATAGAGTGTTTCGTGACTCCCTACGTGTATGACATCGTTACTGCGCTTGAGTACTTTTGTTTCGCATGACGTTTCGATATTATCATTTTGAAAAAAAAAGATAACCAAATAACGTAGTGACGACCACAGACAAGCACCATAACAGTTAGGCAAATATTTAATCAACTTGTCATTTGACGTGTGTACCTATGTTTGATCAGTGTATTCAGGAATCACAATGTCTTATCATTAATGTACCGTGCTAATTTTAAAACAGTGCGTGTATGCAGTTTAAGAATGTCATAGCTTTAAAGCTGCTACGTCACGGATGGGGAAAATGACAGAAATCAAAAAAGGGTTAATTCTAGTAAATTACAATAGCATTTAATACAACCTACAGAAATAACGTTATGTACACAATAACCATATTTTAAAACCCATAAATGTAATCTTTACAAGGCATTGTTTCAATCCGATTTCAAAAGCGTCTCGAGACGCTTTTCAGTTATTTATTATTCTTAGGTTGTTGTTGTGAAATAACCACGAGGTTCACATAGCCAATTAAACGCCCGGAATTCCGTAGTAGTCACAACATGCGTCGGAAAGGACAAGTAGCGCAAAGAGAGTTCTGGATACTTTAGCGAAGTGGTTAAAATGTCCGCTTCGCACGCCGAGTACACTGGTTCCATCTCCAGTTTGTTCACAGGACTTTTTCAATAAATACATTTAGTTTGTACGACTACGACTGTTTTCCAATATATTTCAGGAAACGTATAGGCATTTATAAATGAATGGAAATACTGAATCATTAAATTATTAATATTATACATGTATTTCGTCGTAGTCAACTAGTGGACATATGTCGGCCCGAAATTACACTATGAGCCTCAGAATAAACATAGCACTTTTAATATCACACACCAAACAGTAGTACTCTATTTTTAGAAGGGCTTTTTCGAACAAGTCATCAAGACCGCAATTACTGTATCTGTATTGTTATTATACTATTAAATGTTGCTTAATGGACTGCTTTCAATGAGTATCGTAACCTTTAAATAACAAATAACTTACCTTGCCACAGTTGTATATGTCTTATCATCTGCTCAGTAGCAGCTTTAATGGGATGTACCAATGTTAAAACAGCGTGTTACATTTTCACATTGTCCTATCCTTACTCTATCGTAGGAATGTTTAAACGTGTAATGCAGTTTTCAGAATTCCATATCTTTAATGTTTATGTACCAATGTTGAAACAGCGTATTCAATTTTCACAATGTCCTATACTTACTCTATCGGAGGAATGTTTTCAACGGGTAATGCAGTTTTCATAATCTTTAATGTTGATGTACCAATGTTCAAACAGCGTATTCAATTTTCACAATGTACCGTATGAATGTTGCAACGGGGAGTGGAGTTTTCAGAAAATCCACATCCTTAACGTTTCGTACTGATGTTAAAACAATGTCCTTACCATTAACTTATTGTAGTAATGTTGATACGGTGCATTTAGTTTTCACAATGGCTTTTCCTTAACCTGGTGTCAATGCAAGGCAACGCATTTAAATTTAAAATGCCTTTTACTTAACGTGCTGTCAATGCAAGGCAACACATTTAGTTTTCACAATGACTTTTCCTTAACCTGCTGTGAATGCAATGCAACGCATTTAGTTTGTACAATGCCTTTCCTATTAATGTTGAGGAAACGCATTCACTTTTCACAATGTCTTACAATTAACGCTCCAATATAGGAAATATAGTTAGTATTTAAACTGCATATTCATTAACGGCGTGTACTAATGTTGAAACAGAGCATTTTATTTGTCAGCTTAACCAATGTTGCGACAATGTTTTATCAACGCGTTTTGGAACCAATGTTAAACGTGCAATCTTTAACAAGTAGAACTAATGTTGAAATAGTGCATTCAGTTTTCGTGTTCACATTACCATACAATTTATGGGCTATACCAATGTTGAAACCGTGCATTTAAATTTTACAATGCTTTATTAATAAATACATGTGTTTTGCAAGTGTATTAGCCTACATAAGAAGATATAAAACAATACACACTAATACATGTATTGATTTTAACAAGACAAATGCAAAGAAATTAAGTGGTTTGTACTGATTACAAGTTTATAATTTTAACTTCTATAACAGAAGTTAAAATTCGATAATTTATGAGTGTTTATTTCCGTGAGAGAACTTGCGTGGTATGTACGGAGGCGCATATTATATTCTGGGTGACGTTTCAAAAGGTTTGCCTCAAAGACGTTTAACTTTCCAATGAAGCATTTGAAACAAAAATCAAACTGGTTGTGTGAATTTTTTACACAAGCTTTTCCCGAAAGATACTCAACAAAACAAAACAGGACCAAAAACCACAATAACGCCTTACGACTCCTCTACGACACCAACCCGAAAGCCATTCCAAGCTTCGTTCAGCCAACTTAGACCCAACTTCGTCTGCCGAGGGATCTAGACATGTTACCTAGTGAAACACTTTGTGCATGCTCCATGATTTGTATAGGAATTGTTATGTGTGTGTATTTTCTACAAATATATCATGTATGTTATATTCGATAAAATATATGCTCATATATAAAGGCTACTGCCATGTACAATATAGTTTTTTAGTTTATTTTCATAAGTTCCATTAGGTCCAAAGACCCATGAGGACAACATATTTACATAAAGCAATATGGCAGGACAGAGTATAGAACCAAAATAACTAAACAAGTACATGTATACAATGTTTGTTGCTCATGGAGCATACAATTATGAAACACTGTAAAACACGTTGGAGATCATATTTTACTAAACAGGATAAGAATAGAGTAGTGTAACTTATAAGGTGGAGATATAACTATAAAGAGACATATGTCATAGAAATATGCATACGCTTGCGAGCCTAACAATTTCAAATACATATAAGTCACATGATTAGGACATACATTAAAACAATTAAGTTAAAATATCAGTACATACTTACAGTTACAAAAAGCATAACGACAGTCTGGTTAGTACAATTAGTCATATAAGGACTGATTTCTTAACTCAAAGGAATAAAATATGTAAGCCCCTAAATTTCTTAGAAACCTTTTGTTTGTTTTTTTGAAGTAGTTGTATGACTTTTTGCATATTTGCGCTGGTGCGAAAATATCTGGGTATATATTTAGCACGTAAATCATTGTATACAACACATGCCATAATAAAGTGATATTCATCTTCTAACGTATTACATAAAAAGCATGTTCTGTTTTCAACTGGTGTGGCTTCTGTTCGGCCTGTTTCTATATGTAATCTATGAGATAAAACACCTAATTTTGTAATACACAGTCGAATTTTTTTGCAGTTAACTAGACTCAGGTAGTCATGATATTCAAAAGACTTGACGTTATTATACAATAGGGCTCTACTAAACTCACTCAATCGACTTGACCAGTTTTGTACAAATGCGTCTTTTAGACGTTGGTTAACGATTGATAAAAACACTTCAACATTTCCAACGCCTTGCATCATCCACACATCGTTAAAGCCTAAGGAACAGAGGAGCATTTTAACTTGTGAGCACCAATTTTTCTTATTTGGGTTATTTTCAAAATCGTTTTTTAACATTGTGTAAAAAAAGTTCAACAAATTTGTTTTCATTAAACTGTAATAGTTTTATCCAATATTTAATAATGTTATAATGCCTCATAGTCTGCAAAGAAAACCTACCCAGTTCACCATAAACAAAGTCATTTTGTGTTCTCTTTTTAACGCAAAGAATACTTTTGCAAAATTGCAAATGAATACGTTCAACAGCTAGGCCTTTATTAAAGCCCCAAATTTTGCAACCATAATTCAAGATAGGTACAATAAGTTTTTCAAATAAGTCTAGTCTGTGGTTGATGGTTACTTCTGTAATTTGCATAAGTATTTATTCATTTTATATATGGCTTTAAGGGCTTGTCCAGAAAGAGTGTTTTGTGCTTCAGTGAATGAGCCACCAGTAGTAAAAACTATGCCTAAATATGTGAATTTGCTAACAATTTCTATCGGATTAGTTTTATATATGAATGTTATATTCTGATGGTTTCTATCACCTTGACGAAAAATAATAACCTTTGTTTTTGTTGTTTTAATGAGGAGTTTCCATTGGTTACAATATTGTTCAAGTAAATTAAGACTGATTTGTAGTTCTTCACTACTATTAGCAAAAATTGCAATATCATCAGCATAGACAATTAAAAATATTTTGAACATGGTCACGTCAATACCCGATAGGCCCCTGCGTTTTAGAACATGGCAAACAAAAACGCGCATAAACATTCGCCCTGTCGGACTCCGAGCATATATGGAAAGCTATCACTTGACATATTACAATATTTAACTCGTGATTTTGTTGAGACATACATAGAACGCATAATATTTAGTATCTTCCCTCTGATTTCTAATTTTATAAGCTTTAGCCAAAGGTTATCGCGTATTACATAATCAAAATCCTTCGAAAAATCAATAAATGCACAGTATAGATGTTTACCTGTATTCAATTTATGAGATATAAGGCCATGCAATACAAATATATTGTCAATAGTGCCCATTTTGGGTCTAAATCCTGACTGCGCCTCAATGTATACAATATATTTTTCGGACCAATTCGAAAGTCGTGAATTTAAAATTCGTGTAAATAATTTGCCAAGTGTACTTAATAACGTTATACCCCTGTAATTGTTTACATCTTTCAAATTTCCTTTCTTATGTAGGGGAACAGCATATCCCTCTGATTTGGGAAATAGCCCGTTTCAAAAATCTTATTAAACAATGATTCTAAGAAAGGAAGTAATTCGGCTTTACCATATATAAAACATTCATTTAAGTAATCATCTGGTCCACTGCATCTATTAGTTTTCAAGTTACGAATGCCTTTTAAAATTTCATCAGACGTAATACATACGCTTAGCTCATCGAACATACATGTAAACTTGTCACGTTCATATCGATCAATAAAATGCAATACGTCTTCATCTGGCATAAAGAATTCAGACTGTGGATTGTTCACGGCTTTGAAATACTTTTCAAAGTCAGGCAAATACATACGTTTAGCTCATCAAACATACATGTAAACTCGTCACGTTCATATCGATCAATAAAATGCAATACGTCTTCAACTGGCATAAAGAATTAATTCTGTGGATTGTTAACTGCTTTGAAATACTTTTCAAAGTCAGTCTAAGGCACTGTGGAACATTTTACATTGGCACAACTCTTTAACATATCCCAGTATAATTTGGCGTTACAATATCGAGCATTCGTTAATTCAGCTGTTTTACTTTTATCATAGTCGTATCTACATTTGCGTATACAGGTTTTATATTGGCTTCTTGCATTGACCATATTTATTATATTTACATCATATTTATTTGTGCGGTAAATATTAAGCATATGATAAAACGCGTCTCTTTTCATAAAACATTATTCGTTAAACCATTTATTGTTTATAGTACACTTTTTATCTGACTGCGTGTTTGCATTATTTTAATTCCTCTTGAATAATGGTGACATAACGTTATCCATACAAAGCTTAAAATTATCAATGCATGTAGTTATATCAGCTGGATTAACAGCGTGTGATTTTGTACTACAAAATATATACATTATTATTAGCAAGCATTGATTAAATGCTAAGTAAAATTAAGTTTAATTCAAGATTATCTGTAATTAACACATTTTTATTAGTTTTGACAACGTGCACACCATGTATTCAGCTGATTTATGAAAAAAAAGTTAACACTCAGTAAGTAAATAAACTGACGATGAAGTAAGACTGTTTAAATATGAAGCTTTTATAGATAGAAGTCGATACGTATATAGCAAATGGTTTACAAAGCATAGTATCAAGGCAATAACACTTGCAACTATATTCAGCCGTTAAACTTTAAAGCCTCAAAATCCGCATTTGGCATAAACTATTTTTCTTTGTACAAAGAAACAAGTGCGTTAAACATTGTTTCCCAATGTAAAAAGCTACTCAGCGGTACATAGTTTGAACTTAAATTGGGTTATCATTTTTCCCTCAAGACCAAACCAGATTAACCGAAATTGATTGTAGAACTCCATAGCTTACAGCTACAAACATGCTTCATCCTAAATTTCAATATGTTTGAAAATGAATGTTGTTGGAACATGTCCCGTGTACACACAGGCTGATTCAGCATGCGCGGAAGAACCTCACAAACTAAGAAATATACATCATAACACCTGCCATTTTATACAATGCCCCAGTCGTATTCATTAAAATTGTATAGAAACTAATGACTGAAATTTATATGACAATGCTAAATCATGTCTGCTTCTCCAAAATAAAAGTGTCCGTATACCTTGCATATTCCATACAAATATGTCTTACAAAAAGACAAGTTATTTGAAGTGGTCATATTATATCTTGTTGGGCTTCATATAAGGCCAGATCATACAAAACATAAGTTACTGATCATATACATCTGTGCTATACATTTTTGAGTGAATTCTGTAAGATGTCCTTTAAAATAAAGTATGGCGTCGGTACGATGGTTGCAAAGAGTGTACAATCGTAAGAAAACCAGGAGTTTAAACACAAATGCTGACATTTTATCATGTGGCTAGTTGCGACAAATATACATGCACACATGAACAACTCTCGACAAAAGACGTCTAATCTTTATCGATACAATGCTTCCACTTCTACTCCAACAAAATTTGAGCGTTGACCTCAATATTCAAAAAAGCTATTAAAGTGACTTAATGCTTTTTTTAATGAATTTACAAAAAATCATAAAACGCCCCTAGAAAAATATTTTAAAAATTAAATTTTGATATAATCCTGTATTAAATTGTAAGTATTGCGGTCAGAAAAAGAACAAATCACAAGTAAACTAAATATTTATTTTGGCCGAATTTAAAGAAAGTACAAACGAACACTTTTTTTAGTCAAGGACAGTCAAAAACCTCAACATAAAGTATAATGATATAAATAGACATGAAAGCAATATAACACTATTATAAATCGTATGTAGTAATAGTAATATAAAAATACGAACAGAACTAAAATGATGAAACATAGTGATCGCTAGCTCTTATATTAGGCGTAAAAAAAGTTTTTTGTTTCCACTAACCCGACCGACCACGTTTTTTTTTGCCGCCGACCCTAAACTTTTTTTGCCGTTTGGAAATTTTTATTTTAAATATTCACGTTTTTTCAATTACTATTGAACGTTTCGTTATGATGCCTAATAATCCCAAAAAGGAAATCACATCCTCAGGTTTACATGCTGTCAGTTAGATATTAAGCACATATGGTTGAGTGCAGGATGCATAGAATTTGTAAAATACAATTTAAATGATATTTTTTTGGTATCATTTAAAAGGTACATATGTAAGCAATAAGAAAAAAGCCTGTTTTTTTTGCACTACTTTCTATAGTGGTTCCAAGCTTCACAACATTTGGCCCATACATTCATGCGCAAAATGGCAGCCTCCATGCCTGTCAAAACCCGTGTGTTTTTTTTTAAGGTAAATATGTTGAGTTCCAACGTATATAATTTTTTGACATGCTGTTTTTTTCAAAAGGTCATGAGCTTATCTTTCCAACAATGTATGGTGATATATTGGAAAGTAGCTTGGTCCTGGTGAAAATTGATATCAAACATTGAATATTTTATATGTAACAAAGAAGGAATTTATTTGCGCATTCGTAATTTTATGAAGGAAGTAACTAGACCTGGATCCGGCCTCTAGACATGTTATTTTAATATTCTAGGTCACAATACCCTAAATAAATATGTCATGTAGTGCTGTACTCTCTAAATAAATCAAAAAGTTTAACTCGAGACATGTTTTTAGGTTTAGAAACTTGCTTTGGTATTCTTTTTTGGAGATGTTGGTAGGGTAAGCATTGGTATGCACAATTAAATCACTGATATGTTTTAAGATTGGAGACTACAGTATGACGCTTGCGCTGAGGCGGGTTACATTCAACTAGAAAGTAGCCGATAAAAAGATGGTGATAAAACAGTCAAATTTGTTTAGTGTCGAGTTGTATCTTACATAATACATGACATACCCTTTTTATTGCTTAAATCAATTCAGCTTAGAATGCTGTTTAAGAAAAAGTATGGTTATGAGGGTCCCTATGTGCAAAATGTTGCATTTATTAAGTTCTCACTTTTACATTTAATTACATAAGGATGGGAATTAGTATATTGTAACCTTCTTTTACAAGCGCGGTCCCAGTCAAGGCGGCAACTCTAATAGTCACATCCTCAGGGTTGTATGCTGTCAGTTAGATAATAAGCGCCTATGGTTGAGTGCAGGATGCATAGAATTTGTAAAGTACAGTGTAAATAATATGTGTTGGTATAATTTTTAAGATATATATGTAAGCAATAAGAAAAAAAGCCTGTTTCTATGCACTTACTTGTCTAGTGGTTCCGATCTTCATAACTGTTGGCCCATGTATTCTTGCGCAAAATGGCAGCCTCCATGCCCGTCAAAACCGGTGTGTTTTTCCTAAGGTAAATATTTTGAGTTACAACGCATAGAATTTTTTTACATGCTGTTTTTTCAAAAGGTTATGGCCTTAACTTTCCAACAATGTATTGTGACATATTGGAAAGTAGCTTGGTCATGGTGAAAATTGAGATCAAACTTTGAATATTGTATATGTAACTAAGAAGGAATTTATTTGCGCATGCGTACCCTAATAGTATTGGGGTTAGATACTAGTAATTTCAATTCCCATATGGTCCCATTATAAAACGGCAAACTTTCCAAGCATTTTTCTAGCATTTCCTTTATTTCAGATTGAGAAAGCCTGGTATCAATTTAAAGATCAATCTGTCCTCTTCCAAAATTTGCAATAAAAAAGATACGTCATGTTACTTCTAAGAAAATGCATCGCACTTCAATGCAGGCACCGATAGAAAACAGAGTTTCGGCATCATATTTCGACAAAAGCCCCATACCACAATTAACACCTCCCCAAAAGTTCACCTTTCAAGTTAGCCTCCAATGTAATGCACCAAAATGTTGCAGACACGCATAGGATTTCAGAAATAACCACAAAAGGCATGTTTGAGATTTCTAAATGGCTTTTATGCCAGAAGAGAAGAGGAACTCTTTAGTAATAGGCACTTCTTTCATATGAACCACGGAGGGATACACAATGGTTTACTGGTATCTAACCTTAAAGAAAAATCAGAATGTTGCTATCACAAAAAAAACTCTTCTACATCATTATTAACCTACATTTACCACACATGCAAAATTTCAGGTCGATCCGCTAAGTAGAAATGCCCCCAAAAACGCATTTGAGTATGACACATGACAAGCCATCTGGCTTGCGTTTCAGTACTTGGATTGTATGGGCAGCGTGAAATGTTCACCTAAATCACATAAATCAGTCAAAATACCAGTTCATTTAGACTTATTTTAATGCAATTGACAGTAATAAGGTATAAAACCTATAATATTTGCGTATAACATGATTTGATGTGCTGTGAGCTGCAAAAGGCGAGTTTCCGATTTTTTTTTATTTTTATTTTACCCGAAAAAAAAGGTTTCGCTTTAAAAATCGTAGATAACGTGTCAGTTACTTAGTATGACATTATTCACATATATTCCCGTAAAAAGGCATAAACGCAATAAAATAACACAGTTACGTGGTTATTTTTATGTATAAGTGGACCCTAACGGGCCTGTCTCTGGTTTTGTTAAAGGTTAGATACCAGTAATTCCAATTCTTTCGAAATGGACCACGGAGGGATACACAATGATTTACATCTGGGCGCACATTTACGGCAATGACAAACATCTATGCCTTCATCAAGTTTGAATGTGCGAAGGTGCTTATTAATAAAAAATGGCAAAACAATGTCTATTGGTCATGTTGATGCAGAACCTGTGCACTTATCTACAAGAGGTGTTGTGACCAGAAACCAATTGTGAAGACGTGTTTGTGTAAAACATTTTTATCGAGTGCACGGGGATTCTCTCTCATATGGCAAACGCCTCCAGAAGACTTGTTAGTTCGGTTACGGCAGATAGTGCAAGATACAGAAGACGCCCCGTTCCAGAGGCGTCCCTGGATCTTTAAGTGCCCGGTGTGAAGCACCTAGTTCACTGCACCTCGGTTTAATATCTCATGCGAGAAACGAATTAGTAGTTTAGGGTGTGGCGGGGGATCGAACCTGCGACCCCTGGATTGTAAAGCCAGTGCGTTACTACTAGACCACGGAACCGCCTGCAAAAATTGTGAAAACAGTATTGAAACGTGTTTTTATACTTCAAAGAAAGATGTTTGTAGCCACTGTGGCTTCCCTGGTGCAAGTATTGAAATCACACTACATAATAACTACTAATTTGTACTGTGTCATTGTGTGTTTAAATTGGGGAAAAACCAAGAACAATGCGCCCGCATGGGAAAATGAAATAGGAACTCATGTCAGAAGTGAAGATTGTGAACTTGGAAACTTTGATTTTGCTTTTCAAATTGTTATACATAAACTGCCTATCAATTGTCAAGTGTGTCTTTGTTTTATTATAAGTTTTAATTAGTTATAAAATTAAGTTATAACCAATTACTAAAAAAGTTGTTATAGCGGATGTAGATCTGTGATTGTTGGGTCATGAAGGAAAAAAAGTTATGCCTACTTACCTACCATACTTTTTTCCAAGGCGTTAGCGGAAACAAACAACTTTGTTTGGCTTTATATAGAATCCAGAACAGCATACAAACACAATAAATAACTTAAACCTTCTAATATGCAACTACTTCAATCACACTTAAACTCATTTAATAAAAGGGAGGAAGGGCGGTTAAAAAACGAACGTCCGCTTCGGATTAATACTATTAACTAACGACTGAAAAGCGCTAAAAGGATCAGATTAATGGCATTGTAAATTCAAGTAAGCAAGAAAGAGTAGCATCCCTTAATAATTCTATAATTTTGTTAAAATTAGTTAAATTATTGCGGTCAGAAAAAACACAAGTGAACTAAATATTTAATTTGGCCGAATACATTTGGCTGTACCTTACATGTAAAAAAAATACAAACAAACACTATTTTATAAGTCAAGAACAGTCAAAAACCTCCCCAAAAAACAGCCAAAAATACGGCGGACTAACTCATGTACAACAAACAAATAACAAAGCAAGAGCAACTCGTTGAGCTGCATCAATTTTGTTGGTTAAAGAAAATCGAAGGAAACGTAAGTAACAGTTAGACTTCCAATTGCCAAAAAGTTAAATGAGTTCCCCTGGCACACCACATCTGAATTAGAAAGGACTGGTGGGTGCCACAGAAACTAGCTGAGTCATCTGCTGAAATGCTTTCACATGACATAAAGGTGAAGATTCATTTCAAATAGCGGAACTACGACATTATTGTCTCCAAATTGATTGGTCTTGGCGTATTTGAGCTAAACAAGACGTCTAAAATCGGCAACAGTGACATCATTTCTACATAAGTACTTTGAGTGATCAAAGTTCAAAATAAAATTAGGAACAATGCTAGATTTTGTACACATCATGTAAAATAAAAACAAAAACAAAACCAAATAGTCGCATGAAACGGAAAATCCAAATTTAAGGCATCACGATTTTGAATAAGAATCTCTGGAGTCATAGGCGGCGTTTGCTTAGGCGAATGAAATAGTAATTTACCGAGCCCCCTGTAAGTCAGTTGTAATAAAATGTTGGAAATGTCAGGAAAATTAACTCCTAAAAAGCGTGGTAAATGCGAATACTGTTAACATAATTTTTTATACTTTGTAGTGAGTTCATGCTACGACTCAAAACTGTGGATACACACACATGGTATCAATGTCGACTGGGCATTCTTGCAAACAATAATATAACAAAAAGGAGTGAATTTGAGTCTTTTAATTCTTATATGTTCCCTGGGCATAAACCGATTTCTATGTAATACCTAACTGGTAACGGAGAACAGTAAGTGGGGCCCGTACAACGTTTAGGATCCACATCTGATAAAATAAAATAACAATGTATAAGTTCAATTAGAAATAAAGACAAAAATTTACAAACTACACAAGATAAATAAAATGGACAGATTCACAAAACTTAATACAGTATGTGAAATATTACAAAAATTAGTTTGAAGCTGCAACGCTAAAACTACTTTCACTTAACATAATCAAATGTCAAATTAGGATATCAAGCAACATGAAGCATGCATCAATTTTGTTGGTTAAAGAAAATCGAAGGAAACGTAAGTAACAGTTAGACTTCCAATTGCCAAAAGGTTAAATGAGTTCCCCTAGCACACCACATCTGAATTAGAAAGGACTGGTGGGTGCCACAGAAACTAGCTGAGTCATCTGCTGAAATGCTTTCACATGACATAAAGGTGAAGATTCATTTCAAATAGCGGAACTACGACATTATTGTCTCCAAATTGATTGGTCTTGGCGTATTTGAGCTAAACAAGACGTCTAAAATCGGCAACAGTGACATCATTTCTACATAAATACTTTGAGTGATCAAAGTTCAAAATAAAATTAGGAACAATGCTAGATTTTGTACACATCATGTAAAATAAAAACAAAAACAAAACCAAATAGTCGCATGAAACGGAAAATCCAAATTTAAGGCATCACGATTTTGAATAAGAATCTCTGGAGTCATAGGCGGCGTTTGCTTAGGCGAATGAAATAGTAATTTACCGAGCCCCCTGTAAGTCAGTTGTAATAAAATGTTGGAAATGTCAAGAAAATTAACTCCTAAAAAGCGTGGTAAATGCGAATACTGTTAACATAATTTTTTATACTTTGTAGTGAGTTCATGCTACGACTCAAAACTGTGGATACAAACACATGGTATCAATGTCGACTGGGCATTCTTGCAAACAATAATATAACAAAAAGGAGTGAATTTGAGTCTTTTAATTCTTATATGTTCCCTGGGCATAAACCGATTTCTATGTAATACCTAACTGGTAACGGAGAACAGTAAGTGGGGCCCGTACAACGTTTAGGATCCACATCTGATAAAATAAAATAACAATGTATAAGTTCAATTAGAAATAAAGACAAAAATTTACAAACTACACAAGATAAATAAAATGGACAGATTCACAAAACTTAATACAGTATGTGAAATATTACAAAAATTAGTTTGAAGCTGCAACGCTAAAACTACTTTCACTTAACATAATCAAATGTCAAATTAGGATATCAAGCAACATGAAGCATGCATCAATTTTGTTGGTTAAAGAAAATCGAAGGAAACGTAAGTAACAGTTAGACTTCCAATTGCCAAAAAGTTAAATGAGTTCCCCTAGCACACCACATCTGAATTAGAAAGGACTGGTGGGTGCCACAGAAACTAGCTGAGTCATCTGCTGAAATGCTTTCACATGACATAAAGGTGAAGATTCATTTCAAATAGCGGAACTACGACATTATTGTCTCCAAATTGATTGGTCTTGGCGTATTTGAGCTAAACAAGACGTCTAAAATCGGCAACAGTGACATCATTTCTACATAAGTACTTTGAGTGATCAAAGTTCAAAATAAAATTAGGAACAATGCTAGATTTTGTACACATCATGTAAAATAAAAACAAAAACAAAACCAAATAGTCGCATGAAACGGAAAATCCAAATTTAAGGCATCACGATTTTGAATAAGAATCTCTGGAGTCATAGGCGGCGTTTGCTTAGGCGAATGAAATAGTAATTTACCGAGCCCCCTGTAAGTCAGTTGTAATAAAATGTTGGAAATGTCAAGAAAATTAACTCCTAAAAAGCGTGGTAAATGCGAATACTGTTAACATAATTTTTTATACTTTGTAGTGAGTTCATGCTACGACTCAAAACTGTGGATACAAACACATGGTATCAATGTCGACTGGGCATTCTTGCAAACAATAATGTAACAAAAAGGAGTGAATTTGAGTCTTTTAATTCTTATATGTTCCCTGGGCATAAACCGATTTCTATGTAATACCTAACTGGTAACGGAGAACAGTAAGTGGGGCCCGTACAACGTTTAGGATCCACATCTGATAAAATAAAATAACAATGTATAAGTTCAATTAGAAATAAAGACAAAAATTTACAAACTACACAAGATAAACAAAATGGACAGATACACAAAACTTAATACAGTATGTGAAATATTACAAAAATTAGTTCGAAGCTGCAACGCTAAAACTACTTTCACTTAACATAATCAAATGTCAAATTAGGATATCAAGCAACATGAAGCATGTATATATGCATCAAATCATTGTCAAGCTAGTACTAAATGACAATTATATGTATTCGTATTTCTTTGAACACAGTAGTTCAAACATGTCACTATGAAATTATGTTCACCAATCATGAATATGTATTCCCTACATCCGTGCAAACTAGCTTCATTTTTAAACTGTTTTTCGTACGTCGAATCTAGGTGCCAACGGCTAGGTAACACCTCTAGTCTATTGCTGCCCGACGACAAATGCACGGCAAGGAGTTCTTCGAACTCTCGCGTGCAAGCCAAAAACGCCACCTCACGGAGGCACGTCTGCAATGTGGGGTCCCTAGTTTTCCCAGAATTCAACACTGTGCATACTGCCTCATTGTCACAGAATATGGAAATGTTTGCACCTTTCCATTTTTCGGACCATAACTTCAACGCTATTACAACACTGTAACATTCAACTGAGCTACATTCGAGCACTTTTTAATCACATACTTTGGAAACATTGTATGAAAATATTCACCGTACTGACTGATAGCGCCACACCCAGAAAGGCATGCATCTGAGGAAAACACTTTACCATTCACTAGTTTTTATCATAGCAACAGCATTGTAGATATGGACAAAATTTATCCACCACTTTATATCCTTCCTAAATTTTTTATTTAACTTGATTGTATGTTCATTTCCCTTTCAGCCACGCAATAACATTAACACGCGTGCAATGAAAACACGACTTGGTTTAACACATTTACCGATAAACTGGAGTTTCCCAAGAAGCGACTGCAGTTGACTTTTCGAGGCCGATATCCTGCGAACCCATTCCGGAAGTAAGGGGCGTATTTCTTCCAAACGTTCAGGTGTTATCCGTAACTCCCTTCGCTCAGACTCCAAAAGGACCCCGAGAAATACCATGACGGTTGACGGTGTACATGCCTTCTTCACGTTCAAAGTCGTCTAAATAAGTGTACTTTCTGCTGCGACACGATATACCGAATCATGGACGCTACCCGTTGACATATGACGGCTGCTGAACGTAATCCTAACGGAAGCGCACAGTCTATGTAGATTTTTCCGCGCCATTTCACAGAAAGGAAATGAATATCGCCTGGATCGACGTATCGTATTTGCCGGTATGCACGTGATAAATCTGTTTTACACATCAACGATCCAGCTCCGTGCTGAAGAACTATATTCACTAATGTATAAACGGTCGAAAATGTCAGTTTAAATTCCTCTTTTAAATAAAAGTATTTTGGTTTTCCGCTGTTAACAGAGGTCAACTCTGGCCAGCTCCAATCAACAATAACTCTCCTACTAGTTTCATCCTTAGTTACAGTGTTCAATGGCGAAAAGGCTAAATCAGAACAAAGCGGATTCCTATCAAATGGACTAATCATAGCTCTGTGATCTAATTCAGTGTTTATAAACTTATCAACGTCTCCTGGGAAATTGATGGCACCTTTATGATTGACACAGTCAGAAACTGGTGGAGTATCTTTGCAATATCTAATGGGGAAACCATACTCGAATAAATCACATATCTCATAATCTTCATAATCAATAAGCACCGACCTTAAATAAGCAATATTCCAGTTAGTGTGCAACGGTACTCTCACACCTTTAAAATTTGGAACACGATACTTATATACAGCATCATGAAGAAGAATAATGTCTGCATGTTCTTGAGCGTCCGAACTAAACATGACATCACGAACTTCAGCTTCACATGTGACGTTAACACTGGAGCCTATAGACGAGCAGCTCCTAGGCACGAATGACGATGACGTATGTGAAGACGGAACGAATGACGATGACGTTTGTGACCGAACGATAGACGAGCTGTGAAGAGACGCATCAACACCAGTAAATTCCGGAGGTATCATGCGGACAGACGAAACTTCGAACGATAGTCAATCCTTCTTGTTAGAGAACGAGGAAGAACTCTCAGGGTGGTCACGTAACTCCCGGGTGGTCACGTAACTCCCGGTCATTCAAAAAAACACATAGCGTAAACGTGCTTTACTGTACGTATTTCCGAACCAATACTCGCCGAGTGTGGAGACGTCATTAAGCATTTGCCTTTTTGAAACTTGGAGCAAAACCTTTACGTGCGTTTTTCCGACGTTATGACAAGACAATACAAGACAAATATGCATTAAGACTTGTACAGTGTACATCGTCTAAACACTGAAATGTTTTACACACATACATTTGGTCACATTATAAGGAATACATGTACAGTAATAACAAATACAATCATATTAACAGTCATGTACATATCATTTTAGCAAAAGCTTAATATAAATAAGTATAATGCACATTCGTAATTTCATGGAAGATAACTAGTTATAGTTAGGTCACAACATTAAGACAATTATTTCTTTATATTAATGCTTCTTTTACAAATTTGGCTAACTTAATAAGTTCGCATCTATTAGTTGTATAATTATAACAATTGGTGGAATTTGTAAACAGAGCGTCTATTGTTATGACATTGCTTTAAATAGTTTCTTCTAAGAACAGAGTATTAAGAACATTTACAGACAAAGTGAAATTCATCTGCCATATCTAAGTCATCGCAACAAAGACAATAGCGTTCGTTTCTTGGGAAATTCTGACCAGCATATCTTCAAGTTTGAATTCTCAGTGGCAGAGCCGAAGTTCTAAGTTATGTTTTACGTAGATGTGTGGGCCATCGAGCTGGCACTAGCGCGATCCAACAAAAGATTCATGCTCTCTATATCTGCAAAACTATCAATTCAGATTCTATTTCCACGCTCAATATCAATGAGAATCTCCTGATGAATGTTCAGTATAAATAAGCGAAACACATTAGTGATCGTAAATGTGTAACTCGACGCTTGATTTCCTCGAGCGATAATCTCGTGTTCATGTAAAATAGATGTATTATTATAGCACAATAACCGGCTATAAAATGGGTCATTGTCAAGTCATTATATTCAATGACCGACTGTTTACAAAGCTGGCTGGGAACGAAGGTATGGGGCCACAATTGAACTCTCTTTACTTGAATGTCAGTGCATTTAGAAACTTGTCCAGAATTAATTTTCTGAGAAATGGTTATATGGTTAGACGTACCTGTAGACGTACTATTTTGTGGTCAAGTCTTTGATTTAGAGACACAGAGCCGCGCAGATCCTGAATCTAGGGCCGACGTCTGGAACGGGTGGCGGTCTAGTATCATCCGCAGGTCAAAGTCCGCAAAATGCTGCCTTAAATCTGAAATCTCCTTACGAATTCTGCCGGTTTCGGCCGACTCACGACGTTCATCAGCTAACCGTTCAAGTCGAGCGCGATCGATTATAAGGTCATCACGCTCACTCGAAATGTGTTTTCTTTGGCGTCAACGAATCAAGTTGTGCCTTTAAAATTGCCCTCTCTTTTTCTAAATTTACAATGTCCTCCTTAACGAACTAGGCTTTTTTGCTACTTTTTCTTAAGGACGCGCCCCAGTATCCGTCATTGTTCAACTAACAAAGAAAAAACGAACGTCCGCTCCGGATTAATTCTAACTAACGACTAAAAGGGTGGACTACTAGTATTGTAAATTCAAGTAAGCGAAAAAGAGTAGGCCCCATTAATAATTATATAGTTTTGTTAACATTAGTTAAACAATACGGTTTAGTATTTAATTTGTAGATTTGCAGATCAGCAGCTGGTATGACAAGGAGTATATGTCATACCATTAATACTAACACTGTGCTAGCCTCCGTTCGATTTAGGTTTTGTAGTAAACCTGTCATATATTTTCTAAATGCATGTCTTATTTGTAGCTGAAGATAAAACATACATGTAGGCCTACGTTATATTACCGTTACACTTTGCGCTTTACTAAAATTGTATTTATATAAAGATCATTCCGTATTGGCATTAAACGTAAACAGCTTCGTAAGTGACATTTAGGTTCCCCACAGTGTCAGTTACAATTTTCAAACCCACAATGTCATTTTTGAATAACAACACTAATTTCATTTAACTATTCGATACATATAAAACAAAGCTATTGCACTTTATACACCAGGAGATTGTTATTGTTATATTGTCCCACAATGACGGAGGCTGTGTTTCTGTCGTAGCAGACTGACTCGGGTTTATTCACTCCATCCTTTTGTGCAGCCAGAGTAGCCAGCTTTTTCCTGCCCCTGTTTTCCACCTGTATGATAGTTCGGGATAAGCCTCCACAGACCAGAACATGACCGGCAGGTGTCACATGTACACCACGTGGGCGTTTTAGTTCAGGGTCGGTAAAGGTGTAGAGCACCGATCCATCTTTGGCCAGGGTGAGGAGTTTGTGCTGGGAATAGTTGGTGACATAAATCCGGTCACCTAATGGACTGACAGCACACTTCCATACTGCAAAACAGAATAGCATTAAGCGATTTACGTTCACAACAAAAATAATATACCTGTGTTACACTTTCTTTTCTTTTTCTTTATTCTATATATTAAATGCATCAGTATTACGGACATTCTTACAGTTCTCTTTCTAGGAATATATCATTTTTCCTTGGAGTATTTACTGTTCAGTCAAACAAAAATGTTCTTCTTAACAATTTAACCATTTTTAAAAGAAAACAACTATATGGACGAAGAAAAACTGGAGAAAAACCAAATGGATTAAGCAAATTGTAATTATTTTGTCCGAAGTTTAAGCAATTCTATGTAGGTGTATTTTTAAAACCGAGTTGAAAAGCTTTGTTCAATTATATATTCCTTTAAAGTAACATTCAAAATAAAATTGAAAACTGCAGTCAGTCTCAAGCATTGCGTGTTTATTTCTAGTTTGATATCTTTCGATTGATGTTCATTTAATGCAATTTTTAAAAAACGTACAAGTATTAATTTTATTGATTACATATTCCATAGAAGCATTGATGCTGCACACCTTATTTTAATTAATATTAAGCATTAAAGGGACTTTTTCACATTCTTTTGTGTTGTTTTTTTAAGTATGCCATTAAATGGCTTAACATAACAGATTTAATCATCGGAACAAAAGAGCTCCAGTATAATAGCAAGAAAAGGATAACAAAAAAAAAAGAAAAGAAAAAAAGTTGCCTTCCGGACTAAATGGCTATCGCCTTAACCGCCATTCCGATTTTATATTGGACTCTGCCCTTTTAGACTGTTGGCGCAAGCCAACTTTGCGCCAACAGGATTTAGTATTTATATTCAGAAATCGGTCTTGAGGGAACTACTTCTTTACGTTGCAGGCTACCAGTAGAGTAGTCAGTAAATCGATAAATTACTGCGCTTCGCTCGTTGAGCAATGAGGCGTTCTGTTATCGATGCTACTACGAATAGATGACAAGAAATAGATCCGACTTAAAACACTCAAATCAGCAATAATAATCCATTTAGTCCACATCTGCAAGTGAATTCATGTTTTGCCCATTCAAATAGGTATGATAGCGGATCTGTTTGTGTTGTTTACTGGTTAACTGCGTCTGTATTACATCTTATTGCGTAAGTTTAACATTGCACAGTGTGTGAACTCAGTACATATAGCGGAGCAATTGTAACTACTCGATTGACGATTGCTATTGTTTGTAAGTATGCATACGAATTATGGAAAAAAAAAATCAGTTTTGAATGTTTTTTACTAATTTAACATATTTTTATTTAAATTCGGCATTTACCGAGCATAGCGCTTGTGATAAAAAGCACTGAACATTGATTGAACTTATACGGTTTATCAACTATATTTACCCGTTGTAAATTGACTTGCATGTATATAGCCCTGTTTGCTTTTAAATAGTTTGCACACACAAAATGTTTGCCTCCCACGATCGAATTACAAAAGCAATAATGATGAGAATGTCGTAGATAAATAGCATTGAATTAGACGCATATGTTTTAATTTGCGAAAGACGGTGGCCTGGATCTCCGTCTTCAAGTAGGTCAAATACCAGCTTATACCAATTTATTTAAGCAGAGTGTATAGTTACGAGAATCGATATTTGTTTTGTAGAAATTATACAACAGACAGGTGACTTCATTCAATATGACTTATAAGGTATTTTAATACTGAGTAGTGTAATTTCTACATTAATAGCACACTATATTTCTGTAATAATTAGTTTATATGGCTGATCAACATTTTTGTCCGACATTGAAAAAGAAAGCACGTCATACGTTAATGCATAAAATTTAAGATTTAAATTTAAATCTAATGCACAAATGTTATTTTCTACAAATAAATAAATACATGATAATAAACAAGCGCAACGTAAATAATTCATTCCACAAGAACACTCCAAATTAAACAAATTAAACACCTAAATTCCTACAATATTAATTGTTATTCTACGTTTTCCTACTATAAGTAGATATATCGTCTGCGTTTTCATACTATTTTTATAGAGTCGGAGATTTCATAATTTTTCATATCGTGTGCTTATTATTTCATATCATCTACTTTTCCTACTATTAACCATACACAATAGGTACGCTGTCATAATGTCACATTTATTGAAAGCACATGCTATACACTGTAATTGTTCTGGTTTTAGTTCATTGTTCAAGCCAAGTAAATTTGCTGTTTTTTTAATCAAATTCTCTATTACACTTTTCACATTTGAACCTATATGGCACCGAACTGACACATCTGTATAATGAACACTACGGTCGTTGTTTATATCATATATTAAAATGCAACGTAGATTTTACGGTAATTTTGGTACATGGCATCTCAGTTAATTTATATTTCACGTTAATAAATATGACGTTTCTGTAAATTTATTTTTATATCTTTAACTAAACTAATGCTAAATACCAATAAAGACATCGGTTGTTTTTTAATATAAATATCATGATTATGATTATTATTATGTTGATTTCTTCTTAGTTCTTAGGAAGTTTGATGGGTAAGCAGACCGAAGATTTCGTATTATTACATATTTAATATATATTAACTAAAATTATTTTTAATCCTTCAAACCACCTACCTACCCACTCTTAATAAGCATAGGGCGCGAGGGAAAACAAACATTAATGTATTAACGGTCTATTCAATCCTTCAAATACATAAATAACAAATTAAAATTATTATGTATCAGACGAGTCTATACAGTTATGTATAGTACCGGTAATATACCATTCATGTTATTTATCTACTATAATGATCATTTGGAGTCAAATAAGCATTTATACTGTGTATCATAATAAAAAGCAATAGTCAGGGAACTTTCAGCGATTTTTGAAATGGTAAGACTTTATTTTTGATAACGCAACCATAAAAATTCATTAGACTATGACAATTTTAAATTATATCAGTAGAATTATGACAAATCAGGGGTTCCTGTGTATAATTAGCATTGCAAATTGTGTATTCATGCTACGCGAATAACAATTCGACGTATTCCGAATCTTCTTTCATAACATTTTATCTACAGAAAATGTAGCACCTTTTTATAGAATAAATAACATCTACTGGAGAAGTTGATGCAACTATAAATAATCGTTTATAAATTGTAACCACAATTTTAATTCAAATTAACAGTAAGTTTATAAATATACATTCCCCATTTATTGAAATTTTTAGGTTTATCATTCTCTGAACGCTATTATTGAAGCATGTACGAGTATATTAACACAGCTATACAAAGGTTGCGATCTACGCGCGCTATTTTTAGAATGACACTACTGTTTCTGGAATGTGATGAACTCGCTAGAATCAATGGGCTACATGGAACGGCAACACTGTTAATGAGATTTATGTATGGGAACATTGCACAATTGATATTTATAGAGCGTAACACTTATATAAATGTAGGCTAAACAAAATAGTTATTTCGTTACGTGAATGAATATAGCATTCTGTTTTAGCATACAATGAGAAAATACGTTCAGTATTAGCCTCAGTTCTAGTGTATATGTTGAAGATATGTTTATAACTTCGTTTTAACCGCTTATGTAAACAATTATGTAAATTTTTAATCCCCAAAAGTATGCAACAGTTAATGGTATACGTTAAACCATTGTTTGAAGTTTGCATTCCCTAGAATTATAAAATTTGCCCAATTATATTGGCATTCAATTTTCCCGCTGCATAATCTGGGTCAAAAGTGATATTCGACAGCTACGCCGAAAAAGAGTTGTGCATGTCACCTCTGTGACACCATAATACATAGATGGATCTGCAGGTGCAAAGTTGTACCTACGGGCATACTTTTGTACCTACAGGTATATAGAGAATAACAGGTTACTGGCAGGTCTTGTGTCATATAGACCCTATCAGGTGAGGCTTAGAATAATATAACGGCGAGGCTTGCCGAGCCGTTATTTTATTCGTGTCGAACCTGATATATGACACAAGACCAGGCAGTAACCTGTTTTTCTATTTATCATACCACGTTTTTATTAAAATTACACCAAACGAGCTGATTTTTTTTATACATTTTTAACAACTAAGAGCCGCGCTGATTTTTCTGAGCCGGCCTTTACACGTTCACGTACATGTTATGGATTTCTAAAAGTTGACTGGATAATATCTTATTATTAACATTTCGTAAAGATAAATGAGCTGTTTTCACTACGAATACATATATTACACACACGTTTATTTTTATAATATTGGAAACGCAAACTGAAATGGATTACAACGGTCAATTTCATCGGAGAACACGCATCGACGAATTGTTTTGAGACGCCATTTTCGTGATTTTGGAGTTGTGTATTGAAATTGACATTTTGAAGATCGTTTCAATAATAATTATAGCCTGTTCAAATTTTGGTAAAACATGTTTGAGACTCAACATAAACTGATCCTGTGTAGTGACTTTTAGTGCATTTATGTACAATGTATTGAAATAACTGTTGATGGATATGTATTTTTCCATTGATGACGTCATACCACAACCAAAGTGCGGGTTTATGTGAATATTCACAAAATAACGTTTTTCTGCTGGATGACGATAAAAATAACAAACTATATACGTTCTTGGTATGAAATTGTTTGTTTTGTTAAATTCATTTGTACTGAAAATGTTGACTTTAGGAGTTGATTTCGAGTCGATTTCGAATAATATGACGTACCTCCAAACATTGACTGATATAAATGCTACTGACCTGATATAAAAAAATATACCAGGCACCTTTCAGGCCGATATCAGCAGAGTGGTATGATTGAACTTTATACCCGGACTAAAATAGTACCTGTAGGTATATTTTCTGACCCAGACCAAAATTAAGCAGACAGTCTTAATGCAACATTGTTTTTAATTTTAATGTAAAATACTTCAATGTTAATATTAAATACGTATATCAATAAGTAAATTTAACAAGTAAACAATTGTGTTTTCATAACAGTTTTTAATGCACCTGTATATATCTGTAGGAATAATTATGTGCCAACAGTTATATATGTGTACCTGTAGTTATAAATTGTACCTGTAGGTATTATTTTAAATGTGCAAACATGTATAACTTTAGTCCTATAGGAACAACATTTCACCTGTGGGCATACATTTTACAGCTGCAGGTATATTTATTTATAGCAACTGTACTCGTACATAATAATTATTTTCACTTTTGACTAATACGGTTCGCCATATAAAATTGGGCGTATCGTGTCGGCGCTTCGGTGTATCGTCTCGGCGCTTCGGCGCATCGTGTCGGCGCCTCGGTGCATCGTGTCGGCGCGTCGGCGGCCTCAGAAATGAAAGGGCGCCAAAGCGCCGAGACGATACGCCGACGCGCCGAGACGATACGCCGACCCGCTGACACGATGCGCCGGAGCGCCGACACGATGCGCCGACGCGCCGACACGATGCGCTGAAGTGAGATGAACGTCGAATCTTCGTATCTTCGCCCAACTTTATAGCCACATATGAAACAAGATTTGTCTTTAAAAAGACAATCGGCGTTGAAATTAATATTGATATATCAGTTTTATCCTAAACATAATACAATTGGGCCAAGATGATCGGTTACGTGACTTCTCGGACCCCAGATCTTTCGGTCCCAACCTATATAAGAAGACTTCTCGGATCCCCAGATATTTCGGACACCATAAAGACAACTTTTCATAACCCCAATATGAATTTAAGATGAATTCAATCATCATTAATTATTGCGATGTGATGAAACCGATCATACCGCCCCATGCTTTTACCAGTGAGACATGAATAACCTAAATAATTTACTTTAACATAATGGTTATTTGTTAGGCAAATTTAACAAATAAACAATGAAAGCAAATAATTGCGGGAATGAGTGAAAACTATTTTGTATCAGACGAGTGTCTTAAAGACGTTCGCAAGAAAAATAAAATAATTGGGTTAATTTCTCCTTTTGCTTCATTTTTTCTTTATTGTATATAGGTTACAATATACTAATTTTATCTCTAATGTCCATTCAAAATAAATTGTTTTAATAGTTAAAGTTCATGAAGCATATTTAATAATCAAAAACACACTTATGCAATGAATTTCCAAACAAATCAGTTCAAAAATGATCCATTAAATATCTATTTTGGTAATTGATACGTTGTTTATGTAAACCATGTTAAAACGAAACAGGAAAAAGGCTACACAGGTACCCTATTTGAAATCCAATCTTTCCCAAGCAAGTTCGGTTAGGCATCCTTTTTATTAATGGTTTGGGGTAAGTATACTTTGATGCATGTATGTGCAAAACTTTAAGAAAGTATGTCGTTTGGAACAAAATTTGCATTTGATAAAACATGACGTTTCAGATAGTATTATTAATTCCCATTTTACATACTTAAATGCCCAGTCAAATTCATTATTTTAGCAGTTAATGTAGGTAAAGCGTTTTTATTATCAACATACACTTGTATTTTGCCAAAGCATGTAAAACATATCAGTTGAGAGAACCTTAACCTTGTTTGAAAACAATTATCCTATATACTTTAAACATTGATAAAAATTCAAACTGAAAAAGGGGCTTCGATAGGCACAGTATTCAAAACCGAATATTTCCAGAACAAGGCCGGTGACCCCTATTGTTTAAGACTGTTTTAGTGTCAGTATACAATGACGCAAGTATATGGAATCTTTTAACAAAATCTGTCGTTTGGAACAAAAGATAAATGTATATTTGATTATTTATTGACGATTTCACCGGCATATTTAATGAACAATTAAACTAGTTAAGCGTCCATTAAAAGTCATTTTTTAAATGGTAACTGTAGATAAAGCACATTTTATCATTTAACTGCACTTGTATATTGCCAAACGAAACATTTAAAAAAAGATACATTAAAAACCCAACATCTTTGTTTGAAAATGAACGAATTATATATTCCCCACTTCTAATCACACAAACTGAAAAAAGGGCTTCGACAGGTACCGTATTCAGATCCCAACATATCCGGAACAAGGCCGATGACCCCTATTTTTTAAGACTGTTTTAGTTTTAGGATACATTGACGCATGTTTGTGCAATTTTTTAAGAAAATATGTCGTTGAAAAAAAAATGTTCCGAACGTCTTTAAGTAATATACCCTACGTTCATCTCTGAAGTTATCTAATACATAAACATTTTGAAGTCAAATAATCATTTATACTGTGTATCCTATAAAGAAAAGCAATCTTCAGGGAACATTCAGCGCATTCGAAATAATGATGACATCATTTTTGATAACACAACATAAAATTTCATAAGACTATGGTGATGTAAATTTATATTCGGTAGGAATATATCTGGGTTTCTGTGTAGAATTAGTATTGCAAATAATGTATTCGTGCTACGCGAAGTAAAAGTAACACGAATAACATATCGACGTATTCCGAGACTTCTGTCACCACATTGTATTATAAAAAGATTTTGTAATATACTTTTATAGATTCAGTAATATTCCTACCGAATATAATTCAAAATCTTCATGTAGTCGTATGAAATATTTTGTCTGTGGTATCAAAAATTGAGAAGTTGATACAAATGTGCAATTCTAAATAATTTTTAATAAAACGCAACCTCAATTCAAATTCAAATAAACATACTAGTAAGTTTATAAACATAAATTCTCCATTTATTGAAATATTCGAGCTTATGATTTTCTGCACGCTAATTGATGCATGTAACACAGCTATACACCGGCCAGTCTGGTACCCAGCTTCTATCATAATATTTACAAAAGGGCAACTTATCCAGACTTTATACACCGGCTACCAAACGTGCGCTATTTTAGAATGAGTTGAACTCACTAGAATAGAATTGCTATTTATAAAGCGTGTCGTTAGGCTGAACAAAATAGTTATTTCATTATGTGAATGAATATTACATTCTGTTCATGACATTAAATGAGTAAAATTGTTCATAATTATGTTCAGTTTTAGAGTGTATGTCAAAGATATGTTTATACCTTTATTTTAACCGCTTATGCAAACAACTATAAGCCCCTAAAGTATGCAACAGTTATTGGTAGACATCAAATTATTATTAGTTTGAATTCCCTAAAATTAAAAAATTGGCATTCAATTTTCATGCTGCATAAAATTATCGTAAGAAATCTAGGTCAAAAGTGATATTAGACAGCTACGCCGAAAAAACACACGAGTCTGCAACGTTTATATCGCTTCGGCGTATCGTGTCGGCGCTTCGGCGTATCGTGTCCGCGCGTCGGCGTATCGTGTCGGCGCTTCGGCGACCTTTCATAAACACAGGTCGAAGTCCCGAAACTACGATGGCGGTAACATCGTACATGATAAGCCATCTGGTTTGCGTGTTCAGTACTTGGATTGTGTGGGGAGCGGGAGCTCAAATTCGTACCTAAATCATATAAACCAGTCAAATTACCAGTTCATTTAGACTTATTTTAATGCAGTAGACATCGATGCTTATGATTCGATGTGCTGTGAGATGCAAAAGGCGAGATTCCGTACTTTTTTTTTCTCTTTTTTTTATCCGAAAAACCAGGGTTCGCTTAAAAAAAATCGTAGGAAACATGTCAATAATTGATATTAATCACATTGTTTCCCGTGAAAAGTAATAAAATCAATAAAATAACACAATTACAGGGTAATTTTATGTAAAATTAAACCCAGATATATTCTGAAACGAAAACTCAAAATTTTGCTGTCGTGAAAATAACTCGTCTACATCATTATTAACCTACTTGTACCACACATTCAAAATTTCAGGTCGATCCGCTTACTAAAAATGCTTCAAAAACGCATTTGAGTATAACACATGATAAGCCATCTGGCTTGCGTTTTCAGTACTTGGAATGTGTGGGGAGCGGGAGCTCAAATTCGTACCTTAATCAAATAAACCAGTCAAATTACCAGTTCATTTAGAATTATTTTAATGCAGTAGACATCAATAATGTATGCAACGTACAATATTTTGCTGATAACATGATTCGATGTGCTGTGAGATGCAAAAGGCGAGATTCCGTACTTGTTTCATTTTTTTTTACTCGAAAAACCAGGGTTCGATTTAAAAATCGTATAAAACATGCCAATTATGATATTAATCACATTGTTTCGCGTGAAAATTAATACAGTCAATAAAATAACACAATTACAGGGTGACTTTATGTAAAATTGGACCCTAAAGGGCCGGGCCTTGGTTTTCTTAAATGTTAGATACCAATAATTCCAATTCCCATAGGGTCCCATTATAAAACGGCGAACTTTCCACGCATTTTTCTAGCCTTTCCTTTATTTCAGATTGTGCAAGCATTGTATCAATTTAAAGATGAATCTTTCCTATTTCATAAATTACAATAAAAACATATGTCATGTTACTTCTAAGAAAATGCATCTCGCCTGAATGCAGACACTGGTAGAAAACAGGTTTTCGGCAGTCATATTTCGACAAAAGCCCCATACCACAGTAAATACACCAAAAAAGTTCACCTTTCAAGTTAGCCTCCAATGAATACACCAAAATGTTGCAGACACAGATGGGGTATAAGAAATAACCACAAAAGGCATTGTTGAGATTGCTTAATGGCTTTTATACCAGAAGACAAAATGAACTCTTTAGTAATAGGCACTAAAAACATGTCTTCGAGTTAAACTCGTTGATTTATTTAGAGAGTACAGCCCTACACTTATTTATTTAGTGTATTGTGACCTATAAGACAACTTGAAGTTTTGATATCGCAAAAAAAAACAATTCTACAACATTATTAACATATTTCTGATGTGCATGCAAAATTTCAGACCGATCCACAAAGCAGAAATGCTTGAAAACGCAATTGAAAATGATGCCTGATAAGCAATCTGGCTTGCGTTGTTTTCAGTGCTTTGATTATATGGGGTGACTGAGTCACATTGTGTACTAAATTCATAGAAATCAGTCAAGATACTAGCATATGTTTACATACTTTAATGCAATAGAGATAAATATTGTATAAAACGTGTTCATTTTAGTTTTAGCATGATTTAGTGTGCTGCAAGATGCACAAGACGGGTTTCCGTACTGTTTTTCTTTTTTTTTTTACTTGAACAAGCGGTTTTCGCGGTAAAAATCGTAATGCATATTAAAATCATAATATTTATCGCATGTTTTCCATGAAACTTATTACTGCCAATAAAACCACACAGTAACATGGTGATTTTATGTACACATTGCCCCTTTAGTGCCGCTCCCCGTTTTGTGTTTATAATACCGGCGTGTCGATTACATGTTGTATAAACAACTGTGTACAACGATTAACAGAGTTGATAATAAATCAGTGCAGAAATTAATGTTTAAAATGTCTAGTACTTTTATTTTTGTCAATTAATGTTTGCAGCTATATTCCACCTCGTAATAATATTCCACCTCTTTACCGCCGCGCGTATGTATAGAAATAAGGGCTCCAACGGGCACCGGAAAAAAAAACGTATTCGAGGGTCAAAAATATACTCGCGATTCCGGGCTAAAGTTTTCGTCAACGGTACCGGGTCGGGCCGCTATTTTACGAAAGGGAAGATCACTGTGATAACTTGTTAATCGATTAAACAAACGTAGTAAAATTTATTCCGGGATAAATATTATATGATTTCGTGGTCGTACAAAACTCGTGTTTCTGTGTCATAAGAATATGATCATATGAGCTACATACAACCACTGTAATCGCATCTTGTTAAAGTTTTGTTAGAAAAGTTTGTGACAACATAACTTTGCCTTTCCCTTAGTACTGAAAACGTTTGTTGACATTATGTGCTCTAGTTATTTTCTATCTCTAAACGTAGGGAAGCTTTGTTTCTGTTTGAAAGTTCCATTTTTACTGTACGTTTTTATCTTTCTAGCCAGTGAATGTTTTAAGAAGGACCTTTTTGTTATTCATGGTTACTATCAAGAATGCGGTAAATACTAAATAACGGATTATTTCTACAGTATTCAGTCATAATCAGAAAAACTCGTTATTTCTGACTTGTCTGACATGCATGCTGTAAAGAAAAAGGTTTTTGAATGTAGTTTAACCTTTGTTTAGAATCAACTTATTTAATACCCGACCCGACCCGAAATTACCCGAACTTTGAAATTTTGACCAAGCGACGACCCGACCTGAGTGATTTTTCACCTTGTAAATATTATAACATGATGTCATTTTGTGATTTTTTTTCTTTTACAGTGACTTTGATTATTTGATTGTATTTTAATTTTACAGTTTCATATATACTGTATCATATGAACAACGTTTGGTGTATTCTTTGACTGCATTAAAATAAAGAGATCTCCTTAGTTGTGGTCAAGTTGTTGTTGTTGTTTTTTTGTTTCATTTATATCGAAAACAAAACATTTAAAACCAAAAGCTATGAGATGTCTTCATCTTCGTTTAAAAAGTATCAAGATTCTTCCTTTACTATTGCTAAAATAGCCTAGAATAGAAAAGAAGCTTCAACTCCAATGTTTCGATGCATAGCGGTACATATTTATATACAGTACACCGAGTCATGTCTGTAAAATGTATACACACATTTGCCATGGAACAAAGCATGTTCGGACGTTTTATAATATACTGCCGTTCCCAAAGTAATAAACAATAGATAAGTGTTAATGGCTTCTTCAAATGGCATCTTAAATGCTATGTACGTCATAAATAGGCTACATTGGTTACTGTTGTACCTGTTAATGTTGCAGGGCCGTTCATCACCTAGAGAACACGAGGTTAGTGTTGAATATAGCATGTTGGTCCGTCATTCCGGCCCTCTTAATGCATAAATCGAACTATGCATAGTTTAAACATTGTAAAATATATATGTTTGGACAACGAATATGTAGTTCAATTTGTAATATTTCACATAAATACAAAAATCTGTTCGAAAATCGGCAGTATTTTGCCAAAGTACAACCTAGATTTAGCTCCCTCTAATGACCTTTTTCATGTCAAGTGTGACCCATCGGTCCGATCCGGTCCTTCTGATTGGTTGTCAAGGTTTGTTGCTATGCGCAGGTGCACGTGCTATAATTAGTTTGTCCAAGTTAATTTGTGACTTTGCTTAATGTAGTAATCCAATTATTTTAAATTTTCAAACCTACTCATTAATTTCCACAATAATTATGTAATTATGTGTTTTTGTTCAAATTAATCGCTACACTGCTCTCATATAAACATGACCTACTTTCCATTTTTGAGCAGGAAACATGTGGAACATCTGAATTCAATCGTAAATAAAAGTACAAACATATTCAAACACATATCAGTTTAATAACCTAAACTGAGATGCATTTTAGTGGTTTATTTTAAATAATATATTTAGAGTCGAGATGGTCCGGACCGGCGAATACAAGGGATAGAATCGTTTATCTTGCGAGGCTTAGAACACCGGAAGCGCCAACCTTGGTGAGCGCTTCTGATGTTCGAGCCGAGCAAGATAAACTTTTCTATATTCAACACTAATCTTAGTATTCTATTTATCCCATCATTTTCTACTTTTCTTTTGTAAATTTACTCAAGACAAACACACTAAATAACACGAAAAACATAAAATGACGTCACGATAAACATTAAAATGACGTCATTTTAATGCGCGTGTTTGCTGTATTCAACAAGGTGGAATACAGCTAAATTTATGATGGGATAAAATACATTCGCCAGGTTCACGATATTCCGAGTACAAAAATTCCTAAACAAGCGCGCTTGCCCATAACTTGTTTAACTGGTTACGTTTTTGCACACATTATCGCATGTATATGTCAAGTTTAAAGAAAATGTGTCATTAGGAACTCGATATATATACTACAAACGATTCATTAAATAATATTTAAAACTATATTCAAAGAAGTGTCTAATATATACTATTTACAGCTATCGTCAAACCCCATGACTCGAAGAATCAAAGCGCTGAAGGCACTACAGTTGTTCGCTATTGCGTAACATTGGGAACAACTCACTCTATTCAAATGTTAATAACAACACAAGTTTAATTTAAACAGAACAGATTCGAAGGGTTTATTGAGATTGTGTCTAAACAAAAATCTGTCTACAGTTTTGAATATTATAAATCAAGAATACAATTCAAGGACTGTAACATCCGTTTGTATTAGTAGTTATTAAAAATGTTAGTGCACTGTTCTAATCTTCTAAATGCGGCGTTAAAATATATATTGCTACGTAATAAAATCAGATTTTAAAATATATATCGCCATTGTGAGTTAGGTTAGTTTTTGTTTCTCAATAATGCCGTTTTGAATTGTATCTGTCGTCAAATGTGAAGTTGATGAATTGAGGTCCATTGTAAAATGTACGCCACTAATTAAAACGTAAACAGGTGTGAAAACTAGACAGCCGTTTACAGCAGCTAACAATACTATGTAAGAATTAAATACATAAGACCTGTCAAAATAACTTTCAATAGAAAATGCAAAATATTGTCGGGCAAGAAACCTGGTGAGGCAAATTCTTTGTCCGGTGTACAATATCATGGTCTTCTTTGGGCTACACACATAATTATCTTACTTTTAATGACAGTCCGACATTCTGTCATTAAATTTTCATAACCAACACATTCTCCGAAAGTACCTACCGGGTCCATAGTGAAAATGATGGTTATCAGTTTTATTACCCAGCGATCTCTGTGGAAGACAGTAGATTAATTTGTTGAAGAGAAATAACAATGTCGTTAAACAAAACTCAATTTAAACCTTGAAAACAAACACTATACTAAATATTAAAGTATTTTTTTACATTTTTATGAATGCAACGACAATGTTACAAGCTTTTCAACCGTATTAGCAAAGATGTTATGCGATAATGTTCGGTAATGTTTTTAAATGCTTAAAGGAAGTTAATCACAAAATATTACATTTTAGAAATGTCTTCTTTTTCAACTAATAAAGCATCTGGAGTAGCAAACTATTATATTTTGTGGTTAAAATCCTGTCTCTCATTGGGATCGAACACCGACCGACGGCGTGAGAGTCTAACGCGTTAACCACTCGGCCATAGAAATCTGTCAGACGAAAAGGTTTGGATTAGAATGTGTTATGTTTCTTCTCGGCTCGCTTAGTGACAGATTTTGTTCGTTTTAATTCCTGTTAAAATGAAAATTTATACATTTTAAACACCACACATAAACACCTTAACTTGCATCGACAATAAGCGAGATGAATATGTTGGGATTATAATATGTCCATGATTCTACTAAACTTGTGACCCAATTAAAACATTTATCAACGACTTCGAATGCTGCATAGTAGACTACTTTCTTTATTTAGTATAAAATTTGATCCTACACTGAAAGCTGGGAATTACAAGACCTTTTCATTATACTCAAAACGGCACTTCTTACTGTCGCGTAATAATAAATGTGTTAAAATCATAGTGATTCCTACCCTCGGATTTCAGATGCGGTACTTATAGTTGTTTTAGAACTAAAAAATCATTGAAACGAAACGCCCCTGTACTTTGTACGCGTCCTCTTTTCAATGCAGCTTTCCATAAAGTGTTATTGATTTCTGACCAGTAGTGGCTGAGAAACAGCTTGAACAAGAATATGGGAAGGACGGAAGGACGATGCGGCTTTTTAGGACGTATAAAGTAGTAAGTTTAAGCATACAAAGTTCTTAGACATACCATTATACAACCTCACCAGTTTACTGGGATTACTGCAAAATGCATTTACCTTTCACAGCCAGGTGTTGGTACAATAACCGACAATTACATATCCGTACTGAACAAAATGAATCAAACGTGACTCGTACCTGTCCAACTGTCTAATGTATCCTCATACAGCTTGTTGATTAGATCCCCAGTCAGTGTGTAATGGTACAGTGCCTTTCCAGATGTGACATACAGGTCTCCCTGGTGGTGGGCAATACCGGCACATGTATGTTGTAACTTAAGCTTCCGGTCGTTCAACAGTTGCCTATTGTTGACAGCGATAAACTGGATCTCATGTACGTTACTATCGTTATCCATAGTAACTGCAGCCTCACTGGAAGTGATTTGACATATGTCCCGTGGATAAGTAGACATATCACTGTGATTGACAAGCTGGTATTGCTGGTCCAGCAGCTTCACTTTCTTATTTTTGTGATCTGCAACAAGGAACTGGCCATCAGGGAGAACACAGATTGCTGTGATAAAGCATATGAATGAATCATTTGGTATATTCAAATCATACTGAAACTTCCCCTTCAAGCTGAAAACCTGGCCTGGATTTCCTGTGCACTGGCAATGCCTGTGAGCTGTGTACAATCCTCCCCAGACCTGACAGTTTGGACAAGTACTGTTCAATGTCTCTGACAGCCAGGAATAATTTTGAATTTTCAGCCTTAACCGAGGTCTCTTTGAGATAAGTTTCAGATTGTTGTATTTTGTCCATACATTTCTTACTTGCTATAAAGGAGAGTTCCTCCTTGCTCTTCTCACCAATGTCCTGTATGGCTTCACTGAGTCGTACCAATTCATTATGAAGCCTGATGCACTTGTCCACAACAGTCTTGAGAGAAGATTGTAGGCTACTCAGTGAATCTTTAGTTTCCTTCAAAGTGCTATTCTCAATTTCGTCTAAAGTTGAATTTATTTTATGACGCATTTCTTGTACTATTCCTAGTTGTTCATTGTATGAACCCTGCAGAGACTTAATGCTGGCCTGGCAATTATTCTGAAGTGACTTCATTTGATCCAGAATAGATTGAATCTTTACTGACAGTCGATGCAGGTCTGTTGACTGTTTATGGCTGATTCGGAAAGTAACTCTGTCGAACACAGCCTAAAAGAGAAACATCGAACTATTACTAGTATAATTATGATATTATTAATTGTATATTTACGATCTTAAAACAGATACAGTGGCAGACATACAACTAAAAAAATAAAGTTTATTAACAAATATTTCTATTTAAAATGGAATAAAAGTAAAGAACAAACATTGCTTTTAAATGCACAATAAGCTAATTTGTAATCACCAAATAGTATTCGTCTGTACAAGCGGAATCTCAGATACATGGATAATACGTTGACTTGACAGTTGGTTTAGGTTACACAACACCAATACCAGATGCAAAAGTAGCCACTAGTACTTATTGATTTGTTTCATATTGATGTGTTTCCTTCGTCATTTTTATGTTTTTCCGTTTCATTTAAAGTTTAATTGTCACTTTCATCTGCTTATGAAAAAAAAAAATTGATATAAAAGATCGTACATACACACTTTAAGAATATTTTAGTAAAACTTGATATTTATTCTGACAACATATACATGCCTATGAATGCAACAGACTAAGATACGTGTATACATAAGAGTGTGACTGGCTACAACAAGAATAATGTGAACAAGAAATGTCTTTAACAAAGACAATCGGCTTGACATTAATATTGAGATATGATTTTTACCCTAAACATAATACAAGAGGGCCATGATGATCGGTTACATGGCTTCTCGGACCCCAGATTTTTCGGTCCCAACCTATATAAGAAGACTTCTCGGACTCCAGCTATTTCGGACACCATACGAAAACTCGGATCCCCAAATTAATTTGTGATTCATTCTATAATTATTAATATTTGTACCGTGAATAAACCGATCATACCGCCCCATGTTTTCACCAGTGATACATGAATAACCTAAATAATTTAAGTTAACATCATTATTATATAATTTGTCAGCCGAATATAACACATTAACAATGAACGAAAATAATTGCGGGAATGATTGAAAATTATTTAGTGTCAGACGCGTATGGTTATTCTTAAGTAATATGTCCTACCTTCATCTTGGAAGTTATCTATGCATAATACATACACATTTCGAGGTCAATTAATCATTTATACTGTTTATCCTCAGGAAAAGCAATCTTCAGAAAACATTCAGCCTATTTGAAATAATGATGACTTCCATTTTTTATAACACAAATATTACAGTAGACTATGGCGATTTAAAATAATATTCGGTAGGAATATTATGTATCAAGGGTTTCTGTGTATAAATGGCATTGTAAATAATGTATTAATGCTACACAAATGAAGTAAAAGTAGCATGAATATCATTTCGACATATTCCGGGCGAGACTTATTTCACAACATTATTTATTGAAATGTATCTTTGTATAGATTGATTAATATCTACTGGAGAAGTTTATAGAAATGTACAATTATCATTGTTTCTTTATAGAACACAGCGCGATTCAATTTCAAATTAACATGCACAGTATGTTTATAAACATAAATTCTCCATTTATTGAAATATTCGCTCTTATGTTTCTCTGTACGCTAATTGATGCATGTATACAGCTATACACCGGCAGCTCAACGCACGCTATTTTTAGAATGATCGTGTGTTGAACTCGCTTTCTAGAATCGATTGTTATTAACAGCGCGGGCCGCTAGGCTAAACAAATAAGTGGATTAATTCTGGGAATTCATTACATATTCTATTCATGACATACAATAAGAAAATACGTTCATATTTATGCTCAGTTCTAGAGTATATGTTGAAGATATGTTTATAACTTCATTTTAGCCGCTTATGTAAACAATTATGTAAATTTTTTATCCCCAAAAGTATGCAACAGTTATTGGTATACGTTAAACCATTGTTTGAAGTTTGCATTCCCTAGATTTAGAAAATTTTCCCAATTCTATTGGCATTCAATTTTCCCGCTGCATAATTATCGCAAGAAAATCTGGGTCAAAAGTGATCTTAGACAGCTACGCCGAAAAATCAGATTTTGACTATACATACATTTCCATAAATACACATTTGGAAATGTATATGAAGACTTACAAGAGGGCCATGATGGTACAATAGATTGCCTGAGTATTGGCAGAGACGAAAACATTTTTGGCAGGTTTGACATATATTGCTTAGCATGTGTGCCATCTATAGTCATTCATCTAGCTGATTAAAACAAACAACCAAAATTCATGGTCATTAAACAGGTACCTGGGTATAAGGTCGCTCACCTGGTATCTGATATTTTATAAAAGGAATCTGAAGAAGATATGTATAAGCGCAGAGTGGCGTTTGGTCGGTTTGATTTCCTAAATCGAGCAGTGCGATGTGCCCTCAGGGCTAGAGAGCGTGGTGCGGCTATTTTTGCTAATGTTTCCATGATTCTTTTCTGGCCCTTTGTCTTTAAGTCAATGACAGTTGTGACAGATGCAGAAATAGTATATTTGACGTCTTTGAGCACGCGCATAAAAAGGAATAATGGAAATGCTACCTTTCGTAAAAATAAAGGCGACAGTTGTGCAAAGGTAATGGTTGGTCCTTTCTTTAAGTTTTGTGCATATGTGATAAACTATGTAAACATCTGATAAATCAGTTGATGGCCATGTAAGGCAAAAGTGGAGATCATGTTGTTAAATGAATAACATTTTGAAGGATTTTGGTAGAGTCTGAACCTCGTTATCTCGAACTCGCATGAATTCCGGATCTGTCGAAGTAAAAAACGATTCCCGAGTGCGTGTGTGTGTAGTACATTTTTATCGATTGCACCGGGATTCTCTCCCATATGGCAATCGCCCCCAGAAGACTTGTTAGTTGGGTTACGGGGGATAGTGCAAGATACAGGAGACGCCCCGTTCCAGAGGCGACCCTGGGTCTTTTAGTGCCCGGTTTGAAGCACCTAGTACACTGCACATCAGTTTAACGTCTCATGCGAAAGACGAGTTAGTAGGTTTGGGTATAGCGGGGGCTCTAACCTGCGACCCCTGGGTTGTGAAGCCAGTGCGTTACCACTAGATCACGGATCCGCCACAAATTCCCGACCTTATTCATTCTTATTTAATGTTCAAGTTTGTCACACATGGCAAACAATTGTCCACTTCTTTTCACATGTTTTAGTTAGTTGCAACATTACAGCTCCCAGCTATATGACCGTCCGGGAGTTGCAATTGTTAAGGATCGTTTTCATACCAACGTGTCGCCTAGAATCCAGGCGGCAACTTTGAACAGTAATATTATCAAAACAAAATGTTTCTGGAGCAAATGGACCCCAAAATATCATAAAGCTATGCTTACGACGGCAATAACGACAGCTTACATGATAAGGGATACTTCTATAATAATTTTATTGGTTCAAGTTTCAAACACGTCTAAATTTTCCCGAAAATTGTTTATCCTTTGCAATGAAAACTGCTGAGGAGTGCCGAATCGAAAACGTCATTTTATTTAACCCAAAGAAAAACTACAACAAAACACAGTGAACGGACTTTTCGTCGTTTGAGCGGCGTGTTGTACAAAACAATAATTCATTTATGGACCGATACATTTCTTTGGTAGTTATATGTGTGTTGATGAATTTTAGTTTTATTATTGTTAACAACAGTCAAACGGTATCTTCTAGTTTTATTTTATATATAAAATATTAACATAAATATATAATTGTATATACGTACCCTCACCGTATGACTGGATGTTGGTGGAACAAAGCTAATAGGCCTATATATTATATGTTTATTGTTATGTCTCCAAAAAGTGGGAGGCATTATTAATTGCACCTGTCCGTCCGTACGTACGCATGAAGTTCCCGAAAGTGTGTGGACTCAACTCCTCTTTATCTGTTGTGTGGAATTCGCTAAAACATTTACTGCTGTATAACCTTTATGTGTAGATTACCGTAAAGCAAGCAATTTGGGCTGTGACAAATTATAGACGAATGTTGACCCCTTATCATTATTTCCACTATAGAATTATATATGACAATAAATTTGACAAGGCAAAAAATAGTGTTGGCGACATGCCCTTTGTCTGTGTCCAAACATGTGTCGTACGTGGGGGCATCCGTGTCTGTGACACATCTAGTTTCTAGAGCTATTCTGTTATTACTTAAACTATTATTGGAAAAGTAAATAGGAGACGAGCTTGTAGATTGACGTTTATAATTGAACCAACTGAATTTGAGTAGTATAAATGTTTGACGACCACTTTTGAGATGCCCTTCAGGAACATTAGCTGTAGGATTATTATAAGAATTTACATCGTCGGATATCCACGTTCGACCCATTCCGCTCCTCTCCATTCATACACTAATGCTGGAGTGTATCCGACGATGAAGAATTTATAAACGTTCAAATATTTGACTTGCAACACAGACGCTGGAATAAACCCAGTTTATATGTTATGTTTTATTGAGGCGAGAAATTTAGCTAGTCTGTTTTGAAGATGAAACATTAATGCCAATTTAAAAAGTTGTAATTTTAACATAATGTGACCGTCGATACGGCATGATTATAATTTTGCTATGGGAAGATATGCAACCATTCAACACAATTTTTACCATATTTGTAATAACATAAGTGTAACATTGTAGAGCTTACCGCCGGATAGTTTGGTAGAGTAACACGTAACGAAGATTTCATCAAGTGCCTTTTAAGGACTTATCATACACCGCAATATGTGAACAGTTGCAATTTGGTCAATACAATGCAAATACCAATATAGTAATTATAGAATACCGGGTATATAAAAATGTTTCCAAAATAAAATCATATAGAAATCTTCATTTGGGTTTTATAATTAAACCTTCGAACAAACTCATGATGAAAATACAGTCAATCTATGTTTGGAAATACTATATTGTGAAATTTTGAATTGCGTATTTTAAATTGTTATGGTTTATGATACCCTTTGAATAAGTATTGTAATTCATAAGGGGTTCTCTCCTGATGATGTCTCTGGAGTTTCATTATTCCTATATTTGTAATTCAATTTAATGCCGTTTAGCAAAACAATTCCTTTATTAACGGTAACGACGATTTTGTAATAACGGGTTATGTAATGATCATTGTTTAAATTTATGCTTGAAACAAATGATAAACCTGTATATATTAACTTAATTCTGTATACAAATGTGTCAATATTAGCGGCACGAGTTCGTGTGCAAAATGACAATTGTCAAGTTAAGTATGTATAGTTCAAATATGTGTTGAAATACAACCCGCATTAACGTATATCATGCTTTGTAAGACAACTCAAACTTTTAAATGCGTCTTGTTTGTATTTTTTTAATTAGTTGTTAGGTTAAATAGCACATATGTCATAATGCCATATCTGAATTAAACTCTTTGGGCCATCATGACCCTCTTGTTTAATTAGTTGTTAGTTTAAATAGCACATTTTTCATAATGCCATATCTGAATTAAACTCTCCGCAATATGTTTCCTCACTACATATCTAAAATAAATAATGAAATACAAAAATCTTCGTCGCAAAACAGTAACAAGAAAATGTCCGTGCGCTTTTTGGTTAACATCGGATTAGTTTATAATCTGGTATATTGATACGGATTTATGAGAAACATGAATTTACGCAACCTTATTGTCAATACATTAGTTCAATACTTGTGGTAATAAAGGTTTTATATTTCTTCTCACTAGAACACCTTAACTTCCATGTTAGTTTGCTGTCACATAAAGACCGCTTCGTTCGCAATTTTCAACAGAGTATTTTTGCTTCGTGAACATGAAGATATTAAAATAAGACACTATTTTACATTGTTTTTTCACTGTAAATGTGTGTTATGCAGCTGATCAAAGAGATGGCAACGCCTAATTTTAAGATACCAAAGAAACTAGTGATAACACATTGCAAATTGTATACTCATAAAAAGTACGAAAAGGGGTTCCATGTTTATTTATTTTCATAAGTCTCTAAAAATATCGTACACTCACATTCCTTGAACATACAACCCACCTTGACGCACACTACACTTGCATCCATCTGATCAGTCAAAAGAGTCTTCGCACTGCCGATAACACTCATCGCTTTTAAATGTCTCCTTTCTTCATCGCCCACCAAAATAGCGCCCATATGTGTATACTATTATTAGACATACTTTCTCAATCGAACAGCGCGAACAACAACGCAATGTAAACGTTTTATTTGTGTCGATATAGTAAATTATTTTTGATTGAAATTATTAAATATACCTTTGTTTACATAATATTTCAATTACTTAAGTGTTTTCCTTAGCCTTTATACATTACTTTTAGACACTTCTTTGAATACTACTCCTACTGAAATAACTGACACTCCTACTGGTCAGTAAAAGCTGCGTGTGAAAAACGTAGTGCAGCCTTTACTTTCCTTTCGATTAAATCATTATTTCAAAACATCCGCACATAACGTTTTGTTATAAATATTTGTCTTCACAAAGAACATATAATTTGCCGTCGATGGTAATAGATATTGATTTTAGTATGATGTATTTGGTTGTTAGATAGAGGATATTTGTTTGTTTCGGTGTGATAACGCGTGATATCGTCACCGGAAAGGGGGACAATTAATTTCACGAGCGCTTGCGCGAGTGAAAATATGTATATTGTCTCTCTTTCCGGTGACGATACCACGCGTTATCACACCGAAAACAAACACATTTTCTTTCTGTTTAAATGTTTTTTTAATATTCTTTACGTTTGATTTGTATTTTTAGGGGATTTTCAACACGATATTTACAATATATCAATATTACGTCCGCACTATTTTCTCTATAATGCGTAGTAATCGGGATTAGTAATGAACATTCCTGCGCCATCTTGGATTAGGATCAAATGTGCCGTGGATGTTAGAAACCAGTAAATCCAATTCCCATAGGGTCCTATTATAAAACGCCAAACTTTCCAAGCATTTTTCTAGCATTTCCTTTATTTCAGATTGTGCAAGCCTGGTATCAATTTAAAGATCAATCTGTCCTCTTCCAAAATGTGCAATAAAAAAGATATGTTATGTTACTTCTAAGAAAATGCATCTCACTTGAATGCAGGCACCGGTAGAAAACAGAGTTTCGGCAGTTATATTTCGACAAAAGCCCCATACCACAGTAAACACACCCCAAAAGTTCACCTTTAAGTTAGCCTCCAATGAAATGCACCAAAATGTTGCAGACACGCATGGGATAATAGAAATAACCACAAAAGGCATGTCTGAGATACCTATATGGCTTTTATGCCAGAAGAGAAGAGGAACTCTTTAGTAATAGGCACTACTTTTGAATGGACCAAGGAGGGATACACAATGATTTACTGGTATCTAGCCTGGATTAGATCTAGTCAAGCAACTTAAATCGCAAAAAAAAATTGACTCAAGGCATTATCATGGCAGCGTGTTTACAGTACGACAGTCGCTATGCTACACAGTATATTCATAGACAACGCAGAATCCTTGTTTCTAAATTTATTAAGTTTAAATACAATTGGATACACGTAGTCGTTAAATGATGGTCAGCTTTTAAATTAAGAGGTTTACACACACTGCTAGCTTTAAATATATTTATGATAAAAGTACATATTGAAAGTGAAAGTGCGTTCAGTTCTCCGAAATTAGTTTTCTAAAAATAGCGTGTTCATAGGTGTTATTATGTAAACAATAGTTAACACCATATATAGTTTTCTCTATCTATGGTTAACACAGTCACGAAATTCATAAGCACATGAGTTTTCGCTAGCAATTTAAGCTGATTAAACTCGTAGATGAGCGTTAAAATGTTAGGAGTGTTCTGAAATTGAATACTTATACGTATAAAGTGTTGTCTATATTAATTATTCGGACTTAACAACACACTTGGATTAAAAGTCGGTCAAGACTTTGAAGAAATCAAGATGGCGGAGAATTAAACGCTGAACACTACTTACAAGAACACACATTGGGTACTTAAATACTTAAGAGTGGTTATTGAATATAAAAACTTAATACACGCAAAACAATTGTATAATGTGCTTAATGAACACAAGTTATTACTTAAGGGTACACTGGATTCTTGTTATATTTTGGAATTGGAGAACGGGCAACAATTATGTGAACAAAGGGAGACTACTGTTCATAGCAACAGTAAACAAGTGCAAGTGTAATATGCAGGGATGAATAAAGTGCAAAGGATAAAATAAATACTTTGAATGCTAAAATTAAATTTGGACCAAGATGACGAGCTCCAGTGCCTTGTGGGTAAAACTTGTACCGCAAGGCATTGTCTGTTCTAGTCTCTTTGGCTCAATACGACTGAGGAAAATCAAAGAGAAAATAAGAGAAAAGACACGTCAAATATCATAGAGGTATTCTTAACAGTTGGTTTTATTAATCTTCACTAGTTTTCTTTTTTGGTAATTCTGTATGATAAATGGTGGCAACACCTACAATTAAATAATGTTCAAATCTAATAAAATTTAAAAAAGTAGTCCATCACTGTGAGTGATATAGGGATATATCTCACTGATATTTTTCTATATTTCACTACTTTGCATTGAATAAAACACGATAATATAGTTGTTCTCCGGATTTTGTTTTTATGCCCATCAATCATCATATAGAATAGAATTTACCCTGTCTGTGGGTACGTACGTATGTTCGGATTCTTGTCCGGACAATCACTTTGTCCAATATTAGAGGATTTTCAAATAACTTGGCAGAAATGTTAAGCATACTGAGACGGTGTGTCACGCGCAGGAACCAGGTTCCAAGGTCAAGGTCACACTAAGTCAAAGGTCAAATATACGTATTTAAGCATATCCCTGTCCGGAGCAAAGTTTTGTCCAGCATGGAAGGAATTTCAAATAACTTGGTACAAATGGTGAGACGGTGTGTTGCTCGCAAGAACCAGGTCCAAGGGCAAGGTCACACTTAAAGGTCCAATGTCAAATTTAAACATTAAAGCCATATACCCTGTCTGAAGCATAATATTGTCCAGCATGGAAGGAATTTCAAATAACTTGGCACAAGTGTTAAGCATGGTAAGACAGTGTGTCGCGCGCAAGAACTAGGTCCAAGGTCACAATTAAAGGTCAAAGGTCAAATATAAGAATTTAAGCCATAGACCCTGTCCGGAGCATACTATTGTCCAGCATGGAAGGAATTTCAAATAACTTGGCACAAGTGTTGAACTTGGTGAGACGCCTGCAAGAACCAGATCTCTAGATCCAAGGTTAAGGTCACACTGAAAGGTCAAATGTACGAAATTAAGCCTTCTATCCCTGTCCAGAGCATAATTTCGTCTAGCATTCTAGGAATTTCAAATTACCTGGCATAAGTGTTGAGAATGGTGAGACAATGTGTTGCGCGAAGGTCCAAGGTCAAGGCCAACCTTATAGGTCAAATATAAAAATTTAAGCCATAAACACTGTCTGGAGCATAATTTTGTCTACCATTGGAAGGAATTTCAAATAACTTGGCACAAGTGTTAAGCATGATGAGACGGTGTGTCACGCGCAAGAACCAGGTGCCTAGGTCAAAGGTCAATGTCACACTTAAAGGTGAATGGTCATTTAAGACATAGATACTGTCTGAAGCATAATTTTGTCCCGCACGGAAGAATTTTAAACAAACTTGGACGAAATGCTAAGCATGGTGTGTCTATGTGTGGAGCGCAAGAACCAGGTCCGTTTGTATAACGTCAAGGTGACACTAAAAGGTCAATGGTCAAATATAAGAATTTAAGCCATAGACTATGTCCGGAGCATAATGTTGTCCAGCAGGGAACGATTTTCAAACAACTTGACATTAGTGATAAGCATTATGCGGCGGTGTCGCATGCAAGAACCAGGTGCCTTGGTCCAAGGTCAAGGTCGCACTGTAAGGTCAAGTATATGTATATATGCTAAGATTCTTGTCCAGGCAATAACTCTGTCCAGCTTTGAAGGATTTTCAAATAACTTGGTAGAAGTGATAACCATTATAAGACGATGTGTCGCCCGCAAAAGGTAGGTCCAAGGTCAAGGTCACTTAAAGGTCAAGTATAAGAATTAAGTCCATGGATTCTGTCTGGAGCATAATTTTGTCCGGCATGAAAATTTTTCAAATAACTTGGCAGAAGTGGTAAGCATCATGAGACGGCATGTGGCGTTCAAGATCCAGGTCTGTAGCTGAAAGGTCAAGGTCATTAATCAAGGTCAAAGGTCAAATAATTTTCCCGAGCATAATATTGTCATGCATGCAGGGATTTTTAGATAAATTGGCAGAAACGATCACAATCACCAGATGATGTGTTGCATACACGAACCTGACTTGTGAAGTTAGTGAATTACTTCCCTTAATTCAGGAGTGTTCAATGCATAGTTCAAAAATGATGAAAGGCATTTTGTTGTTTTTGCACAGAATGATTACGATAGCAAGAGTAAGTGAAGCATACAATAACTATAACTCATAATTGCCTTAAAGTTTTTATTACTACCCTTGATTGATTTTTAGTCCGGCCTAAAACTATTTTGTGATATCCAAATTACTTAACACAATAAGAGAATACATTAGCAGAAAGTAAACTATAAAAGGACAATTCTCTTTTTGCAAAATCATTTGTTTGCATACAGAAAAAGCGGCGCCATGTAGAAATGGCTGCATAGATGGGGGCATCAGTGTCTGTGGACACATTTCTAGTTTACATTATTTTTGCCTTTACCGAGAACTTTGAGCTGTACATTAATGTACACATTTGCTCAAAGTATTCAGGAAGAACTAAGGTTTTAGTGATTAAACGTGTCTTTTAATTGAGTAAATGATCCATTGTTTACAGTCCAGTATATGCACACTGAATCGTTATTTTATGGAATTATTTTTATTCCATCTTCACGCTGACATTGACGAAATAACAACCCATGACATAAACTTAGCTGTATTTCACACTGTGGAAATAGACACACACATGTCGCGTGTACGGCCTACGTTTTGTATCCAAAAAAAGGGGGCAAGGTGAAGGTCAGACAGATATGGCTAGGAATACAAAACCTCAATTCGTTCTTGAACCGTTGAGCAAAAACCCCTTTTAGCTCGACTATTCGAAGAATATGTGAACTTTCCTACTCGCTTTAGCGAGTTGCCATTAATTCCAACAGCAGGCGCAACATTCACCGTGTATCCCATTTTATTTTGAAAGAGGTATGCCCCTTTTTAACATAGATTTTCTGGTAAACGTTTTTATTCAAAAGTCGTATAACTTAAAAACTACATAAATTAATCACTTGAATTTTGGAATGTACCTTTGTCATCAACTCCAACGTTCGTCTGCAATCTGTGGCAAACATGTAGAAACTGTCAAATGATTGTATTTGCATAGACCCCTTAAGTCATGCACATTATGTTTTTAAGAATATATCATTGTCAATTGTAATGAATATCCCTGATTAATGTTGTTCCGAATTGCGTTACCCAGTGTATTGATATGCTTACAATACAAACTATGTGTACGATACCTGTGATAAAAAGCACAACTCTTGCAGCACAGCTGATTATGTACTTCGCAAAACATTTCCAGAATTTCATCTTTGTGAACGTCACATTTCTGTAGAAAATCCTCAATTTCCTTGGAGGCAGGCCATTTGTTCAGATCTCCTCTTCCATATGTGGTATGTTTTCTTAACAACTGTCTGTGTAGGTCGTTACATTTTCCACAATAAAAGTGTAGACATTTATCACAATAAAACTCAGCAAATTCTTCAATCTTCTGATCTCTACAAGACGAACAACAATAGGCTTTAACTACATCAGAAACTTTATCAGCATTAGACTGAGAAATTGTTGCCATTTTGTTATTTGCTATTAACAAACAAAACTTTATGACTTGTAGTCATTTGAACTATTTGTTTCTCTGTTAATATAATTTAGAAACATATTCCACAAAACACACATTTAATGCAAGTATCCCGCAACAAACGTTTTTAAACCGTACAAAAACAAATAAAAGCTTTAAGAACACTGCAGACTAATGACCATTAAACCTAAAGGCTTTACATTGTTATGTTAACAGTAAACAGTGTAACTATGTAAACTACTATCACGTGGTTGCGACATTCATAAACTGTCGCGTGAGTATCAGGTTAACTAAACTGTCACAAACAACATTTGTAGATGACCATGATGAAACGTTAAACCTGATTGAGGCACAGAACTAATTCAGTAGGTTTAACAATGTAATTATTGTGAAAAAGAATTGACTTTTAAAAAAGACGATCGGCGTTGAAATTAATATTGAGATATCATTGTTTACCCTAAACAGAATACAAGAGCGGTTACGTGACTTCTCGGGCCCTAGATTTTTTGGACACCATAAGAAAACTTCTCGGACCCCAAAATTAATTTGAGATTAATTCAATCATTATTAATATCTGTACAGAGAATTAACTGATCATACCAACCATGTTTTCACCAGTGATATATGAATAACCTAAATATTCTACGTAACATAATTGTTATACAAATTTTTGTCACGCAAATTTAACAAATTAACAATGTAAGAAAGAAATTGCGGGAATGAATGAACATTAGTTTGTATCAGACGAATGCAGATATACTCTAATTTCATCTTAGAAGTTATCTAATACATAAACATTTCGAAGTCAAATAAACATTTATACTGTGTATCGTAATTAAAGCAATCGTCAGGGAACATTAAGCGCATTTAAAAAAAATGATTACTTCATTTTTGATAACACAAACAAAAAATTAGATTAGACTATGGCGATTTAAAATTATATTCGGTATTAACATGATGTGTCAAGGGTTTCTATGTATTGTTATTATTGAAAATAATATATTCATGCTACGCAAATGAAGCAAAAGTAACATGAATAACATTTCGACGTATTCCGAGACTTCACCACATTTTATTTAAATAAATATTTGATAGATTGAATAACATCTACCGGAGAAGTTAACAGACAAGTGCAATTCTAAATAATTCTTAAAAAAACGCTACAGTAATTCAAATTCAAACTAACATGCACAGTAAGTTTATATATATAAACAAGGGGAGCAGGTCATTCCCACTATCCTTTCGTAAGAGGGATGGTATTTATAGACAAGAAGTAACTTTTAATAAGAAGTTCAAAATAACAATATAGCGTTAAGAGAGATGGGTATTTGTATACAATAAATAACATTCAAAATGACTATATAGCTCCAAGAGGGATGGTATTTATAGACAAGAAATATATTTCAACAAGAGGTTACAAATCACCATATAGCGTCAAGAGAGATGGGTATTGGTAGACAAGAAATAACATTCAACAAGAAGGTCAAAATGGCCATATAGAGTCAAGAGAGGGGGTATTTTTAGACAATAAATAACTTTGAACAAGAGGTTCAAAATCACCATATAGCGTCAAGAGAGATGGGTATGTGTCGACAAGAAATAACATTCAACATGAAGGTCAAAATGACCTTATAGAGTCAAGAGAGGGGGTATTTTTTGACAACAAATAACTTTCAACAAGAGGTTCAAAATCACCATATATCGTCAAGACAGAGGGTACTTATAGACAAGAAAAAACATTCAACATGAAGGTCAAAATGACCATATAGAACCAAGAGGGTGGGTATTTATAGACAAGAAGAAACTTTCAACAAGAGGTTTAAAATGACCATATAGAGTCCAGAGGAAACGTATTTATACACAAGATGTAACTGTCAACAAGAGGTTTAAAATGACCATATAGAGTCAAGAGGAATCGTATTTATACACAAGATGTAACTGTCAACAAGAGGTTTAAAATTACCATAAAGCGTAAAAAGGGAGGGTATTTAAAGACAGGAAATTGCTTTCAACAAGAGGTTCAAAATGAAAATAAAACGTCAAAATGGTTGTTTTTTATAGACAAGAAATAACTGTCAGAGGTTCAAAATGACCATATAGAGTCAAGAGGGTGGGTATTTATACACAAAAATAACTGTCATCCAGAGGTTCAAATTGACCTACAGCGTCAAGAGGGTGTATATTTCTAGACAAGGAATGGCTTTCAACAAGATGTTCAAAATGACCATAAAGCGTCAAGAGGGATTGTATTTATAGACAAGAAATAACTTGAGGTTCAAAATGACCATAAGGTTTAGACGCGTGTTGTAATGCATCATGATTCGAGAGAGTAAACACCAATTTAAATGTTACTATACCGTCATTTGATAGACCAGAGATGACCCATATTTTACCATTACAGATTTCATGGCAGGTGTACAATTTGACCAAGTTAACGTGATCTGATGAAAAATATTGTCAATACGGTGTAAAAATAATTTTTACTTGATCTGACCTAGTATTTGACCGCAGATGACCCATATTGTATCAGAACCTAGCTTGTATGGAGATAACAAAATTATTTGACCTAGTTACCTAGTTTTTGACCGCAGATGACACATATTTAGGATAATCTATATTGTTTTACCTGGTTTGATGAACAAAGTCCTTCCTAGAGTGTAAACAATTGAGTTAATATGTTCTACCGAGTGACATATTTTTTATCGAATATTACCTATATTTTATCAGAACAAAGATATTATAGTGGACCACATTTCAACATGATCTGATGCAAATTTGGTTCCTGGTGAATAAATAACAGTGCTGGTATGTGTGATCCATGCTGTCTGCCATATCCCTGAGAGACCTGTTGATAACTTATAGCTGGATGTTTGTTTAATAATCTCTCCAATGCAAGGACTTGGTATGCCTGGTCCATGTTGTCTGCCATAACCCAACCAATAACAGTATAGCCAATTACATAATAACAGGATGCTTCTATCATAATTATGTAGATATTGAGGTGTTAACTTATGCGGGTTTTTTTCTCCATTTTTCTGTTTTTGTTGTAATAAAGAAATGCTAAACAAGAAGACAATAGTTGAAAATTGATGTGATATTGATTTGTATATCAGAAATTTACATACTGTGTTAAGTAATTTACTTAACCTTTACAATACATTTAGCTAGTTGGCTGCTTCAAACACATTTTTGTTATTTGTTTATTTAAATTCAACTGAAAGTCTATGTCTACACCTATGAGTTTAACAGAATCTTTACAAATGGTATTTTTATTTTTTATTAAATGATTTAATATATTATTAGTTTCTTTATCAACAGTTTTAGCTTGAAATTTATTTGGATGTGCTTGCATATGATTTTAAGTAAACCAATTAATTAATATTTCACTATCTTTTTCTAGAGTTGATTTGTTATAAAGTTGTTATATCTTTGTTATGGAGTGATAAGGTATTGTCATCAGCATAGTTGTATAGTGTGGATTTTTCAATGAAATCAAATATGTCATTAATAAATATATTAAAGATCAAATCCAGCGTGTTAAATGTTTGTTTACAAACAAAATTAAATGCAATGAATCTACCTTTTGTCATGAACTTAGCGATAAAAATTATAAAAATCTGGTAATCATGCCTCCGCATAATTACCAGAGAGAATAATTTACACAAGTTTAAACCTGACCGGATGAACCTAGGTTTCGACCTTGTATGACAAATGACCCTATTTCAAAAGTGACCATGTATTCATCAAGGAGGGCATTCTAATGATGAGATGAAAACATAAAACCACAAGAATGACAAGTGTGGACAACATATGCTGTTCAGGATGTTAAATACCCATTATCATTTTATTTGGAATGTTCAAAGCTGAAACACAACAGATTGATGGTCTAAGTGTCAACTCTACAAACCTAATCACATTTTTCCCGAAGCACTTGAAGCATCCATAAACCAGATACTTAGCCTTTTTTAAGCACACTTACTTTACGAGGATCAGTATTAATGTGTTCACTTGTGCTGTTAAAACTCTAAAGCATTATACAACTTGACATGCCCTTAAATATCATATTTACGGTGAAGAACATCAATTAACATTCCGTTCTGCAGAAAAACCAGTTTGGTTTGTCCGAACCGATCCTTTTCTACCCTCAAAATAGCGTGGCTGAGAGTGGGATGTAAATAGTATTGACTTCAAGGTTATTTACTATCACCATATCATGCATGTGTTATTTATTTTATTATACCGAACAAACTGCAAAAGTATTTTAAGGACTAGCTTTATGATTGATAACAACATTATTTCGTCGTCGAGAGTAATAACTAGCTAAAGGGGCGTGTAAATACGTTCTTTACATCTTTAAGTTTTATTAATTGAAATTGAATCTTTAATTAATATACAATATTTAAGCTAATATTAGATACGGTAACAATTGCACTAAAAGAGCTCTGAAATTAGGTGGATTGGAAATCGCTTTGATTTAGTACATAATTGATAAACGGCAAAGTAGCGCGATAAAAATGTATTATGGGTGGTCATCGTCTGATAGTATAGGCATCGTTATCATAACATTATTAAGCAAAGTAGCTTTAAAAAATGTACATATATAATTCTTCGTTTTATTTAATCACCCTCGGCACGTTACACTGTTTTTTGATACTTTTATTTAAAATATAAAAAATAATAAGCACAAGTGCTCTCCATTTAAATGTGATAAAAAAAAAAATACCAGTTTATTCACGACAAGCTGCATATAAGCATGTCAGTTTTATTTGTGATTCATTTGTATGAACGAAATATAAACGATTATAAACAAGGTTAACCATAATAAACATAGATATATGTAGTAATAATAAATATACAAATATGTCTCTAACGATAATTCTGAAATTTTCTCAATAAAAATTTATCAATATCACTGAGCATTCCGGAGATGCATATAATTATTAAAAATCACAATTAGCAAATAAAGTGTCTGTAGCTTGGAAATACTGGGCAAAACGGACCTCTACATTAATAAATAAATTAATTAATTCAAGCGCTAAATTTGCCAGTAATTTTCATGGGTATCAAGGCCGTGTGTCCAAGCTTCATCAGAGATGAAAGACTAACTGAAGCATTGGTTGCAGAGCATTGACAAAAGCGGCATACTGCCAAGACTCCTGGGGCCCCTTTTTGTGTATGACGTCCCGATGACAAGAGTGGAAACACTGCAGAGAGAAATCAACAGCTACATAAGATGGCTTGGTGTTCCAAGAAACCTAAGCATTATCGGCCTTTACAGCTCTGGCAGCAAGCTTCAGTTACCACTGACATCTGTGATTGAGGAATACAAGACCACAAAGGCAAGACAAGTGATGATGCATGGACGACTGCTACAGAGAAGCAGAAAAGACAGATAGTCCAGAGTGAGGTCCGTCAGATTGAGGAAGGGGATAGGCAGGCCAAGGCAGTATCCATGAAGTCTCAAGGAAATTGGTTTAACCGGGAAGCTGCCAAAGCAAGAACTCTATCTTGGAGAGAAATGTGGCATATGGAAGACCACCGCATGGGGTTCCTGCTACGGTCTGTCTACGATGTTTTACCAACGGCTTCAAACCTCAAAGTCTGGGGACTCACATACGAACCAAGCTGCACGCTCTGTGGCAAGCCAATATAGAGCATGTGCTATCTACATACAACACCGTATTGACAGAAGACATGTATCGATGACGACATGACAAGGTGCTTGCTGAGGTGGCAGCTGCAGTTGACATTGCAAGAAGAAAGGAGAGCATCCCATCTAAATGGCCGACCTTCATCAACTTTCTCAGAGAAGGAACAACTTCATCGTCAGCAAAGAGACGAACGGGCGTCCTAGCTGCTGCCAATGACTTGGATCTCCATGTTAATTTGAAGAGACACCTGAAGTTCCTAGAAAAAGTCGTCATCTCGAGGTTGAGACCAGACATCCTTGTCACATCTCAAGCAACAAAGCAGATAATTCTGTTGGAGATCACTGTCCCTTAGGAAGACAGGATGGAAGAAGCACACGAGAGGAAGCTCACCAAATACTGAAGAATGCCATTCAAGAGGATGGAAGACATGGAACCTGCCTATTAAAGTTGGGTGCTGAGGATTCGCCGAACAATCGCTATGGAAGCCCTTCAACATTCTCGGCAGTAGTTGTTGTTGTAGTAATGGTGGTGGTAGCGGTGGTAGAGGTAGTATTAATAGTATTAGTAGTAGTAGTTGTAGTAGAAGTAGTAGTAGTAGTTGTTGCTGTTGTAGTAGTAGTAGTAGTAGTTGTTGTTGTTGTTGTTGTTATAGTAGTAGTAGCAGTAGCAGCAGTAGTAGTAGTAGTAGTAGTTGTTGTTGTTGCTGTTGTAGTAGTAGTAGTTGTTGTTGTTGTTGTAGCAGTAGCAGTAGTAGTAGTAGTAGTAGTAGTAGTAGTAGTAGTAGTAGTAGTAGTAGTAGTAGTAGTAGTAGTAGAAGTAGAAGTAGTATAACATTATTGTAAGAAAATTCAATTGTAAAATACCATTATACAAGTTGATTATAGCAATGCGTTATGTCCGCTTTTAATGGTAGTGAGTGAAAATTAAAACTTCAAGGTACACCATAGTATTGTGTTGTTTCTTACATGCCAACCCATATTTAATTAGCATATATTTGCTTGTAATCAAAACAAATACCTTATATTAAATATTATGTACATAAACGATTACACAATTACATGTATACACGAAATTACCACTTAACATCACAAATTGCTTGTCCTAAAAAACGACAAAATTAGAAAACTAATATGGTAAATACTGCATGCAGATAGTCCAACTAGTAAATCATTTCCAGAAAATAAACTATTACTAATCAATGGCACGAGTCATATTTGGATTTTATTATACCTCACCCTTATGTTTTCCTTCTTTGCTCGTATTAAAACGGAACAGTCAATAATTAGAAATATCATAGTGCAATATCACCTGCTATATGACGTCATGGAGATAGACAGAGTGATCGGAGTTAATAGGCGCTTATGAAACAGTCAGTAAGTTACTCCGTGTTACAAAAGCGCATTTGTTTATCCAGACGACACCTGACTTTTTAAATGGCAACACAATTTGCCTTACAATGTATTTCTTCAACAAAATATTTGTTTCGGTATAATAAAATAAATACTGCATTCTTTGAGGGCGATAGTGCATTTTGTCAACCCTCGAAAAATACTGTATTTCCTCGGGTTGACAAAATGCACTATCGCCCCCAAAGAATGCGATATTTATATATTATATAGATTTATTTTTAATAGTGTAGAGCTACAAACTTATAATCAACTTTTATAATTATGTAAATATTTTATGTTACTTCTAACAAAACGAAGGCGAACGAACAAAAAATACGTGTACATATTATTTTACTGTTGTACTCGTACTTAGAATAAAAATCACTTACTTTTGTTGTATGCATTGTCTGTTACCAAACATTATACGTATTATAATGACACTTGAAGACTTGAGTAATTCATATTTGTCAGAGAACAATAATTTAACTCGCAGGGTGAATGTGAGAATTGTATATAAACGCGCAAAACACATCGAGAACTAGATTTCAAATAATGTTCACAATAAATTACGGCAAACAAGTAATATTTATTTTTATACTTCTAAAGGACATTTGGAACACCATTATAATGAACACCAACATGTTATGCAATTTTAAAAAGGTTTTGGGACACAAAAAATCTAATGTATATTTAGCATTAGACCGAATATATACTTGAACAAGGCAGTCCAAAGGACAGCTATATCCCCCGCCGTGATCCTTCATTAGATTTTAAAGGTGACTTTGAAGTATCACACTGACCTTAATCAGTTTGATGAAAATTCCTTAAAGGGCATAGGAGATATGGAGCTGACACGAAAATGGAGGCTCAAACATTTGACCTTTAAGTGTGACCTTGACCTTGAGGTGGCAAGACTACTTCATGCCTTCTGCACATCGCCTCAATGTGATAAACTTTTGAGCCAAGTTTTATGAAAATCCTTCAAAGGGCATAGAAGATATGGAGCAGACACACAAATGGAGGCTCAAACATTTGACATTCAAGTGTAACCTTGACCTTGAGGAGGCGTGATTGCCTCATGCCTTCTGTACATTGCCTCAATGTAATAAACATTTGAGGCAAGTTTCATGTAAATCCTTTAAAGGGCACAGGAGATATTGAACGGAAATGAAAATACAGGCTCAAATATTCAACCTTCAAGTGTGACCTTGACCTTGAGTTGACGTGACTGGCTTGTGCCTTCTGCACATGGTCTCAATGAGCAAAACATTTCAGCCAAGTTTTATAAAAATCCTTCAAAGGGTATAGGGGATATGGAGCGGACACAAAAAACGGACACGAAAATGGAGGCTCAAAAATATAACCTTCAAGTATGACCTTGACCTTGAGCTGGCGTGAAAGGCCCATGCCTTCTGCACATTGTCTCAATAACCTAAAAATTGGAAACCAAGTTTCATGAACATCCTTCAAAAGGCATAGGAGATATGTCCAGAGCGGACACGAAATGGAGGCTCGAATATTTGACCTTCAAGTGTGACCTTGACCTTGAGCCGGCGTGACTGATTCATGCCTTCTGCACATCGTCTCAATGACCTAATGACCTAAACATTTGAGCCAAGTTTTATGAAAATCCTTCAAAGTGTATAGGAGATATGGAGCAGGCACGAAAATGTTACCGACAGACGGACGGACGAAGAGCATTCCTATAACCCCCCTTCCGCTTTGCGGCGGGGGATTAATCACATATTAAAGCATATATAAACTTTAAGCTGAGCAAACGGACTGATCCTCGGATCAAGAAAGCGCTTAACTTCGAAAAGGTGAGCAACTCGATTTGAGACGGCTTATTTATTGAATTAACCGAGGTTTATATGATCCGTCTCAAACGGGTTTAGCTGAACAACTGGCCATAAATTTCAATATACCGCACGCTCAATATGGTATAAAACACTTGTAGCGTACTTTTACCTCAATATATGAACTATTTAACCTCGCCCTGCGGGCTCGTTAAATAACTAACATACTTCGGTAAAAGTATGCTACAACTATTACTTATTGATCTGAATGTGTTAATGGTATTCTTGACTTGATTACATATTACAATGCTGTGTTAGGTGACAATGCTTAAATCGTGTATGTATTTGAACGATGTATTACACTGCATAAAAACATTGAAGATTTAAATGACAGAATCAATGATTACCGTTATATGATGCTCAAAAGCATTTAAATAAAAACAACAACTACGTTACACATGTTGCTACAGACAATAAAAGGGTAAACATGTCTCACTTGTTTATTTCTCACTTGAATTTTGCACTTTTCGGTAAAAAAAAAATAATATTATATAAAAAATGCCCCTTCCCTTAATTTGAGTGACATTTTCAAACTGTTAACTTTAAGTTAGCATTCCTACCCACGAATCTCTGCGTGCAATTTTAACATTTATGTAAGAAATTATTTTCGATTTATCGTTGTTTATCGGCCAATAAAAAACGATTTGGAGTTCTGATGCGTATGAATTAAACCACGAAGGCGTTAGCCCGATTTGTTTAATGCACCTATCAATATTTTCCCCCAGGGGGGGAGCGGCGGGCCGACCCAGGGGAATTTGACTTATTTTATTGTTTGGGGTCTAACTCCCCGTCCTAGTGCCAAGCATTTTTGTCTAAATCCTCACAGTGGGAGATGCTTGGTCTATCAAATGGCCCGGGATGGGTCCAATTTTACCGTGTCAAATTCCCGCCTGTCGGGAATGGCTTTCAGTCTTAAGTCCCGTATATGCCCTCCCCCCCTCCCCCTGGAGGGGGGATATTGATTTGTGCAGAATAGCACCGCATCAGAACGACAAAGAGTTGTTTATTGGCCGATAAACAACGATAATGCGAAAATTATTTCGATTCAAACATGATTTTACACATATTTTGAAATTGTAATTTGAACTACTTTTTACTATGCTCTGCTCAGAATCAGAAATTCTTTTTGCGTTGCTTATTAAGTAGTTTAACAACGATAATTTTGTTCTTTGTCTTGTAAAAAATTAGCCAGTATCGTATTAGAATTAATATTTATGAACAATAACTAGCCCAATAAAAATATTAATAGATTCATGAAGCCTAAATTTAAACCTGCGCAATGAACATTTAACAAGTCTGTAGATTTCGGCAGGTCTATATTGTTACCTTCAAACAAATATGATAAGGATTGTGTATTTATAATGATAAAATTTTCAAAAACACTAGTTTTTCACCAAGATTTTCGTTCTTTGGTCAGCACAGGCTCCAGCACAAACAAAGTGAAAGTAAATTGCTGCTGTAAACACTCTTTCAAATAGTCCAGCCTACCAGAACCCACGAAAGTGTGAGAAGCTTCCAGACGATACAGATCAGTAGGGTCAGGTAACATAACATATATATGAAATAGCAAGAAAAACCGGTCTTTTTACTTTGTTTCCAAAGAGCACATTGCAAATTGTGTTTTATTCAACTCAGTGGTGAGATAACATAATGTATTAATGCGCATGCGCCAAAATCGTAAATAAAACCCATGGATTTAGGGTGACAATGCATATATGTATACATGCCATCTTAAAGCCTATCAAATCCAATTAATCTAATAAGCAAGAGTGCCATTTTCACAAAGATACGCCTGTCAAAGGAGCATTTTTAGGGGTAAAGATTCAACGACTAAAGAGAGAAAATCCATCCATGCTGGACAAAGATATGCTCCGGACAAATTGTTAGGTATTGATTTCTTATATTTGATATTTGACCTTGAATTGTGACCTTGACCTTGCGCGCGACACTGTCTTACAATGCTAATCACGTCTGTCAAGTTATTTGAATATCCATCCATGCTTGACAGTGGTAAGGATTGATTTCTTATATTTGACCTTTGACCTTGAATTGTGACCTTGATCTTGGACCTAGGGACCTGGTTCTTGCATGCGACACTCCGTCTCACCATGCGTATCACTTCTGCCAAGTTATTTGAAAATTCATCCATGCTTGACAAAGATATGCTCCGGACAAAGTGGTAAGGATTGATTTCTTATATTTGACCTTTGACCTTGAATTGTGACCTTGACCTTGGACCTAGGCACCTGGTTTTGGCATGAGACACTCCGTCTGACCATGCTTATCATTTCTGCCAAGTTATTTGAAAATCCATCCATGCTTGACAAAGAAATGCTCCGGACAAAGTGTTAAGGATTGATTTCTTATATGTTACCTTTGACCTTGAATTGTGACCTTGACCCTGGACCGAAGGACCTGGGTTCTTGCGCGACTCAGTCTCACCATGCTGATCACTTCTGCCAAGTTATTCGAAAATCCACCCATGCTTGACACAGATATGCTCCGGACAAAGTGTTCAGGATTGATTACTATATTTCACCTTTGACCTTGAATTGTGACCTTGACGTTGGACCTAGGGACCTGGTTCTTGCGCGCGACACTCCGTCTCATCATGCTTATCACTTCTGCTAAGTTTTTTGAAAATCCATCCATGCTGTACACAGTTTTCCATTTTGTTTTCCGGCTATATTTGCGCTATATATGTAGGACCATATTCTTCACATTTATTAATCATAATTTTCACATTTGTAAAAAAAGGAACTCATTCTTCACAAGCGTTAAAACTGAGATTTTGTTATTCACACGTCACATTCTAATTCCTCACATTTTCTATGAAATACAGAAATAATAAAACTCAAGAGATATCATCAGGAGAGAAACACGTATGACCATCCATGAAGTTTGTGATCGCATCCGGTTTTTGATATGCAATGAAATCATATAATTCTGCGATCCTCACGCAAACCCCGCTTTTGGACAATCACATTCTTCACACGTTAAAATGTGACAAATGAGATTCTATTCTTCACAGGCTGTGAAAAATATGATATTTGAAAAATATCTACAACTGTGGTCGCTATATTACACAAAATAGATTAAGTTGCTTTGTGAAAATGACATACAAGTTCCTTGTTGAAACGTTTTCTATTATGTGCAGTTTCACAGCGTTGATCGAATGCATTAATTAATTTTATTCATTCGGGCTACTGCCCTGCTTTTTTGTACAATTTGATTTGTCAATTCGCAATGTCAAAAGTTGGGTTAGACAGCTACGCCAAAAAAAAAGAGTAATTAATAAAATATGATGTATTCAATTCTTAAACGAATCGCATAAAATTGTGAATGTTTGTGCTGTTCTTTGAATAGAAAGGTGCTAAGAACAACGTAAATAGGTGTGAAAGGCAAGCAACACGATAATCAGCATAAATTAAAACTGGTGCTCCCTCAAATTTAGGAACACAAAGTATGTATTTATATGTAACAATGTCGCTTTCCACGTTGTTCCGTGTGTGTTGTCACGTGTCGGATCCTTAAATCGGTTGGTTCTGGAACACAGCCCACTGTCCGGGTGGGGTGAGTTTTGTGGATTTCCGAGTCAGGTTGAACATCAGCAGAGCGGCCACCAGACTGCAGATCCCACCCAATCCTGAAAACAGAGGAATTATATTTGTTTGAAAGTAGCAACTGTGACAGTATATCTCCGACATATTAAAATCATGAAATCTATTAGCATAAGTATAATCGGACCAAGATAAATTGACCGGCCTAATTATAGTAACAAAACATATACAACCTAAGTTGAGCGGTCACAATGACTGGTTTATTCACGTCCAATAACTGTAGCACATGGTGGGATTCGAAATCGTGACCGCAATTTTTTTTAATACTGCTGTGCAACCAATAGACTGATACGCTACCGCTGTATAGATAAACAGTGCGCATTGAGACGTGACCATGTACTAGATTAATGGTATGTCCCCAAAATAGGTAAATCATACAAACCTGTATATAACTGAAATGAAGTAAGAGCTGTCAGAGGACAGCGCGCTCGACTATTCGAAGTATTTCAGTTTGTACATATTTTGGATAGTGGAAGGGGCATAAATTACAAAACTTTTGAATATAAACTTCAACCAGAAAATCTAAGTGAAAAAGGGGCATAACTCTGTCAAAATACAAAACAGAGGTATGGGGAATGTTGCCCCTGATACTGGAGTTTATGACAAAGGTATATTCCAAGATTCAAGTGAATAACTTATGTAGTTTTGAAGTTACAAGACTTTTGAATAAAAACTTTAACCAATTCAGACGCGGAGGCAGACACCGACGCCGACGCCGGGGGTAGTAGGATAGCTCACCTATTCTTCGAATAGTCGAGCTAATTATAACTCATTGCACTGGTACCGTGAATGTTTGTAATGGTATATATTCATTATCATCGATATGAATAAATGGCTTAGGTGGTAAAAGCGCGGTGTGGTATTTTTAATCCAATGGTCGTAAGTTCGAGTCCTGCTGGTGAAACTTTTTTTTCAATTTTATAAAAATAGTATATATTATATGACGTTGTTGATGAATTTTGATGACTCTTAGACGGACACAGCAAGTGAAGGGTATGCTGATGACTCTGAGACCGACACAGCGTGAATGGCGTGATTGCTGTTGATATGGTCATTGTTATTATTGTCATGCAATTGACAGTTGGAAAAAAGAAAAGAAAAAAAAAACAAATACAACAACAACAACAACAAATATTTATTCACTTAAGCATATTACAGCTCATCGTGTTGACCAAATTCATAATAAGACAGACATGCGTGGAAATAATAAATAATAAATAATAATAAATAATAAAATATTAGTAATCACAGAGCCGGTAAATAATAGCATATTTATCTAATACACAATTCATGAACAATGGATCTAATAATCTGCTTGTATGGGTAAAAGGTGTGTGTGTGTGTGTGTGTGTGTGCGTGCGTGCATGCGTTTGTGTAAGGTGTCAATCGGGGACATCCATACCAATACACACCTTCCAACCGGGGACACACACACAAACGGGGACGTCCCCGTTTATTTTAATAGTCAAAATTGGCTTTTAAGTGCTAAATTAGCATACCCTGTTGATAATTTGCCAAAATTAGGCATGTCCCCGTTTAATGACCATTGTACGGTGCAAATCTCACACTCCAATTTAGCGGCTCATAAACGCCACTCACTGGTCAATACACTTCAGTCCCCGTTTATCACTAGTTTATTCACATGATGTCGAATGACTCCCATGTGTTAATATTAATAACTGGGTGTGGGAGATTTTTTGTAAAGATTGTTAAACTTTGCAAGTCGTATGCTGAAAAATACAATAACACTAATGATTTGGAACGAAATTTCGGAAGACTGCTGTCTAAAATATAGTTAAAAATAAATATAATAATAACAATATTAGACTATGAGATTCGACATGCTTAAAAACAAAGGCACTCTGTATAAGACCACAGGTGTTACTAACACATTATAGTGAAAATTTCCTAAACAAAAGCAATAAACAGATTTATTCGTACAGTCTCTTTATACTCAATCAGCGAATTTACTATAGCGATTTCGTATTAATAAAATCTCGCAAAAACCGAGGGAGATTTGTTGTAAAGTTTTTATTTTAAGAAGCGTTAAATTTAAAGAAGAGTTAAATTTGAGCGCCAAGTTTGCGAAAAAAATTATAATGAGATGACGTTGATTGCCCTAAATGTAATAGAACCACGCTATTTGGTTAAGTAATTTCTCGGATCACAAATTGTTCTGTACCTACAAATGAGACTTCTAAGACGTCCCTGCTAAACATCTTTATAAAATGCTCACACAGTTCAAATATAAATTAAAATGCATAAAAAGTTAATAAAAATAGATTCATCATTTGTTGAAGTTCTCGGATCGAGGATTTTCGGGACGGTACTGTAAATTGATGAGCGCGTCTAACACAGCTTAAATTTACCGCGCTATTTTTAGAATGATATGGTGTGCTGTACTTGCTAGATTTTATGAACAGAACAGAACAGAACAGACAGTTTATTTATACTTATACATATGTACATCGTCTTAAATACATACAAATTTGAAATAAAGTAATGTCACGTATCAATATATTACAATGAATACGATTTAATTATACAAAAACCAAAGTTACGAAAAAAAAAAAAAATCTAATTTTCATGGAACATACACATTTTAAATAAAGTAATGTCACTTGTCAATATATTACAATGAATACAATTTAATTGTACAATAACCAATGTTATGAAAAAAAATTCTAAACAAAAAAGTACAATTTTAAAGGCAGTAAAGATAAACTTTCATTTCCAAAATATTATCGGAAAATAAATTAAAAACAAAATAATTATTAAAATAAATATAGCTATGATTTAAAAGTCAGTAGAAATAACTACATTGCATTATTGTTTATTAATTTACTGTGGTATTTATTATAGTATTTCGTATAGTTAAAGCTTCCTTTACATATTTACATAAATTAACAATCTCAGATTTACACGTTGATGTCAATAAACTGTGGAACTTAACAACAGATGGCCTGATATAGTAAAAACATTTAATATATTTTTCTCGGGGTGTACGATAACAAGGACATACACAAGTGAAATAGAATTCATCCTCTGTATCTATTTGGTTACAACATAGGCAATAACGTTCGTTACGAGGGATACTGTTACGGGAGTATCTGCCTGTCTGAATTCTCAATGGATGGGCAGACGCCCGTAGTCTTACAAAGTAAAAACGTAGGCTCTTGGGTAATAAATCTAAGTAGTCTTCATATTCGAGAGATGTTTTAAACATTCTATACATGCCTAAAACAGAACTATTATTCATATTACCAAACCATTCTTGTTTAAATGTGTCAATAATTCTACATTTGAATTCACATACAAAAGCATGAGTGTTAGTAACATTTGGATTTTCAAATACATAGGAATATCCGTATTCATTTAACAATTTTTTAACATCCGCAACCCAATTGTTGTATCCTTTGTTGCAATCATCCACTGCTTGTTTATACACAGTTTGTATAATAATATTTTTATTGTTAATAATTTTAAACCAATACTTAATGCACCATCACGACAGTCGGACATAGCGCACAATAATATTTTACACAATTAAAAAAATAACACAACAATAAGCTCCTTATTGTATTATATAAACGAATATAACTCTCCAATAATGTCATTAGTAAAATTGTAAAATTCCTCATAATATGTTAAGTAATAGAGTATGTGTTGAAACTATGTTTATAACTGCAATATATTGATCGTGTATGTAAATGATTAAGTAATTTTAATTCTCAAACGTATGCAACATTTATTGGTATAGAATAAATCATTGTGGTAAGTTTGTATTTCCTAAAATTAGCAACTTTGCCCTTTCATACTGACATACAATTTTCTCGCCTTATTATTATTGTCAGACATCTAGGTCAAAAGGGATGTTAGACAGTTTCCCCAACAAATGAAAAATGCGTGGTCGCTATCATTGATTTTTTTCGTACTTACATCAGTTTAATTTCAATTGTTTTATAATCTGCTGGTGATTCGCATCTCCGAAAGCAACAAACCATACCTATTAAATTAACGCTGTGTATGTTGTAGTTTTATTTTCAACGTGAATATAAACAAAACAAAGTCTTATTTGTTACAATATTACTCTATAACGTATTTGTTACAATAGTTATCATACAGGTTGGCGTCAAAATTCATTGTAGGAGCAGTGTGTGGGGAAGGTCAGTTTAAACGTAACTATCGTTTTACATTTAAGGAATCCTGTTTGCAACAGATAGAAATTAGGCGATACATTATTTATGTACTGGTACCCTAACTTTCGTCAAATATTAATGGTATATTTTAATTAATTAATTATATCTATGCAAGCATTGCTTTTCACATCAAACGAGTGGACAATCAAAAAGGCAATCTTGCCTTTTCAGAAGCACACGTTTAATTCTATAAATCAATACTGTTTCCAGGCTACTTGTACACAATTGGCTAATGGTGTGCTAAACGAAAACTAAATTTAAATAATGGACATGTTTAACTTTGAAAATGATCGAGTCTGTCTGTCGGTCTATCCCATATGCATGTCTTTACCTGCTCTACCAAAGATAATTACCACAATACATTATATTTGTGATTGTAAATTGTTAAAACCTGGTAATCCTCTATAATGCGTTCTTCTGAAAGCAAAACAACATCAACATCTATTGTATAGTAGATCGATAGATAAGGGATTATGAAAACCACACACTACCAAAATCAGTTCCAAGCCAACGAAGTGTACACGTTCAGAAGCAAATACTTACTTACAAACAGGGTCTTATAAATTAACTTATGTTTTATAAATATCAGTGCCCATTGCACACTCCAGTCATACATAACAGGAATCAGATGGGGTACAGGATTTTATGCTAGAGGAGGTGGAAACATTAAGTAACTGTCAGTAACTCTTATATGATAGGATACATGTTTCGGCACAATGCAATATCTTCGAATCGCGTGCATGTAAAAAATTTAAATAGTTTACAAAATAGTAATTTAACGTGCACTTAAATAAAAATGGTTGGAAGATATGTAGCGAATACACACTCTTCAGCTATAAGGCTTCAAAACGCGAACTTTTATGACAACTTAGACGGCACGCATCGTTACTAAAATCATGTCACAGATACCACAAGTGGCAAACTATAAGTCATAATCATTAGGGCCAGCTCTCACCATTATCAGATCTCACTCTCATAATCATTAGGCCCCGCTCTCACCATCATCAGGCCCCGCTCTCGTCAATATCAGGCCCCTATCTCACCATCATCTGGCCCCGCTTTCACCATCATCAGGCATCGCTCTCGTCATCATCAGACCTCGCTCTTTCCTCATCCAGATCCCGCTCTCGCTATCATCAGGCCCCACTCTCACCATCATCAGGCCACGCTCTCACCATCATCGGGCCCCTATCTCGCCATCATCAGGCCACGCTCTTATTATCATCAGGCCTTGCTCTCACCATCATCAGGCCTCGCTCTCACCATCATCAGGCCCCTATCTCGCCATCATCAGGCCCTGCTCTTATTATCATCAGGCCCCGCTCTCCCCATCATCAGGCCACGCTCTCACCATCAACTTTCCCCGCTTTCACCATCATCAGGCCACGCTCTCACCATCATCAGGCCACGCTCTCACCATCATCAGGCCACGCTCTCATCATCATCAGGCCTCGTTCTCACCATCATCAGGCCCAACTCTCACCATCATCAGGCCTCGCTCCCACCATCATCATGTCCCGCACTCACCATCATCAGGCCACGCTCTCACCGTCATCAGGCCATGTCCTCCCCATCATCAGGCCACGCTCTCACCATCATCAGGCCACGCTCTCCACATCATCAGGCCACGCTCTCACCATCAACTTTCCCCGCTTTCACCATCATCAGGCCACGCTCTCACCATCATCAGGCCACGCTCTGACCATCATCAGGCCACGCTCTCATCATCATCAGGCCTCGCTCCCACCATCATCATGCCCCGCACTCACCATCATCAGGCCTAGCTCTCACCATCATCAGGCCTAGCTCTCACCATCATCAGGCCCCTCTCTCACCATCATCAGGCCCCGCTCTCACCATCATCAGGTCCCGCTCTCACCATCATCAGGCCCCGCTCTCACCATCATCAGGCCAAGCTCTCACCATCATCAGGCAAAGCTCTCCCCATAATCAGGCCCCGCTCTCGTCATCATCAGGCCCCGCTCTTACCATCATCAGGCCCCTATCTCACCATCATCAGGTCCCTATCTCGCCATATCAGGCATCGCTCTCACCATCATCAGGCCCCTATCTCGCCATCATCAGGACCCGCTCTTATTAACATCAGGCCTCGCTCTCACCATCATCAGGCCCGCTCTCGCCGTCGCCATCACAATGCTGACACTATTATTACACATTATTGAGCAGGCTTTTGTCTGGGAGGGATTTTGTCCGGAATCCATCACCATGAGCCACTCCACCCTGGCTTCTTCGATCTGTTCGGTCAGGTCGCTCTGACCTACTTTCCTATTTTGGCCGTGAATGGGTTTTTTTTTTACGTCTGGCACTGCCAGTGGACTTTGTAGACTCCGACCCTGAGCTTATATTCGGAGATGACCTTGGGTGTCCTGAATGCTCTCTCCCGCCCACGACCCCTACACGTTGGCATAACGCCGAGAAAGCGCCCTTAATTAAAATAAAATGACGTCTTCGCACCTTTAAGCGTAGACAATAATGAACATTTCTGGGATAAAAAACCAGCGTTGATATGAAAGATTGTTAGAAAATATAGCATGTGAGTCTAATAGTCTATTCTTGTTAGTAAGATTAAATTTCCGTAGTTAGTAAAATATACGTATAAATGTGCGTATAAAGTAAAATTCTTGTATTTGGTTCTTTTCCGGTATAAATGTCCTTAGTTAGTAACAGTTTTGTATGCTTTTCTAGGTAGGTTGATTGCTGATTGTGGTAGCAGGTTGTGATGGGGATAACGGTGATTAATGTTATGGTGGTTCTGTCGTACAAGGATATGGGAAAGAAAGCAGCCCCGAGTACCGGTACTTGACAAAGTATTTGCTGGCAGCCGGAATTCAAACTTCACGCTTGCGTTAACGTCTCCAGATGCAAGCCTTGTCCCTGGGTCGATGGCGTTTCTGTAGTTTATATCCGTTTTGGTGTTTTTGGCGGAGCCTGGTCAGTAGCTCCATAAACATTTTTGGTGGGACCTAAGGAAGTTCAGGAGCGATGCAGGGTCAAAGATTACTGTCTCATTTCAGTGTTGAGGCGGTTAAATGGTTTAAACTGAATTTCAGCAACGGTCTAACTTAGCATCTTCTTTGCCTTTGCTTTCCCCTTGTATCAAACGTACAATTAGGTGATGATCATTTTTACTCCTGCTGCTGCTAATGGACAAAATTCATGTGTAACACCAGTAAGTAACAGATTTTGTCCAAACGTATTCATTTAAAACCTGATAATTTGACAAGACACCGAATACCGTACACTGAATTGTTTTTT